>SJYV01026763.1:646369-661532 GCA_006410875.1 Neotragus pygmaeus | reverse complement strand
TCCAGAAGAACATCTATTTCTGCTTTATTGACTATGCCAAAGCCTTTGACTGTGTGTATCACAATAAACTGTGGAAAATTCTGAAAGAGATGGGAATAGCAGACCACCTGACCTGCCTCTTGAGAAACCTATATGCAGGTCAGGAAGCAACAGTTAGAACTGGACATGGAACAACAGGCTGGTTCCAAATAGGAAAAGGAGTACGTCAAGGCTGTATACTGTCCCCCTGCTTATTTAACTTTTATGCCGAGTACATCATGAGAAACACTAGGCTGGAAGAAGCACAAGCTGGAATCAAGATTGCCAGGAGAAATATCAATAACCTCAGATATGCAGATGACACCACCCTTATGGCAGAAAGTGAAGAGGAATTAAAAAGCCTCTTAATGAAAGTAAAAGAGGAGTGAAAAAGTTGGCTTAAAGCTCAACATTCAAAAAACGAAGATCGTGGCATCAAGTCCCATCATTTCATGGAAAATAGATGGGGAAACAGTGGAAACAGTGTCAGACATTATTTGGGGGGGGCTCCAAAATCACTGCTGATGGTGACTGCAGCCATGAAATTGAAAGACGCTTACTCCTTGGAAGAAAAGTTATGACCAACCTAGATAGCATGTTGAAAAGCAGAGACATTACTTTGCCAACAAAGGTCCCTCTAGTCAAGGCTATGGTTTTCCCAGCGGTCATGTATGGATCTGAGAGTTGGACTGTGAAGAAAGCTGAGTGCTAAAGAATTGATGCTTTTGAACTGTGGTATTGGAGAAGACTTTTGAGAGTCACTTGGGCTGCAAGGAGATCCTACCAGTCAATCCTAAAGGAAATCAGCCCTGGGATTTCTTTGGAAGGAATGATGCTAAAGCTGAAACTCCAGTACTTCGGCCACCTCATGTGAAGAGTTGACTCATTGGAAAAGATTCTGATCCTGGGAGGGGTTGGGAGCAGGAGGAGAAGGGGACGACAGAGGATGAGATGGCTGGATGGCATCACTGACTCGATGGACGTGAGTCTGAGTGAACTCCGGGAGCTGGTGATGGACAGGGAGGCCTGGCATGCTGCGATTCATGGGGTCACAAGGAGTCAGACACAACTGAGCGACTGAACTGAACTGAACTAAATACCTTTGGTAACTTTTACCTTTCTGACTGACTACAGCAAACTGCCGCTCATACCATGGGTGACCATGTGACTCAGGAATCAAAGTATCTTCATCCTCTGCCCTTCATGCTTTCTCTTCCCAAACCACATGTTTCCATGAGCCAGGGCTAACCTAGCAAATCCCACTTCACTGACACCAACTCTTTTGTGTTCTGAGCACCCAGTTTCAATGTGTGTAGAGGGAGTTTTTCTCCACACCTCCAACGAGCAATGTTCCAACACCAGCTAGGTATTCTACAAGTCAAGTCATTTCTGACACTATCTCCCCTGATACAGCATTAGAGTCCACAGATTGAGAGTTCTTACCCTCTAATCACATGGTTGGTTTACCTGACATCCAGTACCCTATCCATGGGTGTTGGTTAAAAGTTCTGCCAAAAGAACACGGTGCTCATAGGAAAAACTCTCTTCCAACAGTACAAGAGATGACTCTACACATGGACATCACCAGATGGTCAACACCAAAATAAGATTTATTATATTCTCTGAAGCTGAAGATGGAGAAGCTGTATACAGTCAGCAAAAACAAGACTGGGAGCTGATTGTGGTTCAGATCATGAACTCCTTATTGCAAAATTCAGACTTAAATTGAAGAACACTGGGCAAACCACTTGGCTTCCCTGGTAGCTCAGCTGGTAAAAAATCTGCCTGCAATGCAGGAGCTTCTGGTTCGATTCCTGGGTTAGAAAGATCCCCTGGAGAAGGAATAGGCTACCCACTCCAGTATTCATGGCCTTCCGTGGGGCTCAGACAGTAAAGAATCCACCTGCAATACAGCAGTCCTGGGTTCGATCCTTAGGTTGGGAAGATTCCCTGGAGGAGGGCATGGCAAATGATTCCAGTATTCTAGACTGGAGAATCCCCATGGACAGAGGAGCTTGGCAGGCTACAATCCATGAGGTCACAAAGTCAGACACGACTGAGCGACTAAGCACACTACAGATAGGGGAAACCACTAGGCCATTCAGGTATGCCCTAGTCAAATCCCCTATGATTATACAGTAGAAGTGACAAATAGATTCAAGGGATTAGATCTCATAGATAGAGTGCCTGAAGAACTATGAACAGAGGTTTGTAACATTGTACAGGAAGTCGTGATCAAAATCATCCCCAAGAAAAAGAAATGCAAAAAGGCAAAATGGTTGTTTGAGGAGACCTTATAAATAGCTGAGAAAAGATGAGAAACAAAAGGCAAAAGAGAAAAGGAAACATATTCCCATCTGAATGCAGAGCGACAGAGAATAGCAAGGAGAGATAACAAAACCTTTTTGAGTGAATAATGCAAAGAAATAGAGGGAAACAATAGAATGGGATGGACTAGAGATCTTGTCAAGAAAATTAGAGATACCAAAGGAACATTTCATGCAAAGATGGGCTTGATAAAGCACAGAAATGGTATGGACCTAACAGAAGCAGAGGATATTAAGAAGAGCTGGCAAGAATACACAGAAGAACTATACAAATAGATCTTCATGATCCAGATAACCACAATGGTATGATCGCTCACCTAGAGCCAGACATTCTGGAGTGTGAAGTAGGCCTTAGAAAGCATTACTACGAAGTTAGTGGAGCTGACAGAATTTCAGCTGAGCTATTTCAAATCCTAAAAGATGATGCTGTTACTCAGTATGCCAGCAAACTTGGAAAACTCAGCAGGACTGGTAAAGGTCAGTTTTCATTCCAATCCCAAAGAAAGGCAATATCAAAGAATGTTCAAACTACCACACAACTGTAATTATTTCACACACTAGCAAAGAATGCTCAAAATCCTTCAAGCTAGACTTCAACCGTATGTGAACCAAGAACTTCCAGATGTAAAAGTTGGATTTAGAAAAGGCAGAGATATCAGTGATAAAATTGCCACCATCCGTTGGATCATAGAAAAAGCTAGAGAATTCCAGAAAAACATCTACTTCTCCTTCATTGACTATGCCAAAGCCTTTGACTGTGTAGATCACAACAAACTCTGGAAAACTCTTAAAGAGATGAGAATACCAGACCATCTGACCTGTCTCTTGAGAAACCTGTATGCAGGTCAAGAAGCAACAGTTAGAACCAGACGTGGAAAAACAGATTGGTTCCAAATTGGAAAAGGAGTGATTCAGGGTCTATCTTGTCATCCTGCTTATATAACTTACATGCAGAGTACATCATGAGAATGCTGGGCTGGATGAAGCACAAGCTAGAATCAAGATTTCCAGGAGAAATATTAACCTCAGACATGCAGATGACACCACCCTTATGGCAGAAAGCAAAGAGGAATTAAAGAGACTCCTGATGAAGGTGAAAGAGGAAAGTGAAAAAAGCTGGCTTAAAACTCAACATTCAAAAAACAAAGATCATGGCATCTGGTCCCATCATTTCACAGCAAAAAGATGGGGAAACAATGGAAACAGTCACAGACTTTATTTTCTTGGGCTCCAAAATCACTGCTGATGGTGACTGCAGTCATGAAATTAAAAGACACTTACTCCTTGGAAGAAAAGCAATGACAAACCTAGACAGCATATTAAAAAGCAGAGACATTACTTTGCCAACAAAGGTCCGTCTAGTCAAAGCTATCGTTTTTCCAGTAGTCGTGTATGGATGTGAGAGCTGGAAAGTAAAAGAGGCTTAGCACCAAAGAACTAATGCCTTTGAACTGTGGTGCTGGAAAAGACTTTTGAGAGTCCCTTGGACAGCANAGTCAAAGCTATCGTTTTTCCAGTAGTCGTGTATGGATGTGAGAGCTGGAAAGTAAAAGAGGCTTAGCACCAAAGAACTAATGCCTTTGAACTGTGGTGCTGGAAAAGACTTTTGAGAGTCCCTTGGACAGCAAGGAAATCAAACCAGTCACTCCTAAAAGAAATGAACCCTGAATATTCATTGGAAGGACTGATGCTGAAGCTGAAGCTCCAGTAATTTGGCCACCTGATCCAAAGAGCTGACTAACTGGAAAAGACCCTGATGCAGAGAAGGACAGAAGGTAGAGGAGAAGTGAGTGACAGAGGATGAGACAGTTAGATGGCATCACCAACTCAATGGACATGAGCAAACTCCTGGAGATGGTGAAGGACCGGGACGCTTGGTGTGCTGTAGTCCATAGGGTCACAAAGAGTCAGACAAGGGACAGAACTCAGTGACTGAACAACAACAAAAAGACACCTCATTGACATAACGAAAGACACCTTTATTGCTCTCTTAGGAAATTTCAACAGTGTAAGGGGCTGTATCAGAAACCAAGAAGAAAGACCAAATATGTATTTCCTATTATCAATCACAATGTCCAGCTTTCCTGGTGGTTCAATGGTAAAGAGTCTGCCTGCCAATGTAAGTTACTTGGGTTCGATCCCTGGTCCCAGAATATCCCTGTTCTGGTGGAGCAACTAAGCCCATGCACCACAACTACTGAGCCCAAGTGCTGCAGCTACTGAAGCCTGAGTGCCTAGAACTGTGCTCCACAACAAAAGCCACCGCAATGAGAAGCCTGGGTACTGCAAGGAAAGGTAGCCCCCGCTTGCCACAATTAGAGAAAAGCCCTTGTAGTAACAAAGATCCAGTGCAACCAAAAATAGAATAAATAAATGAAAATTATTTTTAAAACATCACATCACACTGGATGAGAAACATGTTTATGGAACTCTCTCAGAATGGGACACAAAATATGTATATATATGTGCCTCAAATGAATGCTCACTAATGTTCAACACTGCAGTTGTGAATTTTAGTACTGAATTTGAAAAGAAGTCAATTATGTGGATTTTTACTTCAAAAAAACACATATGCTTACTGTATGCCAGGCATAGATTTACCCATAAGATATCAAATAGCTGTTTCTCCAACTATACCAATATTTGGTGGTAAATGAACCTAAAATCTTAAAGCCCTTGACTCTTCTGAATCCTCTGGCCAACATAAGACTTTTAAACTACTTGCTAGAGGAAAGCAATATCCTCTTTCCTGGGAACCATACAACACATTTACGAGGCAGGTGCTTTACAAAATGACACTTGTTCTTAACATCTCTCCTTTTTTTTTTTTTTTAAAGAAACTGTTTATTTTCTGTCAGCCTATCTCCATTTTAAGAGTGTGTGGGGGCTTCCCCGGTGGCTCAACAGTAAAGAATCCACCTGCCCAATGCAGGAGACACGGGTTCCATCCCTGGTCTGGGAAGATCCCACATGTTGTGGAGCAACTAAGCCCATGAGCCACAACTATTGAGCTTGTGCTCTAGAACCCTGGAACCACAACTCCTGAAGCCTGAATGCCCTAGAGCCTGTGTTCCACAAGTGAAGCCACTGCAATGAGAAGCCCAAGCATTGCAACTAGAGACTAGTGCCTGCTCCTTGCAGCTAAAGAAAAAGCCCACACAGCAACAAAGACCAAGCACAGCCAAAATTAATAAATGAATAAACAAAATTACTTTTTTTAAAGTTTGTGGAAGAACTTAAGACCACTCCGTGGTTGCTCCTACCCATTCAGCAGCTTGACAGGTGGGAGCTACAGACCAGTGTGCAGTGGTAGGCTGAGCACTCCAGTCTTCAGTGGGGAACCGCTGAGCTGAGTTCCTGCATGCCTTTGGACCAGTTCAGCCCTCTATGGGGTCGCACAGAGTCGGACACAACTGAAGCGACTTAGCAGGAGCAGCAGCAGCAGCAGAACTCATTGAGCAAATGAACTAGTGAATGAACCGAGCAGTCTATTCACTCTGAAATTCCTCCTTGGTCACAGCCTTCTCAGCTGCCACCTATTCTATTCAGACTCTTCAGGACCTCTGTAGAAGCAGAGATCAGGCATGACCTCCCATGAGTGTTCCCAGGAGATGATGCCACACATGCACAGAACTTCCCAGGTCTGCAACCACCACCACATCAGGCCCACTGAGCAAGCTCCCTTGTTGTTGTCGTCATTCATTCAGTCATGCCCAGCTCTTTGCAACCCCATGGATGACAGCACACCAGGACTGAAGTGGCCTGTAATAGGAATAGCTCCAGTGGCACCAACAAACTTCAGCCCAGCTCACTGGCTAGTAATCCTGGAGGATGTGACACTGACAGCTGAATGTTCAAAGGTTAACAATGGCACAAGCTGCCAACAGAAGCTTCTCCCAAGTTCTCTTCAGATTTATGATGTAGACAGCATAACTTTTCCTTCTGTAGGTGTACTGTTCCATTTGGAAGTCAAGGTTGGTGCCACCTAAGTGGGTTCCCACTGCAAGGAATTTGAGGACACCACCCTCCTCCATTTGCAGGACATCAAGGACAACAGACATTGTGAAAGTTTCCCTTTACATTACAGTGGGAATCCAAAACGCCATATGGATCCCTGTCTTAGTAGTGTGAAAAGGTCAACATCTCTCCTTCTAATTCACATTCCTTAGGCTTTGACCTATGGAAAAGTACACTTTCCATTCTAGAGGAGATCACTTTCACATAAGCAATTGCAAGACCTAACCAAATGTACAAGAGGATCCAGGGAAACATGAGATTGTGGATTTTGAGAGTATTAGACTAGGGCACATAATATAAAGCTGGATATGACAGACTTAAATGACATAGCAACTTGTCCATGACTTGGGATTTAAGCTTCTGGCAAGGATACTTGAACCAGATCCTAATACTTTGGCCAGAAAGATCAATGGTTCTTTGAAGATTAGACCGAATGAATAGCTAATAAATGTAGTAAAGATATGAAATATCCTCAGACATAGTATGCAAGAGAATATAAGAAGGCTCAAAGAGTTGAGGATGTTAGAATAGATTGACTGTATAAAACCTGAGAACCCCAAAATTATGTTCTCTAAGATGGCCCAGAAGTGAGGCTTCTAATGAGAAAAATACTGACATCTTTGTGAAGCTCAGTGTGTAGCTATCCCTTATAGACAAGGGTTTGTGGTACTGATGCTGGCAAAGAACTGAGCTCTCTGGCATGAGTAAGGATAATGAGATTTCAGAACAACAGAGGCCAAATAGCTCCACATAACTATTAGTGGCAAAGCAGATTTAACTACTGTGGTATCAGCAAGACCACCATGGCAATCAAGGTGTTTTTACACATAGGGATTGTGGCTATGCCTAATAAATCAATGTGTTCCTGGGAGCAAGAAAGACAAAAAAATAAAATGTAGCTTGTCTTGTTTTGTAAATATATTTGAGAGTTGGTGTACAGCTACTACAGCTTTCCAGGTGGCACTAATGGTAAAGAACCTGCCTGCCAATGCAGGAGACTAAAGAGACAAGAGTTGGATCCCTAGGTTGGGAAGATCCCCCGGAGGAGAGCACGGCAACCCACTCCAGGATTCTTGCCTGGAGAATCTCATGGACAGAGGAGCCCGACAGGCTATGGGCCATGGGATCGCAAAGAGTTGGACATGACTGAGTCGACTTAGCAGGCAACATGCACAGCTATTACAATGGAACACTGTAGTTCCTCACCCTGTGTTTAGATATATCAGGTCACATACCAGAGCCTGTTAGAAGAAGATAACACTCCTTAAAGGAGGGCAACGCCACTGCAACTAAAGACTCTAAGTGTTCCTTCTGTTGTTGTTTGGTTGCTAAGTAGTGTCTGACTCTGGCAACCCCAGTGAACTGAAGACCACCAGGCTCCTCTGTCCATGGGATTTCTCAGGCAAGAGTACTGGAATGGGTTGCCATTTCCTTCTCCAGAGCATCTTCCTGACCCAGAGATTGAAGCTGGGTCTCCTGCCTTGGCAGGCTGATTCTTTACCAATGAGCTACCGGGGAAGCTCAAGTGTTCCTTCTATCCTTTCCTACAGAGATTTGCAGCTATTTGCCTAGGTAACTGCACTTGGGAAAGTGGATTATTCAGAATTCTCAAAGGAGGTCAAATATAGTTCCTGAGCAGCCTCTGAAAGAGGTGACCTAAAACACTACAATGGTCCTTCAGCTATAATGAAGGCTTATAGAGATCAAGAGATGAATGAAATCTAGGCCCAAATCCACCTCAAAGTGGAGCCAAAGCATCCACAGACCATGTGATTATCATTACCATGTGATTATTTCCCAGGTCCCTGAGTGTATAATTGGGATAGATATACTTATCAGCTGGAAGAACCCTGTGCAGAAAAGAGCTAATGTAGCAAATCCTTAGAAAGCCCTGCTTGCAAGGCTGGTCTTTGGCTGTTATCTGGGAACTTGGATTTGGGGAGCATTTCCACTGTCCCTTACCACTGGCTTTCTTGGAATTATGAATTCACAGATCCGAATCACCTAGATCTGACTCTAAGTGAAAATCTGATACTATCTTCTAAGGGCCATTTCAGTTAGAGCATGAGCTGTGCCAAATTGAAAGCAGCTATAGGCTCAATAAAGGGAACATAGAGACTTCCCTGGTGGTCCAGTGGCTAAGACACTGAGCTCCCAATGCAGGGAGCCCTGGTTCAATCCCTGGTCAGGGAACTAGATCCCACATGTCACAACTAATAGTTCACATGCTTCAACTAAAGACCCAGCAAGCCACAACAAAGATTGAAGATTCCCTGTGCTACAACTAAGATCCGGCACAGTCAAATAAATAAATTTTTTTTAATAAATAAAGGGAACATAGATTCTATGATTGTGTAGGTTTAGGAAACCCCTTTGTGGAGCCCTAAACAGTGAAAACATGAATGCTGGCTTGACTATCTGGGCCACTTATAGCTGCCCACAGAAAAGGGCTTATTTTCTGATAGGGCTACTTGCAATTGAGGTGCTGATTGCCTCTACATTTCTGATAGATACATACAGAGACTGGTTGCATTTCTAACTTGTGAGTACTGCAGAAAGCTGCCAAGTTGGGGGAAGGCACATTACTGTGACTATGACCCCTCCACCCACTCCAGACAGGTCAGACTCTGGACCCTATGCAATATGTTGCACTGCTATTGACTTGCTGTATTCAGATTTCTAGTTTGGTTGCAATCTGCATCAATGAACTAACAGTTTGACTCTATTTCCCTCACCTTTTTCCTAATAGACACATCTTATTAAGGCAATTTGACTGTTAAATGCAACTATCCCCAGAAATAGATTGATATCTATGAATCATGTTGAAAACCTTTGAAAATTCAGAATATCATCATGACCAACTCCTTAACATGATATGACTTTGTGGTTAAATTACATCAAAAATCTTTTCTGTGAAACTGCTTTTGTCTCTCGCACACAGCCTTTCCAAACAAGAGCTCTGGGTTGGAGTAGGGGACAACTAAAAAATAAAAAGTTATAGTTGCTAAATGGGATACACTTGATTTTTTGACAATGAAGAAAACACATTCTGGGGAGGCACAGAGAGTGGGAAGGACATTAATGGTTTTTGTTTTTCAGAACTGTTCCTGGAAGCTTCCCTCTCTTCTTGAAGGAAAATTCCCCATGCTGCCTACCAAGCTGCTGTGAACACATATAATTCAGCTGGACTGCTGACCCCTTAATCACACCTGACAGTGCCGACTATGAAGCAGCAGAGAATGGCTCCAGCTCTTGCACTTTCGATGCAGAACACTTCCAGATGCTGTCCACACACATGAGGTGGATAAATTGATATAGTGTACAAGCAAATCTGTTTGGAAATGACTGCCTTGGGAAGCCCCTTTGAAACCAAAAACTGAACTGAGAATCCCAGAGCAGGAGGTACCATGGTTGGAGGCCATCTTGGAGGCTGTCAACCGGTACCGCCTAGCTGATATATGTTCTGCTCGGGGTACCCTGACAACGTAAACTCTGTTTCCAGAGGTATTACATGTACCCTCTGGAACTGTAATTTTGACATGTGTACCCTGACACTGCCTCAGCCCTAAAAGGCATTGTGTCAGCTTCAACTTACTAGCCAGAGTTGTGCTGTGCCTGACTTGAAGCCTTGGGCTAGGTAAAAAGATCATAACAAAAACTTAAGCAGGAAGATCCCTGGCTTTCTTAGGAAGGCCTTTATGATTAGTGGGATTTGTTTAACTGGCCAGAGCTAGGACTCATAAAGGGCATGTGTATGTGTATTAGTCACTCAGTTGTGTCCAACTCTTTGCGACCCCATGGACTGTAACCCACCAGGCTCCTTTGTCCATGGAATTCTCCAGGCAAGAATACTAGAGTGCACTGCCATTCCCTTCTCCAAGGGATCTTCCTGACCCATGGGTCAAATCTGGGTCTCCTGCATTGCAGGCAGATTCCTTACAGACTGACCCACCAGGGAAGCCCATGAAGGGCATCAGTTCACTTCGGTTCAGTTCAGTCACTCAGTTGTGTCTGACTCTTTGCAACCCCATGAATTGCAGCATGCCAGGACTCCGTCTCCATCACCAACTTCCGGATTTTACCCAAACTTTTGTGCATCGAGTCAGTGATGCCATCCAGCCATCTCATCCTCTGGCGTCCCCTTCTCCTCCTGCCCTCAATCCCNGTCGATGTATGGCAAAACCAATACAGTATTGTAAAGTAGAATAAAGTAAAAAAATTAATTAATTAATTTTTTTAAGAAAAGAACCTAAGGGCACCCAAGCAGGTGCCACAGCACCTGGAAGAAGAAGGCTTCCCCCAGCCAAAGCAAAAGCAGGATAAACTATGTCAGAGCGCTAGGGAGGCAGGGGCCTGGAGCAGTCGGCTACATCTACTGGTAACAACAAACCCACCTCTTCCTAGTTGTGGTTTAACCTTTCTGAGCCTCAGTTCCCTCATCTGTGAAACAGAACAACTGATAATAATACTTGCCTGGCAAGGCTGTTGAGGAGATTAAATTCAGTGACTTCTGAACTTGCCCTGACCCTGTGCATCCAGTCCCCTTCTCTTCTGCACCCTTGATAGAATCTGGGGCAAAAATGAAGTTGAACAAATAATTTTGCAATGTAGTGTTGGCCTCAACAATTTAGGGTCTGTGTCCCTTACCGGCTCAAAGAAGTTATGGAATGAGAGCGCTGCCCCTTTGCCTTGGCAACTTAATTCTCTTAAAAGCCCCCAGGATGATAGCTTATCGTGAACAATGTCAGATTCATGCTCTCCAAAGAAGNGAGAGGGAGAGGGTGGGATGATTTGGGAGAATGGCATTGAAGCATGTATACTATCATGTAAGAAACGAGGCGCCGGTCTGTGTTCGATGCAGGATGCAGGATGCTTGGGGCAGGTGCATGGGGATGATCCAGAGAGATGATGTGGGGTGGGAGGTGGGAGGGGGATTCAGGATTGGGAGCTCGTATACACCTGTGGTGGATTCATGTCGATGTATGGCAAAACCAATACAGTATTGTAAAGTAGAATAAAGTAATAATTTTTTAAAAAAGAAAAGAAAGCTGAGCATTGCAGAATGGATGCTTTTGAACTGTGTTGTTGGAGAAGACTCTTGAGAGTACCCTGGACAGCAAGGAGATCCAACCAGTCCATCCTAAAGGAAATCAGTCTTGAATATTCATTGGAAGGACTGATGCTGAAGCTGAAACTCCAATACCTTGGCCACTTGATGTGAAGAACTGAGTCAGTGAAGAAGACCCTGATGTGGGGAAAGATTGAAGACTGGAGAAGAACGGGACAGCAAGGATGAGATGGTTGGATGGCATCACCAACTTGATGAACATGAGTTTGAGCAAGCTCTGAGGGTTGGTAATGGACAGGGAGACTTGGCGTGCTGCAGTCCATGGGATTGCAAAGAGTCAGACATAACTGAGTGACTGAACTGAACTGAAGGAGACAGAAAAAGTTTTCCAAATAGTGGAATAAGACAAAACCTCAGGAAAAGAGTTAAAATACTTTAAAATGAGAAACTTACCCAAGAAAGTGTTCAAGATAATGATCATAAAGAGGATCAATGAACTCAGAAGAAGAATGACTGAACACAGTAAGAATTAAAAAAGAATTTTTTAAAGAATTTTTTAACTGTTTAAAGAATTAGAAATTATAATAAATTATAAAACATAATTGAAAAATATAGTAACTGATAAAATACACTAGAGGAAATAAGTAGTAGATACAGAGGAGTGGATGAGCAAAATGGAAAACAGTAGTGGAAATCACCCATCCTGAAAATAGGGGCAGAAAAAAAGAGATTTTTAAATAATGAGGATAATTTAGGAGCTCTTTGGGACAATATCAAAAGTACTAACACTTACCATATACTTGTCCCAGGAAGAGAAGAAAGAGAGAAAAGGGTAGATAATTAATTTGAAGAAAAAATAGCTGTAGAAATTTTCCTAACCTGGCATCCTGACGTCCATGGCAGGAAAACCCAGAGACTTCCAAATAGGATGAACCCAAAGAGGTTCACATCAACGTAAAGTGGAAAAATTTAAAGATAAAAAAGAGAATCTTAAAAGAAGCGAGAAGAAAGCAGCTAGTTATAATCAAGGGAAACCCTTAGGACTAGCAACTTGCATTTCAGTAGAAAACTTATGGGCCAGAAAGGACTGGTACAATACACTCAAAGGTATTTAAGGAAAATACCTTTTATTTTCTCAGGCTCAAAAATCACTGAGGATGGTGACTGCAGCCAGGAAATTAAAATATGCTTGCTCCTTGAAAGGAAAGTTATGACAAACCTAGAAAGCATATTAAAAAGCAGAGGCATCACTTTGCTGGCAAACGTGTGTATAGTCAAAGCTATGGTTTTTCCAGCAGTCATGTATGGATGTGACAGTTGGACCATAAAGAAGGCTGAGTGCTGAAGAATTGATGCTTTCAAATTGTGGAGGTAGAGAAAACTCTTGAGAGTTTCTTACACAGCAAGGAGATTAAACCAGTCAGTCCTAAAGGAAATCTAACTCTGAATATATTCATTGGAAGGACTGATGTTGAAACTCCTACACTTTGCCCACCTGATGCAAAGAGCCAACCATTGGCAAAGACCCTGATGTTGGGAAAGAGTGAAGGCAAAAGGGGAAAAGGCCAGTAGAAGATAAGATGATTAGATAGCATTACCAACACAATGGACATGAGTTTGAGAAGATCCTGGAAGGGAATGGCAACCCACTTCAGTATTCTGGCCTGGAGAATCCCAATGGACAGAGGAGCCTGGTGGGCTACAGTCCTTGAAGTCACAAAGTGTAAGACGCATGTTATTGACTGAACAACAACAAATTTAAGGAAAACACCTACAACCAAGAATGCTCTGCTTGGCAAGACTGTGATTCAGACCTCATATGAACACTAAGATCCAGTGTTTTGTTTTGTTTTGTTAGACAATCAAAAGCTTAAATACTTTAACACCACTAAACCACCTTTACAAATCTTCTCTCAAGGGAGTAAAAAGAACACAACTAGAAATATAAATATTATGAAAGATAAAAACTCAATTGTAAAGGCAAATATACATAAAATAGCAGATATACCACTTATCAACATTGTAGGAAGGTTAAAAGAGGTGGAAAGAGACCAGTGCTAATGGTTGCCACCTTGTTGCACTTACAAGTCCAAAAGACATGTCAGGCAAGGCTGCTAGTACACACAGTGCCTAAGTGCTGAAACTTGGGTACTCAGTTCCTGGAATAAGACATAGTCTAGCTGCCCAAAGACAGTTCAGGGGCCTGGGATATAATCCATTCTGAACCTTGAAGCCCATTTTTGATGAATGCATGTAGGGTGCGTTCAGCATCAGAGCCTATTGTCACACTTGCATGGTAGATCTAGGTCCAGCATTAGTGCCCAATGTCAGTGCTTGCAGAGCAGGGGAAAGTTCAGCCACAAAAAGCTTTGTGAGTATGCATACAGCAGTGATAGATTTGGCCTCTGAGCCTATTTATAATACCTGCACAATGGGGGCATGTCTAGCAGCTGTGAGCTTTTTTGGCCCACACACCAAATACTGTCATATAAATGTACATCTTAGGTGGACTGATGCTGAGGAGGAGTACACAACAGGTGCTGGTGGAAGCACTCCAGTTCAGCCCACCCTACACTACACGATGGAGCAAGATATGCAGCAGCCAGTTCCTGGGAGAGACTTGTGAGAACATCATGGTAGGTCCCAGGCTGCAGCACAACCACCCCAATTCCTGCAACCACAGCACCTCAGCCTGCAGCACAGTACACTCCACAACCCAGCCTACCGATAGGTCTGAGACAAACACAATGGATAAAGGTACATGACCTTCAGCTGCTTCTGGGCAGATGCCTCCATAGATGATGCATAGGTTCACTATGACCTCATGAGCCTCACTGGATTCAATAGGGCTCACACCTATTGGATAAAGCACACACTCAAGGGCAATAGAGCCTTATCAAATCCAACCTTCAGTTCTTCTGCACAAACAACTGGGAAGTAGGCCCTGCCTCCACAGGACTGTGTTAGCCACACAGAAATAAGAAGACCTCACATCACATTCAGTGCAGGCTCTGATGATCAACACCAATCACATCCCCTCTCAAGGAAAGAATGACCAGTATATTCTGAGGGACAATGTGGCTGGCATCCATACTAAAAACAATTCTCACACCAAAAATGTTGGACTCATATTTTCTAAACACTGACAGTTCAGTTCAGTCGCTCAGTCATGTCCAACTCTTTCTGACCCAATGAATCACACCACACCAGGCCTCCCTGCCCATCACCAACTCCCGGAGTTTACTCAAACTCTTGTCCATCGAGTTAGTGATGCCATCCAGCCATCTCATCCTCTGTCGTCCCCTTCTCCTCCTGAACCCAATCGCTCCCAGCATCAGGGTCTATTCCAATCAGTCAACTCTTCATGCGAGGTGGCCAAAGTACTGGAGTTTCAGCTTTAGTATCAGTCCTTCCGAAGAACACCCAGGATTGGTCTCCTTTAGGAAGGATTGGTTGGACTTCATTGCAGTCCACGGAACTCTCAAGAGTCTTCTCCAACACCACAGTTCAAAAGTATCAATTCTTCAGTGGTCAGGTTTCTTCACAGTCCAACTCTCACATCCATACATGAAACATGACATGGAGAAAACACAGCCTTGACTAGGCGGACCTTTGTTGGCAAAGTAGTGTCTCTGCTTCTGAATATGTTCTTTAGGTTGGTCATAACTTTCCTTCCAAGGAGTAAGCATCTTTTAATTTCATGGCTGCAGTCACCATCTGAAGTGATTTTTGA
>SJYV01026763.1:611168-625761 GCA_006410875.1 Neotragus pygmaeus | reverse complement strand
ACCGGATGCCATGATCCTAGTTTTCTGAATGTTGAGCTTTAAGCCAACTTTTTCACTCTCCTCTTTCACTTTCATCAAGAGGCTTTTTAGTTCCTCTTCACTTTCTGCCATAAGGGTGGTGTCATCTGCATATCTGAGGTTGTTGATATTTCTCCCAGCAGTCTTGATTCCAGCTTGTGCTTCCTCCAGCCCAGCGTTTCTCATGATGTACTCTGCACAGAAGTTAAATAAGCAGGGTGACAATATACAGCTTTGACGTACTCCTTTTCCTGGTTGGAACCAGTCTGTTGTTCCATGTCCAGTTCTAACTGTTGCTTCCTGACCTGCATATAGGTCTCTCAAGAGGCAGGTCAGGTGGTCTGGTATTCCCATCTCTTTCAGAATTTTCTACAGTTTATTGTGATCCACACAAAGACTTTGGCATAGTCAATAAAGCAATGTAACAATTACTCCTAGATAAATACTTGAGAGCCCCAGAATTTCTATTCCTAGTTATATAGCCCTCAAAATTCTTCCACATTTACATCAGGAAGCATATATATAGGAATATCTACCTTTACATTACATTTTGCTCCTGGGCAACAGGAGCAAAAATCAGAATGCAATCTGTATGTCTATCAGCTGAATAAATAAATCATGGCATATTCACAAAATGAAATGTTTCACAGTAGTCTAAATAAATGAATTACAGTAACACAAGATTACTGGATTTTAACAATATTAAGAGAAAAACAGTACCAAAATATCACATACAGCATTTTACCCTTATTATGAAACAACTTATTTGTTAAAAACCCTTATTTAAAACAACTAGAAAAATATATTTGTGGGAGTAACATAATACCAAAAATTAAAAATTCGAAGGACGAAGAATGATGCACTTAAAATTAAGCATGATAATCATCTTCATTTGGTGGGAACCAGGTAGGTCCTCTTGGTAGGAAGGACTATTTGTATGATTAGATATATACTACTACCAAGGTCCTGGCATTTAATGGGGAGGTGCTGTGTTGACAAATTCTTACTATTATTTTGATAGGAACCACATATATAGATATACAGCTAAATGATATTGGACAGGTAAGTAAATAAACAGTGCACTTCAGGCATGGACTACTGATGACAGTTTATCATAATCCAATTCTGTAAATTTGAGGTCCAACAGGATAAAATTAGAAAAAAATAGCACTGGTGATAGAATGTAAACACATACAATCACCACTTAAGTTTTCTTGTCAAAAATATTTAAGTGCAGCCAAGCCTTTAGACCAACCTCCCAAGGAGACACAATCTTGAAACCCAGGAGCCTTCCTGCCTAGCTCTTCGCAGTAACAGAACAGAATCAATCTGGGGGGGAAATGCTTGGAAATAGTGGAAGGCTATCATCAACAAGGATCAGCTTTGACTCCAGATGGCAAAAAGAAGTGGAAAGGCAAGCATAAAAACAATCAGAGAATAGAAATATAAAGAGTAATGTGTGCTAAAATCCTTGAGCCATTACAAAAGTCAGTAATGGCATTGCAGCAGCCTCTGAACTCAAAACCGAATACAAACCCTGCTTCACGGCCTCTCCATGACCAAGTGGGCACCTGAGTCTGAGAAGATTCCCATGTCTGGGTGCTAAAGACACAGAGAAGGCTTTTTGTGGGCAGCACCTCCAAGAACCTAAATCAGAGCCCAGAGCGCCGGTTGATGAGTCTGCCATAACTGAAAGGCAAAAAGAACTTTGTTCCAAATGCACACAAAAAAATTTGTAAATCAATGATCAAAGAAGTTAAGTGGAAAGATGCTTCAATTAAAGTCTGCTCAGAGTCCAGGTTGCTAGGGAGGGCCCAGTGAAACTACTTTAGGCTGGAATAGAAACTCTAACTATCTAGACAATTATTTGGCTTCCCTGTAACTGAAATAATACTCTTTTTTAAGGATAATTTTCCCCCCATGGAATGTGCATAATTATTTACAGACATCGATTTTCTACAAAACTACTAACCTACCTGTGAAATTTTTTGTCTCAAGGTTCAGACTAAAGCCAGTAATACCAGATTTTCTGAAGGGTTTTGCAAAAAGCCTTTATTACCTGTTGCCATAAACATAAGTATCAGAATAGATGACCTCGATCAACCTTGAAGAGATAGGGACACAAAAGGGCCTAAGTCTGCTTTTTAAATATTATTTACATCATTCACAAGGAGCATGTGTTTTAAAATGCTGGCATTAGGATGGAGCTGAAAACACAGTGGAACATGGAGCTCAAAAGGCAGATCACAGACATGAATGATAGTTTCACACTGAAATAATTTACTTTCTAAAAGGATTCTCAGAGAAGCTTTCTGGGCCATGACACATGAAGCTGGAGAGATCAGAGACCAGAGAGTCACAGACTTTGAAAATAGGGATTTCAGAGTTCAGAGGGTGCTTGAGTTGGAAATGCAAGCTCTGAACAGAGAGTACTTTCTGACTTGAGCAAAAAAAAACCTGTGAATGTTTTAAGTAACAACTTCCTGATAATAATTATCACTCCTCCTTAGAGATCTGGGCCAGAAGAAAAAGAACCTACGTTTCTTCCAAATTGAACAACTTGGGGACATTTTCTTGTTTAATTCAAGAAAATGCTCAGGTTTGATCCACATGGGAGTACAGGGAACTGAACTTCACGGCCAGATATGATCCTTCTGATACTTAACTGCTATAGCTTGGTATTTAATATCCCATGAAAGTTGGAACAGAGAATGAATTTCTAGCTAGAGTATCACTGTAGCATTGCAAGATGCAGACCATCTAGCCCTGACAGTAGACCAAAGGGTATAATAAATATACCAAAGGGATAAGATATTTCGAAGTTGAGGAGTACCAGGTAATTCCCTGGCCCACGCCCAGTGGTTAGGACTCAGCACTTTCACTGCTGTGTCCCAGGTTCAATCCCTGGTAGGGAACTAAGATCCTGCAAGCCAGAAAACATGGCTAAAAAAAAAATTTGAGGGATACCAGAGAAAACTCTAATTTGAAATGATATATATGCACCCCAGTATTCATAGCAACACTATTTGCAATAGCCAAGACACAAAAACAATCTAAATGCCCATTAAAAAAATGAAATAATGCCTTTCACAGCAACATGGAGAGGTTTAGAGTTTATCACATTTAGCGAAGTCAGGCAGGCAGAGAAAAACAAATATCACATGATATTTATTTGTAGAATTCTAAAAAAATGATACAAGTGAACTTATGCGGGGGGCACTCCGCAGAAAGACAGAGGCAGTGGAACTTCCCTCAGCAAAGCCGAGAGGTCCCAAGGAGAAGTGAGCCTGCTGTCCACCAACCCAGCCCCCGGGCGAGCAGATACAATAATACACGACACGGACACAATAATACACGACACGGATTCTCTCTGAACAGTTCCGCTTTATTGCCGCGAACTCCCAGCTTATATAGGCAAGCAGGGGAGTTTTGGGGGGGGACTTTCCATAGTTACACCAATCAAGTTAAAGGTCAGCCTTTAGTTGCACCAATCACTTTAAAGGTCAGCCTTCAGTTACACCAATCACGTTAAAGGTCAAATTGTCACGTGCCTTCATTATAACAGGAGTCTATAGTGATCACGCGCTGTCCACGTGCGGGGAAATCGAGAGAGCCAATCAAAAACTTTGACATAGACCACGCCCTCACTCTTCCGCCAGGCGCCATCTTAGTTCTAAACCGTAAAGCTAGCCCCTTTCTTTTTAAGGTTTCCCATTTAGGGCCCCACAAACTTATTTACAAAACAGATTCACACAGACTTATGGCTCTCAAAAACCAATGGCAGAGGGATAAATCAGAAGTTTTGGATTAACAAATACACACTACTATATATAAAACTGGTAAACAACAAGGGCCTACTGCATAGCACAGAAAACTATACTGAGTGCTTGAAATAACCTATAAAAAGAATCTGAAAAAGTACATATATGTACACACACATATATGTATAACTAAATCACTTTGCCATATATTTGAAACTAACACAACATTGTCAGTTAACTACTTCAGTGAAAGACATTTTAAAAGTTGAGGGATAAATTTATATCTCGTAAAACCGACATTTAAAATTAGGCTAGGCGTCACACATATGGATTTTACCAATTTAAATCTTAGACATAAACACCATCTCAGGACTTTCCTGGCGGCGCAGTGGATAAGAATCCACCTGCCGAGGCAGGGGTCACAGGTTTCAATCCCTGGTCTGGAAAGATTCCACAAGCCAAGGAGCAGCTGCACCACAACTGCTCCACATGCAGCACAACTACTGAAGCTCTAGAGCCCTCGAGCTGCAGCTACTGAAGCCTGAACCCTGTCAGGCCAGTGTTCGCAATAAGCCCCTGTGCCACAACTAGTGAAGCCCGTGCGCCTGGAGCCTGAGCTCTGCAGCAAGAGAAGCCACTGCACCGCAAAGCCCACACACCACAGCTAGAGAGCAACCCCTGTTCTTCGAAACTAGAGAAAGCTGAGTATAGCAATGAACACCATTGCAGCCAAAAATAAGTAAATAAATTAAGCAGTGTGTACCTGTAAAAAATATATACCATTTTACCTCAAACAACAGTAATGAATAAATAGTAATCTGTGAGGTAATNATGAAATTAAAAGATGCTTACTCCTTGGAAGGAAAGTTATGACCAACCTAGACAGCATATTAAAAAGCAGAGACATTACTTTGCCAACAAAGGTCCCTCTAGTCAAGGCTATGGTTTTTCCAGTGGTCATGTATGGATGTGAGAGTTGGACTATAAAGAAAGCTGAGTGCTGAAGAATTGATGCTTTTGAACAGTGGTGTTGGAGAAGACTCTTGAGAGTCCCTTGGACTGCAAGGAGATCCGACCAGTCCACCCTAAAGGAGATCAGTCCTGGTGTTCATTGGAAGGACTGATGTTGAAGCTGAAACTCCAATACTTTGGCCAGTGAAGAGCTGACTCATTGAAAAAGACCCTGATGCTGGGAAAGATTGGGGACTGGAGAAGAAGGGGACAACAGAAGGTGAGAATGGTTGGATGGCATCACCAACTCAGTGGACATGGGTTTGGGTAGACTCTGGGAGTTGGTGATTGACAGGGAGGCCTGGCGTGCTGTGATTCAGGTTCATGGGGTCCCAAAGAGTCAGACACTACTGAGCTACTGAACTGAACTGAATAGACATTAATAATAGACATTACTATTAATTACATAATAATGTCATTATGACATTATTAAACTTATTGCCATAATCATTTCACAATAAACATGTATATCAAAGCATCACATTGTATACCTTAAACAAGCACAATGTTATTTGTCATTTATATCTCAACAAAGCTAGGGTTCTGAGAAGAGAAATACCATGGAAGTAATTTAAATGACAGACAGAAACCACAATATAAAAACAAAAACACAATTAAAGAAAATATTTTACTCACATACACATCACTCACTTTAAACACACACACACACACATAATTTGCATGCTAGTCTTTTGTTCTAAACTGTATTCTAGAAAATCACTCTTTTGACTGTAAAACATCTAGACCATCAGATCCTTAAGAACAGAAACCAGACCATTAATATCTGAATCCCCAGAGCTCAAAGAGTATACTATAAATAGTGCAAATTCAATAAATACTTCAATTTAGGTAAATAATTTAATGACCAAACACTCAAATTTCTTTAAGCACAATATTTCAAGTTACTATATTTTTCTCTGAGAATAGGTCTGAAGTGCTACAAGTTGTACCTCAATATCAAACCATGAATTAAGCAAAGAGCAGAAAACAATTCTGACTTAGGTTTCAATTTCTTACTCCAAAGCACTCTTGCTTGTTGCAAATTATTTATATTGAAGATATTTAGTAAAACCTTTAATGGGCTACACGTAAAAAGGTCCACTGACAACAGGGCTAATCGAGACCAGCCCATGGATGCTGGGCAGGAGCCTGGAGCCTCTGAAAGGTCCACTTCCTATGGAAGTCATTCTTGTTCTCTTTCCTGCTTTAATGAAGACCTGCTTGAATATAGCCTCGCTAAGTAGCTACTGACCACTTATGTATGTAACATATAACTTAAATGTATAAATAACTCAGAAATAGAAAAATGGTTTTCTTTTAAAGAAAAAAGCAAATGGAAGACCAGCCATCACTCGGGCACACCAGACATGGCACTGAGCATCCCTTCCCCAAAGGTCTGCCACAGCCCCTGTTTGTCAACATCCATCACCCTGACCCTGTTGCCTATGGCAATATGGCTAGTTACTATGGAAACTTGATAGATAGCAAAAAGCTGAAGGAAATTGGGGGTTCCACACCAGATGTACTTTTCACCAGCAGTGATTTACACACATGCTATGGACGATCATTAACATGGGAACCTGCCAGTTTTCAGCTTTACAAACTGCTTAAAAACACTTCTTAAGGAGAGTGACTCTGCTGGTCTTGAATCAGCAAGGATATGTGAGGCTTACTTTAGTAAGAATGACCCTCTTACACCATAGGGCCAAAGAACAGATGCACAAGCGTGTAGGGGTCAGATGGACTATGTCATTTTGATTTTTGTCAGCGCCTGTATACATGCATATGGTATAGTTTATTAAAGTTGTTCTTAATGTTTCATTGTTTTGTAAGGTCTTATGTATAATCACCAGTAAAATTCACAGATGACCAGTACAAAATTTAGAAGTTTCCAACACTGTAAAAAACAAAGACTAGGAGTTATGGATCCTCAGGTAAGCTTCAGAATGGGTCAGCTCTAACATTAATCACTGTGAACTGCAAACACTTAAGCTCTGTCTAGTTCTGTTTGAGAGGAGAGGACTTCATTCATCTACTGGTAATATCACTTGATCACCATTAGGGAACAAAAAGTTCTCATGGCTTTTGCATTTGCTGTTCCCTGGAAAGGTTTCTCACTGGTGGAGGCAGAGAGGATAATGAATGATCCAAGGGGCTCCTCTGTCCATGGAATAATCCAGGCAAGAATACTGGAGTAGGTAGCTAATCTCTTCTCCAGGGCATCTTCTCCACCCAGGGATCGAACGCGGGTTTCCTGCATTGCAGGCAGATTCTTTACCATTAGCCACCAGGGAAGTTCCCCCAAAGGGGATCAATAACCCCTAAATGGGCCAACAGTAAATCCTGGAATCCTGAGACTGGAAGCTAAGAACTGTTGTCAGCTACATGGGTCTTCATCAAAGCATAGCACAGCTCCATTCTTCACCACTATTTCAGTCTAAAGTAGAGCATAGGGGAAGCTCTTTGGGAGAGTAGAGGAATGAAATTTGACACAAAGGCCAGGCTACTTCCCAGAGACCTAATGCCTAACTAAGCCACACCTAAGAGTGTGGAATATGATTCCTCTTTGAAAACGAGTAGCATTATTTTAAGAGTAGAGCAATCTTGGGGAAATCTGGGATGCCTACCCTGAAACTTAACAAATGTGGAAGCCACATCAGTATGCAAGTATATTCTCCTCTTAAAAATCTAGAGAAAAAAAGACAAAATCTTGCCATTTGCATCAACATGGATGGACCTTGAAGGTATTAAGTGAAATAAGTCAGACAGAGAAAGACAATTACCATATGACTTCATTCAAACGTGGAATATGAAAAATTAATAAACAAAACCCATAATAAAAGAACAACCCAAAACCAAACAAAACAAACATAATTACAGAAAACAGAGTAGTGTTTATGGGGGGGGGAGGGTGAAGGAGGAAGACAAACTGGATAAAGGGGATCAATTATATGGTAATGAAAGAAAAAATAAATTTTTGGTAGAGAGCATGTTGTAGGGTACATAGAAATAGAAATATAACGCTATAATCAGTTACCTCAGTAAAAAATAAAAGGATCATTGTAGATGCAAAAAATTGTAGATGGATATTTTGGTTTTCAAGCACCACACAAAAACTTTTTAAAAACTTTAATTGGCTAGAACAGTGCACATTTTAAGCAGTTTTCCAGAGACCCTACATCTTGAGTAGATTAAGCAATCATTTATAAGCACCTTCAGAAATATGCTTAACTCGGTTTTTTCTAGTGACATAAGATTAAACACAGGAACCAAGGTCTATTTAATTCACACAACACATAACCAACCAAACTGCACGTACATATGCAGATTTATACAAAAATTCAACTATAATTCTTTTTCCCTCAACTATATTTAGCTTTTCAGATTAGGTATCTAGGACCACCCACTCATGCTGTGTATCTCACCAAACATAAGAACAGCAACTTTTCTATTTGAATACAATTATGAGCTGAAATTATATAAAATGAAGTTTCTTCAGTAAAATTTAAGAGTATAAAAAGGAACGACCTAAACAAAGCTCCCAGGAAGTCAACAATAATACCTCACTGGTCTAGAGCTTCATGAAACTGAGTTACAGTCCCCAAAGGCTTGTACTTGGATCCAGACTCACCAAGATACTTCAATATGCTTCAAACTGGCTCATCATCATTTTCCTGCTGTATTCATAAGCCAAAAATAGTGCTGCATTGGCAGGAAACGCTCGAATCAGAGTAGCTTTCAGACCAGAATATAAAGCTGCTATTCCTTCGGTTCTCACAACACTTAAAAGAGTTCTGATGAATCCTGTCTGTTTTCCAAACATGGAAAGAACCTGAATTCTGGATTTGATACAATCCACGGGGTATATGACAAACCAAAGGCAAATGCCAGCAATTCCACCACTTAACATCAAGGGGACAGGGCCTAGTTCATCTTTTGACCCCCCCGAGGCAAAAAACGATCGGCTCAGTTCATAGCCACCGAAGAAGAAGAAATAGCCTGGTACTACTTGAAACAGAGTACTCGTGAGTCCGTGGTAGAAGCCCCAGAGGCCATCCTTTCTAAGGATACTCTTCACGACGGACCAAACTGTATCATGGCTTTTGGCTATCCTCCCTGACATCTCCAGTTCGTGCATGGTCTGCAGCCGGCACTTCACGAGCTCAGTGGGACACAGAGCCAGCGCGGCAAACGCTGAGGCGATGGAACCCGCGGCCGCAGTTTGCAGATCATTCAGCTTCGCCTGCTCGTCCAGTCCAGCCACTTTCCTAACGAACTGTTGGCAGAAGCCATAGCACATGAAGAGGACCGAGTTCTCGGCGACATAGGCCAGCAGCGCGGGGCCGGTCCCCTTGTAGAAGCCCCGCAAGCCCACTTGGGAGTACGTCTTCAGGGCACAGTCGGTGAGGCCCTTGTACAGGCCGGGGAATGTCTGCATCTTCACCTTCATAGTGTCGAAGGGCTGCCCGGTCAGGACGCACGCTGTGCCCCCCAGAGCCCCCGCGGTGAGGTCGATGGCAGCCTGGATGGCAGGACTGGACTTCATGTTCGCCCACCCGCCGGTCTCCGCGGAAGTACACTCTCTGGAGTTTAAGACGGGCGTCCCGTGTCCCACCCCCTACTCTTGGCTGTCTCCCCCCGGCGGGAGTAGCCGCTTAACCCCAGATTAGGCCTCGGGCCGCCCTCCCCGCGCACCGTGGCCCAGCGCTAACCCCCGGCGGTGGCCCAGCGCGCGCCGCTCCTCGCGCCGCGTGACCGCCGGACCCCCGACGCGGCGGTCTGTTAGCTCCGCCGCCTGTTAGCTCCACTCAGCCGGGCCGTCCTAGCCCCCCCGCGGGCTCGAGGACGGACTAGATAAACACTTCAAATGAATTACAATACAGCAGTTGAAAGCTATTCGATAAACTCCTGAGATTAGGGGCAGAAACTCTAGGCGCTGCTGCAGCGAAGGAAGAAATGCCTTCCCTTACGGCAAGACCCCCGGCCTCCCGAATTTTCTACTCGGCCAAACAAAATGGGAGGTGCTTCCAGTTGATCGCGCCTGGAGTCAAAGGTCAATCTTCAGAGAGAAAACAAACAAACACGGGTTGGGGGGCGGCGGGGGGTCGTTACCTGACTGTCGGGTGTATTTTACAGGTCAGAAAACCCTTACTCGCCTCGGGAGAGGAACGGCGGCTCCGCAAAGGTGCGGACCGCCGCGCCTCTCTCCGGGTGTGGCCCTTCGCTCGCCTGGGGACTGGAAGGGAGGCCTGAGGCGGACAGAAGCCTTATTTCGTGGCAACATCGCCGAGGCTCTGGGCCTGGATCCCTGTACACTAGTGGATGCGGAGCCCTTATTATTTCTAGAGGTAGGGCACGGCCTTGTACAATCGGCTTGGAAAAGATATTTATATATAGCTAAAAAAAAGTTGATAGAAAAGAGCTGTGTGGTTCTGGTGCTTCCGGGCTCTCGTTGAGGAGACATGCAGCTTTGTGCAACAAAAGTTCTAGGTGTAATTGACCACAGACCTAGTAGGCAAGATGTGCTTTGGGCCATCAGTGATGGTACCGCTGCCAGGACACTTTTTCCTTCCAGATGCTTATAATCCCAGCGTTGGAACCAATGCTCTTCAAGTTTACGTTCTAAGCCCTGCTGCTGCGTCGCTTCAGTCGTGTCCGACTCTGTCCGACCCCATAGACGGCAGCCCACCAGGCGCCCCCGTTCCTGGCATTCTCCAGGCAAGAACACTGGAGTGGGTTGCCATTTCCTTCTCCAATGCATGAAAGCGAAAAGTCAAAGTGAAGTCGCTCAGTCGTGTCCGACTCTTAGCGACCCCGTGGACTGCCGCCTACCAGGCTCCTCCCCGCCCGTGGGATTTTCCAGGCAAAAGTACTGGAGTGGGGTGCCATTGCCTTCTCCAGTTCTAAGCCCCAGGCGGTATTTTACTTTGGGGGTTAAAAACAAAATGGGGAGGGCAGAAAGTATGTTTCAATGATTCATTTTCAAAGCTTTCTTTGATCCCTTGGCTATCAGCTAATATTTTAAAGTGAGGCATCTAAAAGCAGATGGTGCATGGATAGATGTGTTTGTCATCAGGTAGACTTCATTGCCGTAGAAAATAGTGACCTGGTCTTTTCTTTAGAGTGCCCAAGTGTACCTGGATTTCTTTCCCCCGGTACCACATGGTTTCTTGAGAGAATAATCTTCCAATATGTCTGTTTGTCCGTGCTTGGGGATGGGGGAGGGGCAGTGTATGCCTTGAGTACTGATGTAAGGAGACCAAATGGGAGAAAAGGGTTGACATTATGCAATCAAAAAGACTTTCGAACAATTCCCTTGTTTAAATGCTGTAGAACCCAGCCTTCATCTGGGCCTTCTTTAGTTCAGTTGACCCATAAAATAAACTTTCCTTCTGTGGGATGGGTAAGGAAGTCATCTGGCTTCCTCCAGTGAGACAGGGTTCTTGGACATCCAACTGCTCTGAACACAGACTTTTATTATTTGGCTGCATTGCTGGGCCTGTGGGATCTTAGTTCCCCCACCAAGTATCTAATCTGTGCCCTCTGCAGTGGAAGCTGGAATCCTAACCACTGGACTGCCAGGGAAGTCCCTGAACTTGGACTTTAATTAATCCTGTTTTCAGCCGCACACGTTCCCTTTTCCTTGGAGACGGCCTGCACAAAGGAGCAGGCTCACAGGGTCTATGTCAAGTGGGTTTGTTTCTCCTTGGTATACCTCCTTGTAGATATTTAGCATGAAACTTTCTGCCACCTCTGAATTAATTTCTTCACCTGCTTTGGTTTTATCAAAACAGATTTACATCTCTCATCCCCTGCTGTCTCACCTCCTATTCCTTCCCTTAGGGGCTGCTATGCTGTATCAATAGGCTTTCTGAGAAAGAAAAGAGATTCACAAGAACAATGTGCCATTTAAACTAGAAAAAAAAAATTTTAGTCCTATAATATTTGAGTTTTTAAAAAATGTTTTGGCTTTTAAAACTGTCCATTAACGACATATGGTTCATTGTTTATTTTTAAATATTTTAAAATTTTATTTTTAAAGCACACAGAGTTTTTACAAACACAAGAGATGGAGGTTACTGCAGTAAATCATTAACTGGTTCTGCATTAAGTTCATATATGTATTATGTTTTGGAAAAACCAAATTAGTAATCAGTGCCAGGGATCATGCAGGCATTAATAGAAAAATGGTCTGGAACTTCATTGAACAGTCATAGTTGTACAAATATTACAGCCAGAACTCAAGTTCCAGAAAATATACTAAACAGCTGGACTTGGAGCTGTAGTGTATATACTGTTTACAGAATATACTGTAACACTGCCCAAGACAAAAGGCAGTCTTAACCATCTGAAACCATTTTTTCCTGATTCTAACTTAATCAAAATTATGATGCTTCTGTTTTAAATTTAAGCACACGTACTCCCAAGCATACATGGAAAATAATGGCAATGAAATTTCCAGATTTTCAGTGAAGTCCATCACTCTTAAGAAGATGCATACCCACATCACATGTTCCCTAGATATCTGATTGAGTAGCCAGATAGGTTTACCAGAGAAAGTAAAGTCTGAGCTGAGGGCTGAGTAACAGAAAGCTAGCCATGAAATTATCTAGACTGTTCCAGAAAAAGGGAAATTAAGTGTAATAAAAGTAAAGCTCTGTAGTGTGAAAGAGCTGGGCATCTGTAATACAGAAAGGCCAACATCTATACTTCCTGTGTGGTGAGCAGTTTTCCTAGTCTGTTTTTACACAGAATTCTTACTGGACACTAAAAAAGATAAAAAGCAGAGTTCAAGACACAGTCCTTCAAAGACTTGACTTGTCACAATTTGTCTCAATTTTTCATCTCAAACATTTGATCTATAAATTCAAAATGTCTAGGCTTTATGACATTTAGAACTGAACATAAAGACCCCCATGTACCTAATCTATAAATACAATGAAAAATGGAGGCCACAGCAATATGCTTATTGAAGCATTCTGTGTAATAGCAAATTTAAAACAGAACAACCCAACTGACCAGTAATAGGGGAGTGAGTAAAATTAAGAATTTGTAAAATTTGCATTGCTTAAAATTTTCAGTGAGTTTTTTCTCTTTTAAACTTTTTTTAAAAAATTCAATTTCTGTTCACAAACTCGAGAAATATTGAACAACTGTAGCCCACCTATATAACACACTCATCAGACAAGGGAGCTGTGAGAAAAGTAAGTCTTTTTTGGAAACTCTGGATTTACATGAAGGGAAATGGATCTTAAGTTGTTCTCTTTTTGAAGTTGATGTAACAGATAATTACTCATTATGGAGGCTTTATGCAAAACCATAAACAAACAAAAAAACAAAGCTACAGTAAACTCAGTATGCTTACGCTGTAGATTTATGTATTGGAAGCAAACTGTTTCTGCTGTAGTTTAAGCTTTTAGATTCTTTAATTTGAAATTAGTCAACATTTAAAAGTTTCTTCATACACTTTTCTACCATTTTGATCACTCTTTCATTCAAGTTTGTAATCCCTGTTACGTTTGCAATCCCTGCCTAGAAAATAGGCAATAATTTGCTTCTATTCCAAGAATTGTTTTCAAATCCTTTATATGTATTAACTCAATAGCCAAAATCAAAGGTCCCAAGGTAGATGATATTATCATCTCCACTTTAGAGATGAGGAAATTGAGGCAAACAGATTTACTTGCCCAAGATCACTCAACTCAGGCACTACATCCACCTGACCTTGTGATTTTAACTGCTTTACTCTTCTTTATAGTGACTAACAAGGCAAAATGCCTAATCTCAGTGAATTAACAGCTTAGTAAAGATATGAGCAACAGGTAACTTAGACTCTGGTATGACAGGTGCATAAGAGTACTTATCCCAGTAGACTATTATAGAAGAAGAGGAGAAAATAAGCTCAGGATTGAAAACAGTGGGAGAATGGGCGATTAGGCTGGAAAAAACATTCGGATAGTTTAGGAAGGCTCTTTATTTCCTAACCTCCAAATGGAGCAGATGGATTGGAAACATAATGTAAAGGTGATACTACCTGATTTCTTTGCCCTTGCTGTGTTCTTTTCTTAAAATCAAACATAATTGCTTCTTTTCCTACAAAACAGAATCCAATGGGTCAATCTATTAAACCCCACCATGAAACCACTTCAGAAGAGGGTAATATCCACTACCCCTAAAAAAGCAAGACACATTATAAAGTGACTTAACTTGCTTTTATTTATTGTTGAACGTTATGAAATGACTTGCAAAAATATGAAAAATTGCTTTGAATAGCTGGAAAATTAGCTATAGCATCAAAAAACATATGCAAACAAACTTTACTGCCTCCAAACTAGACTCTACTGATTTACCTCAGATGTCATCACAGAGTAGCAATGGAAGCTTCTAACCGGAGAAACAGCCACAAAGTCCTGCAATGAAGCTGTGATTAATAACTAAGTTGAACTTTTCAATCCACTAATCCTACAACTTCTCTACATTTATCTGTCTATACATTCCTACTTCCTACGGGATAAACACCTAGCAAAGTGGTTCCAAAAGACAAATGAGACAGAAATTCACATTTGTCTACAAGACAAATCCAATAGAAGACAGTGGAAAAAACTGCAAACTACTGCAAAGTTTTACAAGCAATGAAAACAAAAAAATTTTCTTTCAATGCTGACCTCTCACAGTAATGAAATTAAGTATGAAATCACTCCTCACTTCTCTAGAAGTGATTCTAGCTCTTCTTGCAAAGAGCTGAGCTGCTCCTTTTCCCGGTCTTCCTTTTGTTTCAGTTCATCCAGCACAGCCTGAAATCT
>SJYV01026763.1:588540-603117 GCA_006410875.1 Neotragus pygmaeus | reverse complement strand
GACCATATTCTGTCAGGCCTCTCCACCATGACCCACCTGTCTTGGGTGGCCCCACAGGGCTTAGTTTCATTGAGTTAGACAAGGTTGTGGTCCGTGTGATCAGATTGACTAGTTTTCTGTGATTATGGTTTCAGTGTGTCTGCCCTCTGACCTACAACACTATATTAGTTCCAGGTGTACAGCATAATCATTCAGTATTTCTGTACATTACAAAATAATCACCACCACTGTAAGTCTAGTTGCCGTCTGTCACCATTCAAAGTTACTACGATTTTATTGACTATACTGTATTCCCCATGCTATCTATTTCATCCTTGTGACTCATTTATTTTGTAACTGGAAGTTTGTACCTCTTAATATTCCTCACCTATTTTACTCATCCCCAAGCCCTTGTGACAGCCACCTGATTGTTCTTTGTATCTATGCATCTGTTTGTTTTATGTTTTTCTTTTTTCGGTTCCACATATAAGTGAAATCATATGGGATTTGTCTTTTTCTGTTTGACTTACTTCACTTAGCATTATATCCTCTATGTCCATCCATGTTGTAGCAAATGGCAAGATTTTTTTAAAAGATTTATTTGTTTATTTTTTGGCTATGGTGACTCTTCATTGCTGCACTTGTGCTTTTTGTAGTCTAGGGAGCAAAACTTTGTTGCAGTGCACAGGCTTCTCATTTCCCTGGCTTCTCTTATTGTGGAGCATGTTTAAGTGCTTCAGTAGTTATGGCACATGAGCTTAGTTGCTGCAGAGCATGTGGGATCTTCTGGGACCAGAGATGGAACGGTTTCCCTTGCATTGCAAGACCATTCTTAACCACTGGACCACCAGGGAAGCCCAAGGTTTTGTTTTTATTTATGGCAGTGTACACATGCCATATGTAGATATATGTACACCACATCTTATTTATCCATTCATTTATTGTTGGACACTTAGGTTGCTTCCATTTCTTGGCTGTTGTGAATGGTGCCGCAGTGAACATAGTGGTGCTTAATCTTTCCAAGTTAGTGTTGTTGCTCTTATTATTGTTATTTTCAGAAACATACCCAGAAATGGAATTGCTGCATCATGTGGTAGTTCTGTTTTTAATTTTTTTAGGAACCTCATACTCTTTTTAAAAAGGAAGGAAATTCTGACATAATACTGCAACATGGATAAACTTTGAGGATATATGCTATGTAAAATAAGCAAGTAAAAAAAAGACAAATACTATATGATTCCGCTTATATGAGTTATTTAGAATAGTCAAAATCATAGAGGCAGCAAGTAGAACGATGTTTGTCAGGGGCTAGAGAAAGAGGAGAATGAGGAATTACCATTTAATGGGTAAACAGTTTCAGTTTTATGAGATAAAAAAGAATTCCAGAGATGGATAATTGTGATAGTTGCATGACACTATGAATGTACTTAATACTACTAAACTGTATACTTAAAATGATTATGTTGGTAAATTTTGTTTTATGTAAAATCGTAACTGAATAATGCAATTACTGATACTTTTTTTGTCGGTATTTTCTACTTTTTACAGTGGTGATTTCTTTTATATTATACAATATACAGTGAGAATTTCCTTTTCTAATGTAAAATTGTTTTTACAATGGATAATTTCTTGAGTAAAAAATGTTTAAGAAAAATAATCTTCAGTAGTATTCTTCAAAAGAAAATGTCAAGAGGGAAATTGTGTAAGAATTTTAAGCTGATGTGAATTTTAATAAATTTAAACACTTGTTTTAAATTTTGTAGAAAGATCATTTTGTTAATATTTTGTCAAAAAGAAATAGTGACTGGTAGCCTTTATACTGAACCAACTGGTATTTTAAAATAAATCCCGGAAATAAAGGAGGACTTTCAAAAATAACGAGCGGTAGATATCCTACTGGACCTCTGGGTGCCGCTGTCGGCCAATCCGTGGCTGGAGTGAAACAAAGGGGTCCAGTAGCGATTCTGACGCAGCAATGTCCGCAGACTTTTGAGAAATGCACCAGGAGCAGACTCTGCACACCATCTCTCCCGCAATCTGCTCCAGATGTCTGGGTCTAGAAGGTGAGAAAGAGCCGCTGCCTTTTCTTTCCAGCGCACTTTGGTAATCCAAGGAGCAGCTGTAGTGAGGTGTATTCAGACCTTCAAAGCAGTAGCAAGAAGAGATGGAAGTCTCCTTACAGGAAGACGCGGGAGCGAAGGAAGCGCTCTTTCCTTTCCCGATGTCTTTGTTCAACTTAGTGAACTGCGCAGAAGAGACACTGTGAGATTCCTTCCAGGAGACGTAGCCAAGAATTTAAAAGTGAGGATTCGTCAAAGATCTACTTCTGGGTGACCAGAACCATGGGTGAGTGCTGAGCAAGGAGCAGGGAGGAGCAAAAGAATGACAGGATAGATTTAGCCAATAGGCCAAAGGGAGTCCCTAGGACCCTTGAATTCTGAAACCGTCACTGGAAATTCTTTTATATAATAAAAGTATTTGTATAAATATTTTATATTTATATTTTATGTATTTATATATTTTATGTAAACTATTTCTATAAAGTAGGGCTTCCCTGGTGGCTCAATGGTAAACAATCCGCTTGCCAATGCAGGAGGCGCAGGTTCGATCCCTGGGTTGAAGAGATCCCCTGGAGAAGGAAATGGCAACACACTCCAGTATTCTTGCCTGGGGAATACCATGGAGAGAGGAGCCTGGTGGGCGATAGTCCATGGGGTTGCAAAAGAGTAGGACACGACTTAGCAACTAACAATTTACCCTAGATATAAATAACGTATGGCTTTGAGCACAGCCATTTTGTATTGAAAATTCTGGAAACTGTCTTAATAGGAGCAAAGTTTACTTCCAAACTGCAGTAGATATGGATGCCGCAAGTAATTCTCTACAAGTTTATGAGATTAGTTTCAGTTAGACAGCTCTCTCACTGCCAAAAGTAAAAGAGAACACTAGGGCAGTAAATTCTCTGGTTACTTATTGGGAAAATCTGGACCAGTGTAGCAGAGCTGTCATCACTTAGTGGTTAAGAGGAGATTCAGGGGAAGATGCAGGTCTTGGATGCCAAAGCCAGTCCTCCCATAATGTGCTACAAGAGTACAGCAGTCTGTCTGCCAGAGAACCTCCTTGTCTGCATTCTTCAGGTGATCCCTGGGGACCTAGATGACACCCTTAAGGTAGAGTTCTCCACTTTTCACAGTCTCACCAGGCATACAGAATATATTCCATAATGATGGCACTGTCTTTGATTTTGAAGAATGACAGTTACATCACAGCATAGAATAGAAGACGGGACAGTTAAGGGCTTTTTTCACAATCCTGGTTGAAATGGAGTTGAGAACTATAATGCAGTGCAGGTGACTTTCGGCTGGATGTTTAGTCCTATTAGAGATAAGAACTGTAGTTGGTGTAATCAAAACAATAGGACTCAGCGACTTGCTTGAAAAGAGCAGTTGAAAGATATTATAGAGAGTAATAAACAGAGAGCCAAACAATTCACCAGCGAGAATTAGTATTCTTTGTAAACCACTGGCAGATGAAGTTCTAAACTGGGGGCTGATTTGGAGTTATGAGGTAACTGACAAGGACAAACTGTCCCTCTCCTCCCACACAAGCAACAGCCTGAATATAACCCACATCAGCAAAAACGCTCTAGTTTTCCAACAGGTCTCCTGTATGGTCCAGGAGACTGAGAGCACTCACCTAGCGCCCCATCCATTGAACACTTTAGTGCTTCCAACTCAAATTTGGTGCCCTAACTGCATCCTGTTTTTCCTGACCAGTGACCTGGTGCTGTTGTCTGACATGTCAGCAAGTGTAGAGCACAATGGTGTTCATTGCAGCCTACCTTTGAGCTGACTGTATGCCCTCACCAGGGCTCAGTGACATCCTGAGTCAGCCTGTAATAGTGGACTACCACTGCCAAAACTTAGAGAACACTCGCTATGCCAGGAGTTGTACCTGGAAGTTGTGTCCCTCTTCAGTGGGGCACTGCTTCCTGTGCAGCCCGACTACCTGGTCGCCAAGATGGACACTGACTGGGCACAACACCTGCCTGTCCTGTCAGATGCTTCAGACCACCTGATCCAACTCTTCAACCTGAGGATGCCTAAGAGTGAGATGCCCACTGGGGCACTATGGATGATAGGGATGTTGCTCTTGGGGACTTGCTGGTCACTGTGCTCAATGACAATATTCGTCACACTGCTGCTGGTCTTTGCAGGAGCTATGAACAGACTTCTGTGACCACCCGGCACCTCCTACCAGAGCTACAGTTTTATCTGGTTATGGCTTTTTGGCCTTGATCTCCATGCTCTTCTTCCTACAGTGACTCTGGCCATAGCCCAGTGCCTGCACTGCTCTTCCAGCCCTGCTTTCAGCCTGGTCCAAGCCTGGATTTGGAGTTGCTCCCACTCTAGCAGGAGAGATTTGCCCTATTCCTACTGTCAATATATGGTTTGGCTTCAGATCTTGCAATTTTAATTTCTTCAAATTAACTCGGAAACCTTTTAACTGAATAGTTTCCGTAGTACCATCAGTGAAGCCTTAAATATTACGTGGGATTCAAATGTATATGTGTGAATGTTAACACTTTTACTTTATAAATATCCTGCTGTAAGCAGTTCTGCTTACTTTTGTTGTCTTTAAGGGTGTGGGGAGCTCTACAAATTCACTTACTAGTTTCTATGTATATTTTTATTTGTTTCATTAGCCAGAAAATTCCTTTGGGCAAAATTTTGTGCTTATTAATGTATGGTCTGAGAAGTTATGTTTCCTGCTGAAGAGTTCTTTCTTTGAAATATTGAAGGAAGTTCACGGCATCTTTAAGTTTCTGCTCTTGGGCTCCATTATACTTGTCTTTGAGAAGTGGAAAATTGTAGATTTGGTTATATAAGAACATAGATTCTCTCTCCCAAGAACTATTCTGGCCTTTGTTTCCTTTCTTTCATCATTTTCCAGACCCTTCTCAGTCATGGTGTCCATGGGTTGGCTGCCAATATCTGACCCAATTTGTTACCGAAAAATGTCAATCTCTAGAATGCAGAGATCATTCTTTCCTAACTTTTGTGTAAGTTTAAATAAATGACACTAAGTCTGAGACATTTTCGTTAGTAACCATTTACTAATTTTGCAATGAGTAAAAGAACGAAGGCAGTATAGTTTTAAAATCTTGCTATTTTAGAAAACCAGCTTCTTTTGGAGAATGTATTAAGTGTGGATGTAGGAAAATACATGTTATTCTATATAGACTATCTAAAAATAAAGATGTGGCATTTTTATTTTCAGTTTTGAAAAATAATATCACTGCCTCTTGTGTCTCTTAAAGTCTAAATTAGATACTCATGTGACATTTTTCCAATGAAATGTCAAGAACCCAGTGTTTTTTGTTTGGTTTGGTTTGGGTTTTCGGCCACAACTCTTAGTGCCTGGATCAGGGATTGAATCCATGTCCCTTGTAGGGGAAGCACAGAGTCCTAATCACTGGACTGCCAGGGAAGTCCAAGCCCAGTGTTATTTTATTCAACATATATTACTTTCAGCTGAGTTAAAGGTCTTTTTAAAGTCCATATTAAAAGTCTTTTTAAATGCACATAGTACATAGATACTACAGTAAAAGAAAAATAGGATGGAGTAAAAAATATGTCCTTCAAAACCCCCAAGATTTCTGCTAAAGATATTCAGAGCACAACATATAGGAAATGGGACAGTCCAATGTTTTAAAGTCTTGCTTCTGCTGCCACTGCTAAGTCGCTTCAGTCGTGTCCGACTCTGTGCGACCCCAGAGACAGCAGCCCACCAGGCTCCCCCGTCCCTGGGATTCTCCAGGCAAGAACACTGGAGTGGGTTGCCATTTCCTTCTCCAATGCATGAAAGTGAAAAGTGAAAGTGAAGTCGCTCAGTCATGACTCTTAGCGACCCCATGGACTGCAGCCTACCAGGCTCCTCCATCCATGGGATTTTCCAGGCAAGAGTACTGGAGTGGGGTGCCATTGCCTTCTCTGAAAGTCTTGCTTACACTCTGAAAATTTATTTTTTCCTTTTAGGTTTTTTTTTATTCATCCTCTAGTCAAAGGGCAGTTACTCTTCTCTATGGCCTGTGAAATGACCAGGCGGTCAACATACACTCCAGAGGTGGAGGGATGATTAGTCTCCTTTGTGTTATTTCCTGAATAACAAACAGGGAATGCTTGGGAATTCCCAGGTAGTTTGGAAATACTACTGGAATATCCAACAGAGCTTGGATTCTACTGTGTGATACAATTTATCAATAAATAGTTGTAATTAATTAATGAACGTAGTAGTTTCTCCTTTTCATAGTGTTAATGTATTATGCTTAGCGAGTTTCTCGACAATAAACTAAGACTTAAGGAAACGTAGATCAGCTGAATGAGAAGAGAAAGTTCAAGTATTATCTAGGAGTGCAGTAACTGGTTAGGACTCTGGGTGCCGCTGTTCACCAGTCTGGAAGATGAAGACAGCACGCATACACCCAGGGCGGGAGGGGGACTTCTTGAACCAACGTCACTGACGGATTGAAAAGTCTCTGAGGCTGCCCTGATCATACTTCTGGACCACTTTCTGCTCTGAATTCTCCTGAAAATAAAATTCTGTTAATTTAGACTCAGAGAGCAGGGAAACAATACTCTTGGTGCCGGACTCAGAGAATACGAAGCAAGAGAGCAATGGCGATTCGAGTGAAGATGCTCGGCTGCCGCAGGCTGGTCCTACTGTTCCTTTTTCTGGGGCTGTTGTTGGAAGCCCAGGCTGGGAAGATCCGCTACTCGGTATCAGAAGAGACAGAAAAAGGTTTCTTTGTGGGCAACATCGCCAAGGATCTGGGGCTACAACCCCAGGAGCTGATGGAGCGCGGAGTCCGAATCGTCTCCAGAGGTAGGAAGCAGCTCTTTGCTCTGAACCTGCGAAGCGGCAGCTTGGTCACTGCGGGCAGGATAGACCGGGAAGAGCTCTGCGCTCAGAGCGTGCGGTGTCTGGTGAGTTTTAACGTCTTAGTAGAGGATAAAATGAAGCTTTTCCCTGTTGAAGTGGAAATAATTGATATTAATGACAACACTCCCGAATTCCAGTTAGAAGAAGTGGAATTTAAAATGAATGAGATAACTGCTCCAGGTACCAGGATCCCCCTGCCTTCTGGGCAAGACCTTGATGTGGGTATGAATTCGCTCCAGAGCTATCAGCTCAGCTCCAACCCTCATTTCTCCCTGGATGCTCAACAGGGATCTGATGGGTCCCAACAGCCAGAGATGGTGCTGCAGAGTCCCCTAGACAGGGAAGAAGAAGCTGTCCATCACTTCCTCCTCACTGCTTTTGATGGGGGCAACCCAGCCCGTTCAGGAACCCTCCGAATTCGAGTTCAGGTGGTGGATGTAAATGACAACCCTCCAGCGTTTACACAAGCAGTGTACCACACGAATGTACCTGAGAACGTGCCTCTGGGCACTCAGCTGCTCATGGTAAAAGCCACGGACCCAGATGAAGGTGCCAATGGGGAAGTAACATATTCATTTCATAATATAGACCACAAAATGGCACAGATATTTCACTTGGATTCTTACACGGGAGAAATATCAAGTCAAGAACTTCTGGATTTTGAAGAATACACAATTTATCCGATGGAAATTCAAGCTCAGGATGGTGCAGGCCTCATGGCCAGAGCTAAGGTGCTGGTCAAAGTTCTGGACATAAATGATAATCCCCCAGAGGTAACCATCACCTCTGTCACCACTTCAGTCCCAGAAAACTTTCCTCCTGGGGCCATAATTGCTCTTATCAGTGTGCATGACCAGGACTCCGGAGACAATGGTCACACTTCATGTTCCATTTCTGGAAATCTACCCTTTAAATTAGAAAAGTTAGATGATAATTATTACCGTTTGGTGACAGAAAAAACAATGGATAGAGAACTTACCTCCCAGTACAACATTACAGTAACAGCCACAGATCAGGGAACTCCGACTCTATCTACTGAAACACACATTTCACTGCAAGTGACAGATATTAACGACAACCCCCCTGTCTTCCCCCAAGACTTCTACTCCACCTACATTCTAGAAAACAACCCCAGAGGTGCCTCCATTTTCTGCGTGACAGCCCATGATGCCGACAGTAATGAGAATGCACAGGTCACTTATTCCCTGGTGGAGGACACCATCCAAGGAGTGCCTCTATCTTCCTATGTCTCCATCAACTCAGACACTGGAGTCCTATATGCCTTGCGATCGTTTGACTATGAGCAGTTCCAGGACCTGCATTTGAGATTGATGGCTCGTGACAGTGGGGACCCACCACTCAGCAGCAACGTGTCTGTGAGCATATTTGTGCTGGATCAGAATGACAACACACCTGAAATCCTGTATCCTACACTTCCCACGGATGGTTCCACTGGTGTGGAGCTGGCACCCCGCTCTGCAGAACCAGGCTACCTGGTCACCAAGGTGGTGGCAGTGGACAGAGACTCTGGCCAGAACTCCTGGCTATCTTACCGCCTACTCAAGGCCAGCGAGCCGGGACTCTTCGCGGTGGAGCTGCACACGGGCGAGGTGCGCACAGCGCGGGCTCTGCTAGACAGAGACGCGCTCAAGCAGAGCCTGGTGGTGGTGGTCCAGGATCACGGCCAGCCCCCTCTGTCGGCCACCATCACGTTCACCGTGGCTGTTGCTGACAGCATTCCAGAAGTGCTCGCCGACCTGGACAGCATTGAAACTTCCTCCCACCGGGACAACTCCAGCTTCACGCTGCACTTGGTAGTGGCTGTGGCCGCGGTCTCCTGCGTCTTCCTCGCCTTTGTCATCGCGTTGCTGGTGCTCAGATTGCGACGCTGGCACAGACTGCGTGCGCAGACTTCAGCAAATGTATTGGCGGGCTTGCCCGCCTCTCACTTTGTGGGCGTGGACGGGGTGCGGGCTTTCCTGCAGACCTATTCGCACGAGGTCTCGCTCACCGCGGACTCTCGAGGGAGTCACGTGATCTTCCCGCAGCCCAACTACGCGGACACGCTCATCAGTCAGGAGAGCGGTGAGAAAAAAGATTTTTTGTCAGTACCTCAGTCTTTACTTGAAGACAAAAAGGAAACATTTTCTCAGGTAAATCTTTTGTAGTAAATTTTTATCTAGATAAAAATAATTTCTGTGTTTACTTACTTGCTTTCCCTTTTTACTGCTAAAAAGTCTCTATTTCCCATCTTTGTGTTTGTCTTTGTGTTTATATTTACAGATCCTCGGAAATCATTATTGTTTCTATACAAGTATATTTATAATTGTTCTTTCATTGAAAAGATCATAATTAATCATAATGTAGTTGGTTGGGACAGAGTTGTGGAAAGAGCATTGCATCAGAAACAAGGAGATTTAGCTTCTAACGTTTTCCTGCTTGCTTCTGGCCAAGTAATTTTTTCTTTACCATGCTCTTATCTGACAATGATAGAGTTTGACTAGGTCTACAAATATTTATGTGACTGATTCGGTTTTCAGATATCCTTAGATTATAAATATCTCATCTATTCCTAAATTTAATGTATATGTCATCTGTTGGGGTGCTATTTTATTTGGGAATATTTGAAGAGGTAAAGATTGTCTAAAGTAGTATTTTAAGTTGTGTTAACATAAAATTATGGAAACTTAGGTAACCTGAAAATTTAAACTATTGTTGAATATCTTAACCCTTTGTTTACTGGTTTATTTTTATATGTTTTATGCACACTCAAGAATACACCAAATGTTTAAATAAGTTACAAAATGAAGTAATAAAATGGATGACAGAAAATTTCCCCTGCAACATGAGAAATAATTTGAAGACTCCTGACTTGTATATTATGCCTGTAATGTAAACAACTAACAAAAATCAAATATATATTCCACTTTAATGTATTAGCTCTTCACAAGAAATGTATCATAAGTCCATGCTTTAAAATACTCTGTTCCAATAAAGAGATACATAAAATATGAAATGAAAAAAACAAAAGCATAATAAGGCACAAATAGAAATAAATAAATAAATGGACCAAAGACGGGGAAAAAGTGGTGAGCCAGGCTAACACTAAAGCAGGAATTCTGGTCTTGGACTTATCTTGATTGGACAAATCTGTATACAATCTTATACACAACAAATATAGAATGACCATTTTTATATGAAAATATGGAGAATCTACAACAATTTAATACATAATCATCACATGCACAAAAAATGGCAGAGAAAATTTCAAAGTACCAATAATATACATGCTTTATAACATGTGCTTAAGTCACAAAGTGGGTGGTAGGGGGATAGGGGAGACTTACTAAAGATAAAAAGGTACAGACCTTGCATTGTAAGACGAATAAGGCCGTAGGACCCAATGTATAGAGTGGAGACTATAGTTGATATCATTACATTGTATAATAGAGATTTGCTAAGAGTGTAATTTAATTCTCTCTCACACACACAAAGGTAAGTATGTAAAGTGATGAATGTATTATTAGCTCAGTAGGAGGAATCCTTTCACAGTGTGTATATGTATCAAATCATCATGTTGTACACTTTAAGTATCTTAAAATTTTATTTAAAATTGTAAAGCTGGAAAAGTCACAAAGCAAATATTTTAAAAGAAAACAAAATGAGCATTTAAATCTATACCACTAAACTACTATTGGATTTAAAAAATCACAATGGAAATAAAAACTCAAAAATTAAAATATTATTTATTTAAAATTGTGGAATGCCTCTAAAAGATATTTAGGGTTAAGTTTATAGACAACCATAAGAATTTCAAAAAACAGATTATTAAAATTAGTGAAGTTGGCTCAACAATCAAGAAATAAAGCAAAAAATATATAATATCAGTATAAAGAAAATAACAGGAAAGGAAACAGAGTATAAATTATTGAAATGCAAACCAGGAAGAATTCTGAAGCAATAGAAGCTGACACTAGTGGGGAGAAATTGAATTTTCTGTCAAGTCAAGTGCTGGGACTAATATTAGCTAGGCAGATAGCAAGACTAAAATTCATTTTAGAGATCTTAAAAAGAAGACCCAAAATTCTGATTATAGACAAAGACCTGGAAAAAGAAAAGGAAAAGCAAGTTAGACTGGGAAAAAATAAAACAGCTTAATATGAAGCAAGAAGCATGAGTGGGAAATAATATACTGTGTAAAACCAAATGTTGTTGAAGACAAAGAAACAGAAAAATCTTTAGAGAAACTGCAAATAATGGATGTCAAGTGGTTACTTAATGAGACTCAAAAGTATCAAAAGACTGCTGAAGAAAAAGTTTTAAGAAACAAACTAGAGGTTCTATTGGAGAAGGCTAGTCATGTGTTGAATGTTCTCAAGACCTTTATTATGCCTCTATTGAAATGAACAGCTTTTATCTTTAATCTTTTCATATGAAGTTTTATATTAGATTTTCTTATACTGAAATATTCTTGCATCCATAAGTAATAAACCCCATTTAGTCACAAGTCACAGTAGATAGGACTTCAAATCAATTCTTCAGCAAGATTGCACAGTTCTGATCTTATTTCAGTCTTTTTGCCTTTTGAGTTCTTCCCTGTTGAACTTTTTTCATTTTCAATCCATTCCTCTGAGAACACTGATGAAATATTTATTGGAAACAATTCTTAACAACTCAACTAGCCTTTCTTGATTCGGTCATACCCTTTAGGATCCAGGTTCAATCCTGTCCTGAAAAGTGCTTTCTGACCACCCCCCCACCCAGGCTGAATATCCTTCCTATGTATTTTCCCATTGCCCAGGGTTTCCAACCATCATAGCAGTTGTCATACTCTATTAAAATCCTCCGTTTACTGTGTCCTCCCTTATCATGTAAATTCCCTTGAGAACTGGGACTGTGTTCATCAGGTGCACCAGTTCTGTCTACAGCATCAATCAAGCAAAGTGTCAGGCAAAGGTTAGTCACTCAATTAAGTGTCTAATAACTCAATAAATTAAATACAGGTTTTGAAGTTCAATACTAAGCCATTAAGCACAGAAATTTAAAATATATAACATTAGAATATAATGTAGCTAATGTTTTTAGATTAATCTTACTTTCTCCCAATATGGAATTAGAGGTTGAAGATGTTTGGTCTAAGGGCAGAGGCTACCTTGATTAGTGCCTCCAAAGTTCAACAGTGCTTTCCTTGCTACTATCAAGATCACATTCATTCACACCATTCTTATTCATTCTGAAGAGAAAAAAAAAGACTCTTGACTTGACAGAGCAATCTCTCAGTTATCTTAGAACTGTAAAATTCTTCAAAGCATCTTGAAAGTGACAGGAGTAACACGAAGTAACTGGATTTGCCTGGAGAATGCAGAAATTACTTAGGCCTCTGGGTGTCGCTGTTGACTACCTAAGAAGTAACCCCGTGAGATAGCCAATCCAACATTACGATTTCCATAACACAAAGTGCTGGGCATTTGGCCCGCAAGGTTCGGGGCGGCAAAGAAATTCAGTCCAACAGCCCACTAGTTCTCTCCACAGTGACGTGGGTCCGGTGAATGCTGGTCACCTCAGACCCTGAAGAACAAAGATTGGAATCCCGAGCTGGAGGCCAGAAGTTGCCTGGGAGAAAAGACTGCAGCTCAAGAAATGGCGGCTCTGCTAAATTTGCCACATCGCGGAAGGTTTGTCCTGCTGTGCCTGCTTTTGGAGGCCCTGTGGAAGGTTGGAGCTGGGCAGATGCGCTATTCAGTGCCAGAAGAGATAGAAAAAGGGTCATTTGTGGGCAGCGTTGCCAAGGATCTCGGGCTAGAGCCTCTGGCGCTGGCGGAGCGCGGAGTCCGCATCGTCTCCAGAGGTAGGACGCATCTCTTCGCTCTGAATCCGCGAAACGGCAGCTTGGTCACCGCGGGCAGGATAGACCGGGAGGAGCTCTGCGCCCAGAGTGCGCGGTGTCTGGTGAGTTTTAACATACTCCTGGAAGATAAATTGAGTATTTATTCAGTAGAAGTGGAAATAAAAGATATTAACGATAATGCCCCTCGCTTTGGAGTAGAGGAAGTGGAGCTAAAAATTAGTGAAACGACTACGCCAGGATTTCGGATCCCTCTTAAGAGTGCGCATGATGCAGACGTCGGAGAGAACACTCTCCAAAAGTACGAAATTAATTCAAATGACCACTTCTCACTAGACGTGCGAAGCGGGGTCGATGGTAACAAGTACCCGGAGCTAGTGCTGGGACGCGCTCTCGACCGTGAGGAGGAGGCCGTACACTACCTCGTTCTCAAGGCTTTGGACGGGGGCGACCCTATCAGATCTGGGACCTCCCGCATCCGCGTGACGGTCTTGGATGTGAACGACAACGCTCCTGTTTTTACACAGTCCGAGTACCGGGTAAGCGTTCCAGAGAATACTCCCGTAGGCACCCGGATACTTACAGTGACCGCCACTGATGCAGATGAGGGATACAATGCCCAGGTGACATATTTTCTGGAGAAAAACCCTGAAGAAACTTCAGAGGTATTTGAGCTTAAGTCATCATCTGGAGAAATAACAATCACAAAAAGCCTAGATTATGAGGATGCCAAATTCCATGAAATTGATATTGAAGCTCAGGATGGCCCGGGCCTTCTGACCAGAATGAAGGTCATTGTCACAGTTCTGGACGTGAATGACAATGTCCCAGAATTCTACATGACATCTGCTACAAGCTCAGTTTCTGAAGAGTCTCCTCCAGGAACCGTAATCGCACTTTTCAATGTACATGACAGAGACTCTGGGCAGAATGCATTTATCACATGTTCACTCCCAGAGAAACTTCCTTTCAAATTGGAAAGGTTGGTGGACAATTACCACCGGTTGGTTACAACTAGAATCCTTGACAGAGAACAGTTTTCCTCTTACAACATCACTGTGACTGCTAAAGATGGAGGGAGCCCATCTCTATACACAAATGCTTACATTTTGCTGCAGGTGACAGACATCAACGACAACCCTCCCACCTTTCCCCACACATCCTACTCTGCCTACATTCCTGAAAACAACCCCAGAGGTGCCTCCATCTTTTCCGTGATGGCCTCTGACCCCGACAGCAACGACAATGCCCATGTAACTTATAGCTTGGCTGAGGACACCCTTCAGAGTGCACCCCTGTCCTCCTACATCTCCATCAACTCTGACACCGGTGTCCTCTATGCACTGCGTTCCTTTGATTATGAGCAGTTCTGTGAACTTCAGTTATGGGTTACAGCACTGGATGGTGGGAATCCACCCCTCAGCACCAACGTGTCTGTGAGCATATTCGTGCTGGACCAGAACGACAACACACCTGAGATTCTGTACCCTGCACTCCCCACGGACGGTTCCACGGGCGTGGAGTTGGCACCCCGCTATGCAGAGCCCGGCTACCTGGTCACCAAGGTGGTGGCAGTGGACAGAGACTCGGGACAGAACGCCTGGCTGTCCTACCGCCTGCTCAGGGCCAGCGAGCCAGGGCTCTTCTCGGTGGGGCTGCACACGGGCGAGGTGCGCACAGCGCGGGCCCTGCTGGACAGAGACGCGCTCAAGCAGAGCCTGGTGGTGGCCGTCCAGGACCACGGCCGGCCCCCTCTCTCGGCCACCGTCACGCTCACCGTGGCTGTGGCTGACAGCATCCCAGATGTCCTG
>SJYV01026763.1:548849-588440 GCA_006410875.1 Neotragus pygmaeus | reverse complement strand
CAGCGCGCCTTCGACCACGAGCAGCTGCGCGCCTTCGAGCTGACGCTGCAGGCCCGCGACCACGGCTCGCCCGCGCTCAGCTCCAACGTGAGCCTGCGCGTGCTGGTGGGCGACCGCAACGACAACGCGCCCAGGGTGCTGTACCCGGCGCTGGGGCCCGACGGCTCGGCGCTCTTCGACACGGTGCCGCGCGCCGCGCAGCCCGGCTACCTGGTCACCAAGGTGGTGGCGGTGGACGCAGACTCTGGACACAACGCCTGGCTATCCTACCACGTGCTGCAGGCCAGCGAGCCCGGACTGTTCAGCGTGGGGCTGCGCACGGGCGAGGTGCGCACGGCGCGGGCCTTGGGCGACAGGGACGCGGCCCGCCAGCGCCTGCTGGTCGCTGTGCGCGATGGGGGACAGCCGCCCCTCTCGGCCACCGCCACGCTGCTCCTGGTTTTCGCCGACAGCCTGCAGGAGGTGCTGCCGGACCTCAGTGACCGGCCCGCGCCCTCTGACCCCCAGGCTGAGCTGCAGTTTTACCTGGTGGTGGCCTTGGCCTTGATCTCGATGCTCTTCCTCCTGGCGGTGATTCTGGCGGTTGCCCTGCACCTGCGACGCTCCTCCAGCCCCACTGCCTGGGGCTGCTTTAAGCCTGGTCTCAGTTCCAAGTCTGCACCTGGGGTTCTCCCCCACTACAGTGAGGGAACTTTGCCCTATTCCTACAATCTGTGCGTTGCTTCACAATCAGCTAAGACAGAATTTAATTTTCACAATGTGATCCTGGAAACGGCTCCCCCTGGTGATCTCCTAGGTGAAGATCCTTCTATATATATAGCTACCAGTAATGAAGACCGCCAAATCGCCTATGATTCCTCTTTTTCCCATCACGTGAGTTTTTGCAGACTTACTTAACTTTTATTGCTGTATTTTATTTTCAGTAGTTCATCATTAGTTTTGGTCTTTGTTCATTGTTCTAGTGATGGTAGTGGGAGAGGAGGTATATTGGATGGGTTGAGATTGGTTTCCTGATAGCTCAGTAGTCTTGATGGTTAATTATTACTTGTTGTTTTCAATTTGTGTTCTCGGCATTTCTATACATCAGCAAATCCTGCTACAAACAGCTTTTTCTGTCATTGCCCTTAGTAATAGCACTGCCCTTATATAGTTGATGTGTAATATACCTTTTTTTCAAGATTGTAAATGTACTAACATTTCTTTCTTCTTAAGTTAAATTTTTTTTTCATCTTCATCAAATACATTTTAGTTGTTTATGTTTTTCTGTGATGTAGTAATACAACCTTCAATAATTTAGTCTGTTAGCACTTTTTTGCTTTATCATATGTAGCAAAGACTGACAGGTTTCATATTTGAATCACTAACTTTGGGTCTTTTTTCCCATTTTGTAAACTGTCAAGAGTAATTTTATTGACCATCCTTAAATAATTAGTTTTTATACCCCATCTACTTTGTCACTGCTATCGAGGAATGTAACAGACATTTTGTTGTATACAGAGACTTTACCATAATTTTTTAACATAGACTTCTGATAAGTGAGTCAGATTTTTTTTCAAAACAATTTTATTTTACCTCCCAACCCCCAAAAAGTTGTGGGTCTTTTGAGGACTGTGAAAAATACCTTCAGCCTACTCTCCAAAGTCAGAGAATTTTTTAAGCTCTGAATAATTAATGGAGTTTTGAGTCTGATCAAAATTTATTAGTAATTTCTAGAAACTAAATATTATGTGAGTAATAATCAAAGAACTGAGTACTTGCTGCTTTATCTCAAATTTTCTCAGATTAGTAAACTGCTCTAAGTATTCATTAGTAAGAAAACTATAAAACATGCAGTGATTATATAATTATTAAAAATTTCCTTTTTACCAATTATTTCTAAAATAAAAACTAAAGTTATAAGTAATAGTAAGATAATACCTTCTGGGTGTGTCCTAATGTGGAGATCACTGAAACACCATATGCTCTTTACAGTGCTTCAGTTTAACTTTTCTGTGTTTCTACCTTTATTACTTCTTTTAACATCAGTTATTTACGCATTCTTTCAGGTTTTGCAGCTTCATTAATGACTCGTTCATTAAGCATTGAAAAATTATTCGAGTATATACTCAATGAAATGTGCTATTCTAGAGTTTGAGGACTCACTGTGAACATGATCCTCACAGATACAACCTGTGGTAGAGAATCTTCTTATATAAAATTAATAAGCAAATATCCTCCCCAAACCTGTTATCATATTTGTCAAGCCCATTTGCAAAAGGGTAAAACTAGCTCTTAAACAGTAGATGTTTTCTAACAAGGGAATTAAAAACTTGCCCAAGATTTTAAAGGGTCAATCATGTGAGAAAACTTGTTTCTGTGTAGGTTGAGACTAGAGCCCAGATCTCCAACTTCTTGGACACTGTCTTTTCAACTATTTATTCTTCTATTCTTCAAGTATAACCTTGTTTTGGGAGGGGTAAACATACCTTTTTTGCAATGCAAATTGAAATTGAGCTATGAGAATAAATAATGCAACAAACTTAAAAGAGGTAGAAAAATTCTTGCAAAAAAACTTGTCTCTGAAAAAATAAATTACTTTATCAGCCTTAATGTACAGGAAGCTTTGGATCAATTATAGATTTTCGCTGCAAATTAAACAGCAGATGTCTGGTTTTGATTATTTTGGAGAAAATTGAACATGGAAAAGAAATGGTGTACAAGCGATCCTTTCTTTACCAAAAATAGATTGCAGTAACAGGTTAGGACTCTGAGTGTCGCTGTTCACCAATCGGGGGAAAAAAGAACCAGGAATTTAATCCGTATCACAAGATTTCTGCATCAGCTTTGGGGTTTTAGAAAGCTTCTTCGAACTGGACTCCCGAGAGCTCCAACATCCAATGGTGAAAGTACCTTATCCTAGACCCCAAAGATCCTGGGAATCCCCAAGCCTCCACCAGGGGAACACTCAAGCGCAAGCTATTCCGCCGCGGGGCTGTCATGGCGTCCCCTCCTTTCTGCCCAAACTGCAGCCGGTTAATCTGGATCTGTGTACTCCTGGGGGCCCTGTGGAAAATCCGGGCCGAACAAATCCGCTACTCGGTGCCTGAGGAGCTGGAGAAGGGCTCCTTCGTGGGCAACATCGCCAAGGACCTGGGGCTGGAGCCCCAGGAGCTGGCGAAGCGCGGAGTCCGCATCGTCTCCAGAGGTAGGACGCAGCTCTTTGCTCTGAACTTGCGAAGCGGCAGCTTGGTCACCGCGGGCAGGATAGATCGGGAGGAGCTCTGTGACAGATCTCCCAAGTGTGTAGTAAACCTAGAGATTCTCTTAGAAGACAAAGTGAAGATTTTTGGAGTTGAAGTGGAAATAATTGATGTTAATGATAACGCGCCCGACTTTGGGGCAGAGCAAAGGGAAATAAAAGTCGCTGAAAGTGAAAACCCTGGGACAAGGTTTCCTCTTCCTGAAGCTTTTGATCCGGATATAGGGATAAACTCCCTCCAGGGTTACCAGCTCAGCTCGAATGTCCACTTCTCCCTAGACATGCAAAGCGGAGCTGATGGGATTAAGTATCCTGAGCTGGTACTGGAGCACGCCCTGGACCGTGAGGAAGAGGCGGTTCACCACCTCATTCTGACTGCCTTTGACGGAGGCGACCCGGTTTATTCTGGCACTGCCAGGATTCTTGTAACACTTGTGGATACCAACGACAATGCCCCGGTATTCACTCAGCCCGAGTACCACATCAGTGTGCGGGAGAATGTGACGGTGGGCTCCAGGCTACTCACTGTAAAAGCCACTGATCCAGATGAAGGAGCCAATGGAGAAGTCACGTATTCTTTCCGGAAAGTAAGAGATAAAATATCCCAGCTATTCCAGTTGAATTCTCTGACTGGGGACATAACGATATTGGGAGGTTTGGATTATGAGGACTCTGGCTTCTATGATATAGATGTAGAAGCCCACGATGGACCTGGTCTCCGAGCCAGAAGTAAGGTACTGGTGACAATTCTGGATGTAAATGACAATGCTCCAGAAGTCACTGTTACATCTCTCACCAGCTCTATCCAAGAAACTTCTTCCCCAGGCACAGTAATTGCACTTTTCAATGTGCATGACAGTGATTCAGGAGAGAATGGCCTTGTCACGTGTTCCACTCTGGATAACCTGCCATTCACACTTGAAAAGACCTATGGAAATTATTATCGGTTGTTGACACACAGGGCTCTGGATAGGGAAGAGGTCTCAGAATATAACATCACTGTAACTGCCACTGACCACGGAACTCCGCCATTGTCTACAGAAACATATATCTCACTGAACGTGGCAGACGTCAATGACAATCCACCTGCCTTCCCTCATGCTTCCTACATGGCCTATATTCCAGAAAACAACCCCAGGGGAGCCTCCATCTTCTCTGTGACCGCCCATGACCCTGATAGTAACCAGAACTCAAGAGTCACTTACTCTCTGGCTGAAGACACACTGCAGGGGTCGCGCCTCTCCACCTATGTCTCTATAAACAAGGACTCTGGAATCCTGTATGCTTTGCAGTCCTTTGACTATGAGCAAGTTAGAGACCTGCAGCTACTGGTGACTGCTAGTGACAGCGGGGACCCACCACTCAGCACCAACGTGTCTGTGAGCATATTTGTGCTGGACCAGAATGACAATTCACCTGAAATCCTATACCCCACCCTCCCCACTGATGGTTCTACCGGTGTGGAGCTGGCACCCCGTTCCGCAGAGCCCGGCTACCTGGTCACCAAGGTGGTGGCAGTGGACAGAGACTCGGGACAGAACGCCTGGCTGTCCTACCGCCTGCTCAGGGCCAGCGAGCCAGGGCTCTTCTCGGTGGGGCTGCACACGGGCGAGGTGCGCACAGCGCGGGCCCTGCTGGACAGAGATGCTCTCAAGCAGAGCCTGGTGGTGGCCGTCCAGGACCACGGCCAGCCCCCTCTCTCGGCCACCGTCACGCTCACCGTGGCTGTGGCTGACAGCATCCCAGANGGCACCCCGCTCCGCAGAGCCCGGCTACCTGGTCACCAAGGTGGTGGCAGTGGACAGAGACTCGGGACAGAACGCCTGGCTGTCCTACCGCCTGCTCAGGGCCAGCGAGCCAGGGCTCTTCTCGGTGGGGCTGCACACGGGCGAGGTGCGCACAGCGCGGGCCCTGCTGGACAGAGACGCGCTCAAGCAGAGCCTGGTGGTGGCCGTCCAGGACCACGGCCGACCCCCTCTCTCGGCCACCGTCACGCTCACCGTGGCTGTGGCTGACAGCATCCCAGATGTCCTGACTGACCTAGGCAGCCTGAAGCCCTCAGTGGACCCTGACGACTCAGGCCTCACACTCTACCTGGTGGTGGCGGTGGCCGCGGTCTCCTGTGTCTTCCTCGCCTTTGTCATCGTGCTACTGGCGCTCAGACTGCGGCGCTGGCACACGTCGCGTCTGCTCCAGGCTTCGGGCAGCGGGTTGGCTGGCGTGCCGGCGTCCCAGTTTGTGGGCGTGGACGGGGTGCGGGCTTTCCTGCAGACCTATTCGCACGAGGTCTCGCTCACCGCGGACTCTCGGGGGAGTCACGTGATCTTCCCGCAGCCGAACTACGCGGACACGCTCATCAGCCAGGAGAGCTGTGAGAAAAAGGATTTTCTTTCAGAATCTCAATTTCTACCTGAAGATAAACAAGAAACATTTTCTCAGGTAAATTCTTTTCCTAATATTCCTGTGAGTTACTTTGCTAAAAGACATAAATTTACCTAATTACTTAGCTGTCTCCACAGTTTACCATATCTTTTCTATTTCCCATATTTCTTTGCGGACATGTTCAATTTTTAAGAAATAGTCCTCATGAATTATTTCTCACTAGTTCTAATGGTGTAGCAGGGAAGAGGAGCTAGAATCATTGTGTCATTAGTATAAATTGGGAATTAGTAGGTGAAGATGATATTTAGGTTATCAAAAGAGCCTTAGGTTCAAGAGGGAGGGGTCATATGGATACCTGTGGCTGATTCATGTTGATGTGTGGCAGAAACCAGCAAAATATTGTAAAGCAGTTATCCTCCAATTTAAAAAATTAATGCATTAACAAAAACAACAACAAAAAAGAGCCTTAGGAACTAGGATATCTGCTTTCTCCTACTTTCTTTCTCATCCCTTAGCAAACCATCCCAATCCACCCGAATCAACAGTTCTTTGTTAGATATATGAATGTTAACTTTTGTTTCCTCAAATATCGCCCTCTTTTAAAATTTAATACTTTTATGCTTTGTATTTGTTTATGAATATTAATTAATACTGTAGTTTGTTTTCATCTTAGTCTTTGTTTTTCCTTCAGTTTAGCAGTGAGATTCCTCATATTTTTTTATTTGAATGATCTTCCCTATTAAAAGATGCGTTTAGGAATAGATATGCTTCACCGTGTTTCAGGAAGGTATGTCATGCAATCTCTGTTTAGTTCAAAATGTCATTAGCCTCTAAAGTAGCTCTGTGTTCCTTTAAGAGTAATTGAGTTATCATTTGCTGTGTTAATATAATATATGGTTTATAGAATAGTTAAGATGTGTCTGTTCCTTGTTACTTTTTATTTTTCTCATATGTGGAAACAACATTGCCTTTTTATCTTTAAAAATAATATATATCCTCAAGGGATTCAGAGACCATATCAAATAATTGCCCCTAAAGATTCTCCTTTTACATTTCTCATCTCAAAGTTTCCTACTCACAACAGCTGTTGAAAATGTTTCCAGTTCCTCCACCAACACCAGTCCCCCTTACAACCAAGTTTTCCTCCCCCATTCCTCTTCCCATGTTGGCTTTTAGTATGTTAGTTATATACTTAACAACAAAGAACAAAAAGTACGCTACTATTCTGTGTAACTGGGATCATCTTTTATTTGGAAATAGTCCTGTACTAAGTCAGTCATGTATATAATGGTGCCATCATTCTTTAAGATGTTGTGATTCTTTACTGTTTAAGGGCATCTAAGGGAAATTGTGTTATTACTATTACATCATTTTCTTTGGGATAAAGTTGGCATTCACTGTGGAATAATACAAATATTTTGCAAGTAAATAAAGTATGAACTGGGGAAAATTGAAAACAAAGTTCCTTTTAGTGTATACAGTAACTCTTCATGAAATAAATGCTTTATGTGTAGCTGTATAAAGCATCATGATTGAAGTGACAAATGAGTTCCTATTACTGTGCTTTGGAGAGGAAAACAAATACAGGAGAGGGGTTTCTGGAATATAAAACAAAAGTTTATCTCTACTAGTTTCACTTTTTGGTCCTTAAAAACATCTTCACTCTTTAATTTTAGGCAAAACAGACTACTTTCAATACCCTGAAGTTCTGTGGTTTCTCTCTCACATCTAGATATTGCCATATTCTTCTGTCTTATATCCAGGCCTTACCCCTCCCTGATCCACTCCTCTCAGGTTTCTTGGGAAAACCTTTGCTAACCTCCAAGGCCAGGTTGGAGGCCCTCTCATTGCCCTTGGCCTCTGATCTTATGGCAGTATCTCACTGCACTATAATTTTTTGTTTGCCTTTATATCCTTGTATCTCCATGAAGGAAATAGCTGTGTTTGTATCATTAAATCCCCAAGTATTGTCAGCTACTCAATTATATGTATGTTTAATGAATGGGTTAAATGGAAAATATTGAAACTAAAATGTCAAGCTATGAAGGACAGATTTCAAGAGGCATACCTTATAAATATGGCTGATATTTCTGTGCAGTTCTTAAACTTTGAACATTTCAAAACAGTAACTTCAGCATGTTTAAAGCAATATTAGTGGCATTCAGATTAACTCATGGATTATTAAGGAAGATACTTTAAATCTTTTAACATATAGCGATTCAGTTATGTGAAACAAAAACTCAGCCCATTACCTGTGAACAAAAAGAATTTCAGGTGCTTGGAAACTTAAAAATTTCTGACTTAGATCTTTGTCAGAGCTTGTAGTGAACGGTTATGCCTCTGAGCGTCGCTGTTCACCACTCAAGAAGGAAAACGCCGCTGAATAGATAGTCCTTTTCCTGTTTCCAAAGAGCAGAGAACCAGCAAATCACACTCGGAAGATCCGAAGCTGCCTCAAAGCTCACCCCGTCAGTCAGCCAGCTCTGTGACCTATAAATTAGGCCCACGAAAGTCTAAGTTCCTTGAGAAAATAAGACTGAAGTCTGCCTTGGGAAACTGGAACCCAACAGAGAAAATAATTCACCAAAACGGAAATGACCAATTACCAGAGATTCAGAAAGTGCGGAGGACTGGCCCTGCTGTGCGTGCTTCTGGGGACGCTGTGCAAGACCGGATGCGGGCAGATCCGCTATTCGGTGTCAGAGGAGCTGGACAAAGGCTCCTTCGTGGGTAACATCGCCAAGGACCTGGGGCTGGAGCCCCAGGAGCTGGCGGAGCGGGGAGTCCGCATCGTCTCCAGAGGTAGGACGCAGCTCTTTGCTCTGAACCCGAGAAGCGGCAGCTTGGTCACCGCGAACAGGATAGATCGGGAGGAGCTCTGCGCTCAGAGCCCACAGTGTCTGGTGAGTTTTAACATCCTGGTTGAAGACAAATTGAACATTTTTGAAGTAGAAATAGAAATTAAAGACCTTAATGACAATGCTCCTGATTTTCTGATGGAGGAATTGGAAATAAAAGTTAGTGAACTAACAGTTCCTGGAACTCGATTTCCACTTAAGACTGCCTTTGACCCAGATGTGGGCACGAACTCTCTGCTGAACTATCAGCTCAGCCCCAATGACTACTTCTCCCTGGCTGTGAAGAGTACCACTGATGGAGCCAAGGATCCAGAGCTGGTGCTGCAGCGGGCTCTTGACCGGGAGGAAAATAAAGTTCACCAACTTGTCCTAATTGCTTCTGATGGTGGTGACCCTGTCCACTCTGGCAACTTGGGCATCCAAGTGACAGTTCTAGATGCAAATGACAATCCACCAGTATTTACCCAGCCTGAATATCGAGTAAGTGTTCAAGAGAACCTGCAAGTAGGCACTTGGCTACTCACAGTGAATGCCACTGACCCTGACGAGGGATTCAATGCTCAGGTATCGTATGTACTAGATAAAATGCCTGGGAAAATCGCTCAGATTTTTTATCTCAACTCAGTGACTGGGGACTTATCGATATTAAAAAATCTAGATTATGAGGATACTACTTTCTATGAAATTATAATAGAAGCACAAGATGGACCAGGTCTCCTTTCAAGAGCTAAGATTCTGGTCACAGTTCTGGATGTGAATGACAATGCCCCAGAAGTTACAATTACTTCTCTCACAGAATCAGTTCCAGAAGAGTCAACCGCTGGAAGGGAAATTGCCCTTATCAATGTGCATGATCGGGATTCTGGGCAAAATGGACAGGTCACAGTTTTTGTCCTTGGAAATATGCCGTTTAATCTAGAAAAATCAATAAACCAATATTACCGCTTAGTGACAACCAGATCTCTGGACCATGAACAGGAGTCTGAATATAACATCACTCTGAGAGCTACAGATGGGGGTAGTCCACCACTGTCCACAGAAACACACATCACCCTGCATGTGGCAGACATCAACGACAACCCACCTGCTTTCACTCATGCCTCCTATTCTGCCTACATTCCTGAAAACAACCCCAGGGGAGCCTCCATCTTCTCTGTGACAGCCCAGGACCCTGACAGCATTGAGAATGCCCACATTACCTATGCACTGACTGAGGATACCATCCAAGGGGCGCCTCTCTCCACCTACGTCTCCATAAACTCAGACACTGGAGTCCTGTATGCTCTGCACTCCTTTGACTTTGAGCAGGTTAGAGACCTGAAGGTACTGGTGACTGCTAGTGACAGTGGGAACCCACCACTCAGCAGCAATGTGTCTCTGAGCCTATTTGTGTTGGACCAGAATGACAACACACCTGAGATTCTATACCCTGCTCTCCCCACTGATGGTTCTACCGGTGTGGAGCTGGCACCCCGCTCCGCAGAGCCCGGCTACCTGGTCACCAAGGTGGTGGCAGTGGACAGAGACTCGGGACAGAACGCCTGGCTGTCCTACCGCCTGCTCAGGGCCAGCGAGCCAGGGCTCTTCTCGGTGGGGCTGCACACGGGCGAGGTGCGCACAGCGCGGGCCCTGCTGGACAGAGACGCGCTCAAGCAGAGCCTGGTGGTGGCCGTCCAGGACCACGGCCGACCCCCTCTCTCGGCCACCGTCACGCTCACCGTGGCTGTGGCTGACAGCATCCCAGATGTCCTGACTGACCTAGGCAGCCTGAAGCCCTCAGTGGACCCTGACGACTCAGGCCTCACACTCTACCTGGTGGTGGCGGTGGCCGCGGTCTCCTGTGTCTTCCTCGCCTTTGTCATCGTGCTACTGGCGCTCAGACTGCGGCGCTGGCACACGTCGCGTCTGCTCCAGGCTTCGGGCAGCGGGTTGGCTGGCGTGCCGGCGTCCCAGTTTGTGGGCGTGGACGGGGTGCGGGCTTTCCTGCAGACCTATTCGCACGAGGTCTCGCTCACCGCGGACTCTCGGGGGAGTCACGTGATCTTCCCGCAGCCGAACTACGCGGACACGCTCATCAGCCAGGAGAGCTGTGAGAAAAACGAACCTCTCCTAATATCTCAAGATTTACTGGAAACGAAAGGAGACCCCAACGAGCTCCAGGTGAGTTTCTTTCTTTCTTTTAATATTTTAAAGAACAGTTATGCCAGTGTGGTTATTATAAATTTTTAATACACACTTATTTGAAAATAAAGCAATGAAGTAGTCATTGGTTGTTTTGTTTAAATATGTTGCTCTCTTCTTCTGGGATTGTGGTGGGGCTGCACTTCCTTGTCTGGTATAGCTCAGTGGGCCTAGTAAATATTTCTGACCAATACGCTGAAAGTAGAAGTATGTGACTCTCTTCGCAGAGGAAGTCCTAGTTGTCATTGTAAGAATTACCAGATCTCTAACTTATTCTTTGAAATCGTGACTGTGCCTCCTATCTAAGTCCTTGAATGACTGCAATGAAAGAAGAGCCCTGTGGTTGACTCAACATTGATTTGTATGCCTGTGATAAGTAAATGTTTTTCTTTTAAATTGCCGTGATGATGAAGTTTGTCACTTCAGCCTACCTAGCCTATCCTGATAAACAAGTATATAGTATTTTAGGCTCTAATAATATGATGCTTAACTCCTTCCAAGACAGGCCAAACTGGATTCATCCTGATAACATAAAAATGATAAGGTAAAAAATATAGAGGTTTGTCAAATTCTTTTACCTGGCATGTAGTCCCTACTTGGTATACTTAAAGTGTATTTGTGTGTATCCATATGGATTTCAGCCTTTTCTCTGAAGGTGGGAAGCTCAATTGCCTAAACAGTTATGAGCCTCGGAGTGGCATTTCTTGTCCTTTGAGATAGATTATAAAATGTAAGGTGATATGTCTTAGCCTCTTTAAGAGATTTCCAGACCATCCACTTCAACCATGGAAAAGGAGCCCCAAAACTTTCTTTTAAAATATTTCTATATTTATTTGACTGCACTGGGTCTTGGTCACAGCACTCAGGATCTTCAGTCTTCCTTGTAGCATACAGGATCTAGTTCCCTTACCTGGTATCCAACTTGGCCTGCTGCATTGGGAGCATGGAGTATTAGCCTCTGGAGCACCAGGGAAGTCCCAGGGGTCCTACAACTTTCTTGAGCTATAAATTGTTGACCCATTTTGAAATACATGAAATTATTTTCACCCGTAAAGTTACACCAGAGTCATCCAAAATTAGGCCTAAATAGATTTCATTAGATCTTAAACAAAGGAGTACATCTCTCTTTCAGTGTGTTAGGAAGGGATACATTCAAAAGTGGCTGACAAAAGAGCCTGAACAAAATAGCTGAAAACAGAGAAGGGTGTAGTCTCACTCAAACCTGCAAATGCATCGCAGAAAATCTTTATGATACTAATGTACGTTTCCTTGTAATGAGAAAAAATATTAAATGGCTAGGGCCACAGGAACTTAGATGTTCAAAGGGAATTTTCTAAGAATTTCATATAAAATATAACCTACACATATATTGGGAAAATACATAGAGTACAAAAGCATCTATTTGTATGGATGATGAGAAGTCTCAGACATGCCATTTTCAGGAAAAATGATTTTTTAAGGATAGGCAAGACTTCATTACAATAAAAGGGGAGGAGGGTTTATAATTAAAGAAATATCAAGACATGAAGTGGGGCAAACAAAGGAAAGGATGTCTTAGGAAATTAATAATCTGTCTTGACAGGAATGTAAAAGGAGTATGGATTAGCGCTGCAGGGTAACAGAATAAATTGTTTGGTTGTGCATCTAATTTGGTAGTGCATTTGAAATAAAGGTGTTTGTTTTACTTACCTAAGATTGGTTTAATGATTATAGGTAAGTTTCAAATGGGAGTGTCTAAGAACTTTCAATTCCTCTCAAAGATTTACCAGTGATCAAATCAAACTCATTACACTTATTAATGTATAAATTGACTGGAACTGAGTATTTGCATTAAGGAGTATTTGTGTATAAAATCATATAGTAAAAAAGCACTGATTTCATTAAAATAAATATACTTACACAATATTTAGTTTTATAAAAGCAGATGTATGCTCAAATACTAGATTGGTCTCTTTAACAAACTATCAGGCTCCTTTGTACTTAATGGGAATGTTACATATACTTTAAAATGCTGAGCAATATAGTAAAATAAGTCTAGGATTTTTACTTTCTCTTTTTTCCAAAGATTAAATGTTTTTATCCATTAACAATAACCTAGTTAGTTACATCCACACTAGTCATGATACTAGTCATGCCAGTGTTTATAAATACAGTAGAATCACTGAAGATATTTTTGCCCTCCAAAATAAATAAATAAATAAAAGCTGTATGCCTTATGGAAAATCTTTAATGAAGAAAGAAGAATAAAATGATGGCAACATTTAAAAGATGATGAAAATCTAGACAACATCAGATTTTAAGGGAAATTTTGAATAGTTTGTTCTTTCTAAAAAATAAAAAGACAAGATATGTATTAGTAGATTCAAGAGCTTACACTTTGAGGAACAGGTAGTTGGGTAATATGCAGTTTTCTCAGGCAACCTCCTGGTGCCGCTGTTGACCAAAGGGAAGATAAGCGTTTTCAGTTCTGCAGGAGTGGCCGGCAGTGTTTTCTTTCTTGCTTTGTCCTGTACACATCGGAATGCAGACATACCTCCTGCAAATCGTACCCTTAAATCACAGAAGTCCAGGGTGCTGTGTTGATTATTTAAACATTCCAGAGACATCTTGAAGAGCAGCTTCCCAGGGAGTTCAAGAAATGCTTAGGAGCTTCAGAAAAGCCGAAACAATGAAAAGTCAGGTACTGTTGTTTCTCTTCCTGCTGTCGTTGTGCGGGGCAATCTCCCAGCAGATCCAGTACTCTATTCCAGAGGAGCTGGACAAGGGCTCAAGGGTGGGGAACCTGGCCAAGGATCTAAGGCTCAGTGTCCAAGAGTTGCCAGCTCGAAAACTGCGGATTAGTGCAGAGGACTTTTTCAGCGTGAGAGCTGAGAACGGGGATTTGCTAGTGAATGGCAGGATAGATCGAGAGAAGATTTGCGGGAGAAAATCTGAGTGTGCTGTAGAATTTGAAATGGTTGCTGACAATCCAATGACTATTTTCCATGTAAGTGTTGCAATTCAAGATATTAATGACAATGCACCACGTTTCATTGCAAAAAGCATTGACTTAGAAATCTCTGAGTTAGCCTTACCAGGGGTAAAATTCCCTCTGGATTCTGCGGAGGATGCAGATGTAGAAAGTAACTCACTGAAGAAATATTTCATCAGCCACAATGAGTACTTCTCTCTGTCAACGAAGAAAAGTCCTGATGGAAGTAAATACCCAGAGTTACTGCTGGAAAAACCTCTGGACAGAGAAAAGCAGAATTCCCACCATTTAATCCTGATTGCGATGGATGGTGGGGACCCTCCTCTAAGTGGCACTACCCTGATCCGGATACAGGTCACTGATGCCAATGATAATGCTCCAGTGTTCAGCCAGGACACTTACAGGGTTAGCCTCCAAGAAAATGTGCCCCGGGGAACCTTTGTGCTGCAGGTGATGGCCACTGACCAGGATGAGGGCATTAATGCAGAAATCACCTATGCCTTCCTCAATACCCCAGCAAGTACCAGCCTCCTCTTCATTCTCAATCCAAATACTGGTGACATCACAACCAATGGGACATTGGACTTTGAAGAGACAAGTAGATATATGTTGGGTGTTGAAGCCAAGGATGGAGGAGTACACACGGCTCACTGTAATGTTCAGATTGAACTTGTTGATGAGAATGACAATGCCCCAGAGGTGACATTCATGTCCTTCTCTAACCAGATTCCTGAGGGCTCAGACCTGGGAACTGTAATAGCCCTCATTAAAGTGCAAGACCAGGATTCTGAGCAAAATGGTTTGGTAACATGCTATGTTCAAGAAGAAGTTCCCTTCAAATTAGAATCCACCTCTAAGAATTACTACAAACTAGTGATTGATGGTGTCCTAGACCGAGAGCAGAAGGCAGAGTACAATGTCACCATCGCAGCCACTGACAAAGGCAAGCCTGCCCTTTGCTCCAGTACAAGCATCACCGTGCATATCCGCGATGTCAACGACAATGCTCCAGTTTTCCACCAGGCCACCTATGTGGTCCACGTGGCAGAAAATAACCCACCTGGCGCTTCCATCGCGCATGTCAGCGCCTCCGACCCTGACCTAGGGCCCAACGGCCACGTGTCCTATTCCATCGTGGCCAGCGACCTGGAGCCGCGCGCGCTGTCTTCCTACGTGTCTGTGAACCCCCAGAGCGGAGTGGTGATCGCACAGCGCGCCTTCGACCACGAGCAGCTGCGCGCCTTCGAGCTGACGCTGCAGGCCCGCGACCACGGCTCGCCCGCGCTCAGCTCCAACGTGAGCCTGCGCGTGCTGGTGGGCGACCGCAACGACAACGCGCCCAGGGTGCTGTACCCGGCGCTGGGGCCCGACGGCTCGGCGCTCTTCGACACGGTGCCGCGCGCCGCGCAGCCCGGCTACCTGGTCACCAAGGTGGTGGCGGTGGACGCAGACTCTGGCCACAACGCCTGGCTGTCCTACCACGTGCTGCAGGCCAGCGAGCCCGGACTGTTCAGCGTGGGGCTGCGCACGGGCGAGGTGCGCACGGCGCGGGCCTTGGGCGACAGGGACGCGGCCCGCCAGCGCCTGCTGGTCGCTGTGCGCGATGGGGGACAGCCGCCCCTCTCGGCCACCGCCACGCTGCTCCTGGTTTTCGCCGACAGCCTGCAGGAGGCGCTGCCGGACCTCAGTGACCGCCCNCAGAGCCTGGTGGTGGCCGTCCAGGACCACGGCCGACCCCCTCTCTCGGCCACCGTCACGCTCACCGTGGCTGTGGCTGACAGCATCCCAGATGTCCTGACTGACCTAGGCAGCCTGAAGCCCTCAGTGGACCCTGACGACTCAGGCCTCACACTCTACCTGGTGGTGGCGGTGGCCGCGGTCTCCTGTGTCTTCCTCGCCTTTGTCATCGTGCTACTGGCGCTCAGACTGCGGCGCTGGCACACGTCGCGTCTGCTCCAGGCTTCGGGCAGCGGGTTGGCTGGCGTGCCGGCGTCCCAGTTTGTGGGCGTGGACGGGGTGCGGGCTTTCCTGCAGACCTATTCGCACGAGGTCTCGCTCACCGCGGACTCTCGGGGGAGTCACGTGATCTTCCCGCAGCCGAACTACGCGGACACGCTCATCAGCCAGGAGAGTTGTGGGAAAAGCGAGCCTCTCCTGATATCTCAGGATTTACTGGAAACAAAAGGAGAATCCAGTCTTAATCAGGTGAGTCAAATCTTGCCACACTGAAACGTAGGGAGAGAACAACATAAATGTCTCCAATTATATTTCATATATGTGTGTGTGTGTGTGTGCATATGTAGATCAATAAAACACTTTTTTTTTAGTATTCTGTTGCTTTAAAGTGGAAAGACAGATGATCCTTCAGTAACGATCAGTAACAGTTACTACACCTAAAAGCTGTTATTTATCCTTTGTAATCTTCATTTGGTTACAGTGTCAGTAGCAATTTCTTAATTTTATACGTGTAACATCTCACATCTTTAAAGCCATTATTCTTTAGGCATTACTGAAAGGATAGACTAGAATTATGAATAAGAAGCAATTGTGTAAATTCATATTAACATATTATCTTGTATGAGGCTACTGTTTCATCTCTATTGAGTATTTTTAAATTTCCTCTTTTAACACCCTACTGTGTTTTGCTTGAAATTTGCTTTTCTTTCCTTTGAAACAGGTGTTTTCCATTATGATTAAACAATAATTTATAAATGTTGGAAAATATATTTAAATTTTGGCTATAACTTTCGCAGGGATAGTTTCTCAATTGGATTGGTACATTTCACATATTGTGTTGTACAGCTTGTGATGTGCAGTGACTGTGTATGATTTCTTTGGTGCAGGTGATTGTCAAAAATATTACCCATTTAATTCTACTCATATTTAGTAGATTGCAGAAGTGATTTTAATAACTTTTAAATTACCTATTATGGTATCACTGTGAGACCTTTTTTGATTTCTAAGGAAAGCTTAATTGGACTATGCCTCAATTAAGCTTAAGAAGAAGAGTTCGAGTTTCTAAATGCTTTTGTCTTCATGGGAAGTTGTGGTGCAATCCATAGAGTAAAAGAAGAACGTGTATGATACAGGTAACTGGCATGGGGAGTGGAAAAAGAAAATACAGATAATAAATGTATATTGAGAAGCAAACTGTATGTGAGGAGAGATCATTTAAAATAGTGAAGCTTAAAAATATAGTTTGGAAATATCAATTGTCCTGAGACTATGACAGACATATTTGGATTCTTGCATTAAAAATGCATTTCTAGAATCAGAGTGATACATTTTTTTTTCGGTGCCTAGGAGGTCGGTAGATTATAACTAGTATAACATGAGAAATACATTGTTATTTGAGGGGACACTGGGTTTCTTTTAGAAAATAATATTTCTGGTTAAATTGTTGCACAATTATATGATGGGATAGTACATAACTATAAGAAATTAAAAATAGAAAACCTCTTTATGTACTACTGTCAGAAAATGTTATCTTCAAGACATAATGAGTGAAAGAAGCAAGATGTAGAACATGGAATATTGTTTATTTCCTTTTGTGTCTCCCTATAAAGGGAGAACACAGAATTTATAAAATTCTGCTGAATGATACAAAACATACTAGTGGAGTGACACACTAAAAACAATGTTGAAAGCAGAGAGGGAGAGCCTGGAAAACATGACATGTGTACCTTTTGAATCTGGAACTTTATGAATGTATGCCTATTTAAAAACAAATGCTCCCTATAAGTTTTTTTTTTTTTAATGAGAAAAAAATACCTTTAGAAAATATATATTTTTGCAACACCTTTAGAACACATTAGTGCAGTTTCTGGGAAAAACCTCTGGGCGTCGCTGTAGGTCAAAAGAAGGGAGAGAATATCAGAGACGCATTTGGAAGCCTCTAAGAGGGTGACTTCCTGCTCAAACCAACCACAGAGAGGAGGCCAGTGCTGGTTTGGATACAAGAAGCAAAAGCAGGAAAAAGTAACCTTACCCCGGATTTTGCCACCCCGGAGGGCTTATTTCTGCTCCCAATCAAGAAGCAGAGCAGCAGTGGAGGGAGACGGAATGAGGCTGAGCGCTGAGAAGAGCGGCCGGACGCGGTGGCGGCAGGTACTGTTACCGTTCCTGCTGTCTTTATTCCGCGGGGCTCTCCCAGACCAAATTCGCTACTCAGTTCCCGAGGAGCTGGCCAAAAACTCGGTTGTAGGAAATCTTGCTAAAGATCTAGGGCTCAGTGTCCCGGACTTGTCGGCCCGGAAGCTGCGGATTAGCGCGGAGAAGGAATATTTCGTTGTAAAACCTGAAAGCGGTGAATTACTTGTGAGTAACAGAATAGACCGAGAAGAGATTTGTGGGAAGAAGCCTCTGTGCGTTCTGGATTTCGATACTGTCGCCGAAAACCCACTGAATATTTTCCATGTAACAGTAATAGTAGAGGATATAAATGACAATACTCCGCTATTCAAACAGAGTAAGATTGATTTAAAAATTGTTGAATCCACTAAGCCAGGTAAAACATTTCCACTAGACCCAGCACTAGATTCAGATGCTGGTCCTAATTCACTGCAAAGATATTACCTTAATGACAATGAGTACTTTGATCTCACAGAGAAACAGACTCCAGATGGACGTAAATATCCTGAGCTGATTCTGAAACATTCTCTGGACAGAGAAGAGCAGAATTTTCATCAACTGCTACTGACAGCTGTAGACGGTGGGGACCCACCCCAGAGTGGCACCACCCAGATCCAAATCCAAGTCACAGATGCCAATGATAACCCCCCAGTGTTCAGCCAGGACGTGTACAGGGTCAGCCTGCAAGAGGGTGTGCCACCTGGCTTCTTAGTACTTCGAGTGACAGCCACTGATCAGGACGAAGGAGTCAACGCGGAGATCACCTACTCCTTTCATAATGTGGATGAACAAGTGAAACAGTTTTTTAACTTAAATCAAAGAACAGGAGAAATCACGTCAAACGATGATTTTGATTTTGAAATTGCTAATAGTTACACTCTCCGTATAGAAGCAAAAGATCCTGGAGATCTAGCAGCCCACTGCAGTGTCCAAGTCGAAATTCTTGATGAGAACGATTGTGCACCTGAAGTGATTGTGACTTCAGTATTCACTCCCCTACCAGAGGATTCACCACCAGGAACACTGATCGCGTTGATAAAAACTAAAGATAGAGACTCTGGAGAAAATGGGGAAGTTTACTGCCAAATTTTGGGAAAGGCCGAGTTTGTATTGAAATCTTACTTGAAGAACTATTACAAGCTAACGACAGACAGGACCTTGGACCGAGAGGAGATCTCAGAATACAATATCACAGTCATGGCCACCGACAGAGGCAAGCCGCCCCTCTCTTCTAGTATAACCATCACCTTGCACATCGCAGATGTCAACGACAACACTCCGGTTTTCCACCAGGCCTCCTACGTGGTCCACGTGCCAGAAAACAACCCGCCTGGAGCTTCCATCGCGCATGTCAGCGCCTCCGACCCTGACCTAGGGCCCAACGGCCACGTGTCCTACTCCATCGTGGCCAGCGACCTGGAGCCGCGCGCGCTGTCGTCCTACGTGTCCGTGAACCCGCAGAGCGGAGTGGTGTTCGCGCAGCGCGCCTTCGACCACGAACAGCTGCGCGCCTTCGAGCTGACGCTGCAGGCCCGCGACCACGGCTCGCCCGCGCTCAGCTCCAACGTGAGCCTGCGCGTGCTGGTGGGCGACCGCAACGACAACGCGCCCAGGGTGCTGTACCCGGCGCTGGGGCCCGACGGCTCGGCGCTCTTCGACACGGTGCCGCGCGCCGCGCAGCCCGGCTACCTGGTCACCAAGGTGGTGGCGGTGGACGCAGACTCTGGACACAACGCCTGGCTATCCTACCACGTGCTGCAGGCCAGCGAGCCCGGACTGTTCAGCGTGGGGCTGCGCACGGGCGAGGTGCGCACGGCGCGGGCCTTGGGCGACAGGGACGCGGCCCGCCAGCGCCTGCTGGTCGCTGTGCGCGATGGGGGACAGCCGCCCCTCTCGGCCACCGCCACGCTGCTCCTGGTTTTCGCCGACAGCCTGCAGGAGGTGCTGCCGGACCTCAGTGACCGGCCCGCGCCCTCTGACCCCCAGGCTGAGCTGCAGTTTTACCTGGTGGTGGCCTTGGCCTTGATCTCGATGCTCTTCCTCCTGGCGGTGATTCTGGCGGTTGCCCTGCACCTGCGAGGCTCCTCCAGCCCCACTACCTGGGGCTGCTTTAAGCCTGGTCTCAGTTCCAAGTCTACACCTGGGGTTCTCCCCCACCTCAGTGAGGGAACTTTGCCCTATTCCTACAATCTGTGCGTTGCCTCTCAATCAGCTAAGACGGAGTTTAATTTTCTCAATATCACCCCAGAAGTGGTTCCCCCTCAGGATCTCCTCTGTGAAGATACCTCTTGGGTACCAAGTACTAATCATGGAGATGCTGGAATCCCATTTGCCTCGGATACTATTTTAAAGGTGAGTTTTAATTCAATTCACTTATTTTGTGGTTTCAGTGTTTCTTAACAAATCACCTGAGTGGAGTCGAAGTCTTCAATTCATATTTCATTGTTTTGTAGGTAGAATTTAAGGTTCTTTTGCCTAAATATCTTAGCCTTATTTAAGCAAATCTTTGACATAGGTTACCTATCTTATGGGTGGGATTTATTTATCCGTGTGGGTGCTCAGTTGCTCAGTCGGGTCTCTTTACGATCCTACGGATGTAGACCGCCATGTTCTTCTGTCCTTGGGATTATCCTGGAATACTGGAGTAGGTTACAATTTCCTTCTCCAGGAGATCTTCCGGACCCTGGGATTGGATTCACACCTCTTGCATCTCCTACATTGGCAGGCAGATTCTTTACCACTGAACCACCTGGGAAGCCCCTTATTTACCCATAGTTATAAACCTTTCTACATAAGATACTTCATTTTCTTCCTCATCCTTACGTTCATTCTGTCTGAAAGTTTATAACTGTTGAGACCTTAAGCTATTTGTTTCTCCTTCAGAGTCTTTATATTAGTCTTATTCATTTTCTCTATGCTTCCTCTTAGAATTATAGTACTTAAGAGTAAAGAGATCTCCCAATCTCACTAGTTTGGGAAACTGAGAACCAAAGAAAGAAGAATTTTACTCAATTTTACTCAATTTTACTCTGCCTGTCAACAGCAGAGCATAGGTAGGACTGACAGGAACACCAGCACTCTAAGCATCTTTACAAGCTAAATGTCTTGGGATCCCAGATCTATTTCAAAAGGTCATGCAAAGTTTGAGGTATGCAGTGTCTGCTAATAAAAATGTATTTAATAAATGGGAGAAATGTTCTCTCTGTCTTCGCTTTTGAAAAATCATACATTGAGAAAATTTTGTGACCTTTTCTCACACTGTTTACTTAAAACTTCATTAAAAATTTTTTGTAGATATAAATGTGAAATACTTTTATTTTCTTCATTTTCCTGTGAGGTGTCTTTAAGTAAAAATTGCTTCTCTCACTTAATGGACTCTGAAATCGCCTTTCTTTTTAGTAATGACTTTTTTTTGCTACCATATAAAGATGATAACATTAAATATCTGTCTTAATAGACCACTTACTGCCTGCTCAGTGATAAGTATCTGGACTTATTTTTTTTGTTTGGGTGATGAACTAAATCCTTTTCAGCCACAGTCACTATACTGATTTTCCCAGGTGTCTGTAACTGTAAAACATCTAACTCCAATTTAGACATAGTAATTAGAAAATATAAATAATGCATAGTTAATTCAACTCAAACTCTCAGTGTGATATAGTGTAGCTGACATGTTCTTAGTGTGAAAATCTTGAAACTTTCTCAAAGACTTCAGAAGTAACAAAAAGCATAAAAAACTAAAAATCCTTTATTTCCTCTGCATATGACAACTAATACAATTTGCATAATACAGTGGGCCTTTTTTCTAAGGTCTATTGAGAGCTAGGATTGTTTTCTTGGTGTTCTTATGTACAAATGGACATATTTTCATAAACATATCCTAATTAAAAATGAGCTCTTAAAGCCTACAAAAACTTCTGATGTCCTAATTAGATGGGCTCAATATAATTAAGTGAATAAAGGGGATAGGCTCAATGGCACATTAAAGAAAACTTTCTAAAGAAGTTAAAAAGAGAGGGAGAGGATATATGTATACTTATGGCTGATTCGCACTGTATTTAGAAGCTAACACAACATTGTAAAACAATTATCCTCCAAATAAAAGTTTTTAAAATAGTAAAAAGTGCAAATTCTCAGGCCTGACTCCAGACTAACTGAATCAGCAGTTCTGGGGGCACCAACATTCCCTTTGCAACAAGCTCTCGAGTGACTCTCCAGGCGACTCTCTCACAGGCAGAGGGGGGAGAACCAATTCTGCCTGAACTCCAAGCCACCCCTCACCCCAGACTAAAATCTATGTCTGATCCCTCTCTAATCTATATGATGTGCATGGCTCATCAGAGTTTCTGCCATAAACCAAATAAGAAGAAGCCTGCCCCATTTGAACAATGGGAACACCCTCTAATCACTTAATTCTCTCCTCAAAGAATGAATGAATAAGAATTTTTTTTAAGTAAAAAAGAATAATTATATTAATCTCAGAATTAATCTTGTAGAAGTCTTTTGTTATTTCAGAATTAAATCTTATTTTGATATAAACAATGTCATATAATCTATTAAGGATACAGAAAATTATTAGAAATAAAATATAATTAAACATTTTTGACATGAAGACAGAATTGGTGTAGTAACTAGTTAGAACTCTGAGCGTCGCTGTTCACCAACTGGGAAAGAAGCTGCCGCTGATGCGATCAGACTCCGCTCCTTCCGCACAAAACACGCGCAGATCAGAGAAGCTCCTGGGAAAAGTCATCCTCCCGCGCCCCTCTTCTCACAAGGGAATTGTTCCTGTTGGCTTTAGAGAAATAAGGAAACAGCAGGCTGGAACCAGGACTAAGAGAAAACTGGTCTGAGAGCGGCAATGGCGGATCAACTGAGGGGTTGGGGCTGCCGTGAGCCGTTCCTGCTCTTCATGCTCCTGGGGACGCTGTGGGAAGCTGGGGCCGGGCACATCCGCTACTCGGTACCAGAGGAGCTGGACAAAGGCTCCTTCGTGGGTAACATCGCAAAGGATCTCGGGCTGGAGCCCCGGGAGCTGGCGGAGCGCGGAGTCCGCATCGTCTCCCGAGGTAGGACGCAGCTCTTTGCTCTGAACCCGCGAAGCGGCAGCTTAGTCACTGCAGACAGGATAGACCGGGAGGAGCTCTGCGCTCAGAGTGCGCGGTGTCTAGTGAGTTTTAACATCTTGGTTGAGAATAAAATGAAAATGTATGGGGTAGAAGTAGAAATAACCGATATTAATGATAACTTCCCGCGTTTCCGGGATGAGGAAGTAAAAGTAAAAGTCAATGAAAATGCGGCGGTAGGAACACCATTAGTACTTCCCTTCGCTCGAGATGCGGATGTGGGTGTGAACTCCCTCCAGAGGTATCAGCTCAGCTCCAATATACACTTCTCTTTGGATGAGAAAAGCGGAAGAGATGGACAGAGATATCCAGAGCTGGTACTGAAACAGCCCTTAGATCGCGAGAAAGTAGCTGTTTACGATCTCCTACTCACAGCTTTAGATGGCGGAGACCCCATACTCTCTGGTACCACGCACATCCACGTGATGGTCCTCGATGCAAACGATAATGCTCCCCTGTTCACCCAATCGGAGTACAGAGTGAGTGTTCCAGAGAACATAGCTGTCGGCACTCGGCTGCTCACACTAACTGCTACGGATCCAGATGAGGGAATAAATGGGAAATTGACATACTCTTTTCGCAATGAAGACGACAAAATCTCAGAGACTTTCCGACTTGATTCCAACTTGGGTGAAATCTCAACTGTGCAACCACTGGATTATGAAGAATCCAGATTCTATGACATGGAAGTGGTAGCTCAGGATGGAGGTGCTCTTCTTGCCAGCGCTAAGGTACTAATCACAGTACAGGACGTGAATGACAATACGCCTGAAGTACTCCTCACCTCTCTGTCCAGTACCGTCTCTGAAGACTGTCTTCCGGGAACCATAATTGCGCTGTTTAGTGTACATGATGGTGATTCTGGAGAGAATGGCGAGATTGTGTGTTCTATTCCCAGGAACTTGCCCTTTAAACTGGAAAAGTCAGTTGATAATTACTATCACTTATTGACAACTAGAGCCCTGGACAGAGAAGAGATCTCAGATTACAACATCACAGTAACTGTCACTGACTGTGGAAATCCACCACTATCTACAGAAAACCACATCTTCCTGAAAGTGGCAGACATCAACGACAACCCTCCCATTTTCCCTCACACCTCATACTACACCTACATCCCAGAAAACAACCCCAGAGGCATCTCAATCTTCTCTGTGAATGCCCACGATCCCGACAGCGGCAACAACGCACAGGTCACTTATGCTCTGGCTGAGGACAAATTTCAGGGAACACCTCTGTCATCCTATGTGTCCATCAACTCTGACACGGGAGCCTTGTATGCACTGAGGTCTTTTGACTATGAGCAGGTTAGAGAACTGCAACTGTGGGTGACAGCCAGTGACAATGGAGACCCTCCACTCAGCAGCAATGTGTCCCTGAGCCTGTTCATCCTGGACCAGAACGACAATGCACCTGAAATCTTGTATCCTGCCCTCCCCGTCGATGGCTCCACGGGTGTGGAGCTGGCACCCCGCTCTGCAGAGCCTGGCTACCTGGTCACCAAGGTGGTGGCAGTGGACAAAGACTCAGGCCAGAACGCCTGGCTGTCCTACCGCCTGCTCAAGGCCAGCGAGCCAGGGCTCTTCACAGTGGGGCTGCACACGGGGGAGGTGCGCACAGCGCGGGCCCTGCTGGACAGAGATGCGATCAAGCAGAGCCTGGTGGTGGTGGTCCAGGATCACGGCCAGCCTCCTCTTTCTGCCACCGTTACGCTCACGGTGGCTGTGGCTGACAGCATCCCAGACGTGCTGGCTGACTTGGGCAGCCTCGAGCCCTCCACTGACCCTGACGACTCAGGTCTTACTTTGTACCTGGTGGTGGCTGTGGCCTCAGTCTCCTGCGTCTTCCTCGCCTTTGTCATCGCACTGCTGACTCTCAGACTGCGGCGCTGGTACAAGTCGCGTGCCCTGCAGGCTTCGGGCATCGGGTTGGCAGGCTTGCCCGCCTCTCACTTTGTGGGCGTGGACGGGGTGCGGGCTTTCCTGCAGACCTATTCACAAGAGGTCTCGCTCACCGCAGACTCTCGGGGGAGTCACGTGATCTTCCCGCAGCCCAACTACGCGGACACGCTCATCAGCCAGGAGAGCTGTGAGAAAAGTGAACCTCTCCTCATACCTGAGAAGATAAACGCAAAGGAAAGAGAGCTAGAAGTTCTTCAGGTGAGTTTTCTTTTTCAGTAGGATGCTTGGAGCGTTTTCTTAATTTGCTTTCATCATTTTTCTCCCGCATTCAAAATCGCTTAATTATGTAGTGAATCATTACTTGCTTTATTTACTGATGAACTTGATTTAATTTGATAATTGATGTTTTCCCCACTTGTTTTCTAATTATATTTTGAGTTTAACGTTTCTTTCTATAATATGTGGGTATTTTAGAAACTCTTAGCTGATCTCCAGATGCCTAAGTGAAGCAAGGATTACTTTTTAAAGTGGCTATGCAGAATCATTTTATCCAAAGACTTTCTTATACCAGAACTGTTTGTTAATAGTTGTTTGATTAGTCCAAATTGTTAGATGTAATGTTCTCTTTTGAATATTTGCCTAAACACCATAGTACATATGTTTGGAAAAAGTATTCCACAGCATTGGTATTTTAGTACCTGCAGTTTAGTAATAATAATTTGCATAAATCAGTGGAAGAATATAGAAAACATGATGAATATCAGAAAGACAGATTAAATTTATAGTGATGATAATATCTGTGGCATGTTAAAATCTGGAAGGCTTGGGTTAAATTATGTAATAATTGGACATGTGTATTTGTTGAGAGAAGAATTCAATAAGATGGAGCCTTTGAATTGTGGTTTAGAATAAATTCTGTGATGCAGCTTAAAATCTCCAAATAATTAGATACAGTCATTAAATACAAATATGCCATACACTTGGCATCTTCTGGTTACACACAACCCCTCCACTTTGCAGGATCAATATGGACATAAATGTTTGCATTTCTGCAAGTGCAGGTACAGTTCCACTTTATTACAAGAGTTTAAGATCTGTATTTGGAAAGTCAATTAATGGAATAAAATTCAACTGATGAAATAAAATAAGACAGGACAAGAGAAGTTAAAGATAAAATCCTCTGTCTTTGTTTTATCCTCCTCCTTCCCTAATGTGCAGTGTATATCTGTATTACAGGCTAACCAGAGCTCCTCAGAGATGGAAATGCCTGCCTGACTGTAAAAATCAATATTTTTTTTCTTCTGATGCTATCTGTGTAACTTCTTAAAAGAATAGTACTCTTTCCCAGCTCTGTAGGGGGGTCACAGTGACTTTCTGCTTGCTCTGTACTGCTTACCTGGACCATGGATCCTTGGTGAACTTTAGACAAAGTATCAGTACATTATTTTTATATATGATCCTTTGTCTCAAAAAATGTATATTACTGTGACTTCTACTTCTAACAGGTGGAGAAGTTCTCAGAACTTTCTAAGAAGCTGCTTCCTTGGTTATAATCCTCAGTTTGGTTTGAATAAAATTCCCTTTTTTTTTTTTCTTCCTAACTTAATAGTTAATTAAATCTTCACTGACACAACTTTAAAAAGACTTGGAATTTAAAAAATTATTTCTCAGGGATGTACTCATCTTAAACTGTGAGATTTTTCTGATGAAATACTACTTATTGGTCTATGTGTCTCAAATTTCATGACTATGTCTTATATAATGGAAGAATTGTGTGCTCTACTCATTTTTGCATATGGTTTGCTGGAGATGATTTTTAGATCCTTTTTTTAAAAGATTTTTCAATCTTTTAAATTCTTTACTTTCAACAACTTGAACATCAGCTGCAAATTATGAATAAACAGGGAAAATGGGAATAAAATATTATTAACAGACCCATAGGTTACATTGCTTAATAACATGAAAGGGTTATCATGCATTTGGGAATGTAGGACCACTTGATTTTTCTTTTTTAATATTTATAAGAAGGGAATCTAATTATATATGGGTAATTTAGACCTCACTGCATACAGTGTGCAGACTCACTGAATAGTGAATTCATCCAAAGAGTAGCAAGAGAATCTCTGTGATAGGTACAGATGTCATTCACTCATGCATGAAAACTCACTTTCCATTATTTTTGAAGTAAAAGAATACTGTATAGATTTGGGTATATGCTCTAGGTTCTTTTTCAAGCAATGGGAAAAAATATTTTCTATATCTCTATGAACTACAATAGCCTTTACATAATAAAATGTTTGATCTATACACTGTGAGTGTATATACTATGTATACTCTATACTCTTAAATATTTGAATCTTCAGTTTCATATGTGTTGTGGAAAAAACTTTCCTGTACTAACTGAAGTGTTCATGCAGTGGTTAAAAAGAAAGAAAGAAAGAAAGAAGGGGGGGGCACTTGCTCAGTCATATTTTGAAGCAAAGTCTTGTTATTTTATGTTCGTATAGAGATACCAATAAATTTCTGTTTAGAATCCTGGATAAATGAGCTTTTCCACTATAAGATGAGTTCTGCATTGTTATACACCTTCAAGCTTTATAATGATAATTATTATGTGGTTAAAAATCTATTTCTGAATTAATATTCTCAGACACCTATCAGAAACATGGAAATTGGAGTGCTTATTGATATGGAAGAGTGTCTATAACAAAGAGTTGAGATAATCATAGTTAAAAGGTGACAAAGAAAAAGTGGACTACCTAGATCACTTTCTCTGGTATATATCTTTATGAGGATTCATACTTCACTTCCAAAATCAAAATAATTCATCATTGCTGAGCTACATAAGAAGAAACAGTACAATTAAAGACAATGCTAACATAGTGTGGAAAAAATAAGCTTAGTGAAATAGTTTTAAAATCATGGTCATTTAATAAAAATAGACTTGGAAACTAAAGAAAAGAGAGTTTCTTGCTTCTTACCATACTTCTGTTTTATAAGGACAACCAATCTCCTTGCTATCCATCAACTATTTGGAGATTATAACATCTATCTTTATAATGGGATAAAACTAAAAGCTGTGAGATTTATAACTTTTATAAGTTAGAAGGAAAGAAAGAGTGAAATAACAATACATAGCAAGGTATTTCATGAATTTTCATGTTATACTTTCTGCCACCACTTTCATTTGTGTCACTTTCCAGATATTATTTTATTTGGTCCTCAATTTTACTAAGGCACACAGGAAAGATGTTATTATGGCCACTGTATGAAATGGAAACTAAAAGCATGATGATGCCAATAAACATCTTCAGCAAGATGCCTCTGGCTTTGAGGAATAAAAATCACCTGATTTGGAGGCATAAAGTTCAAGTTCGAAGAAATTATAGCGAAAAAGAAGATATAGTAAATATTTGAAATGCTAAAATCCTTATAGCGTGGGACAAATGAGTATCTATAACAGGACACAATGGACCTGTCTTCTAGCCTGCTCTGTATTTGGAGCTGATTTGGTAATCACTAACGCAGTTCTGCAGCCGAGTCGCGGGGTGCCGCTGTTGCCTAATGCTGAATAAAAAGTATTGGCTCCTCCTGACGCAAAGGAATCTCCTGTGGATCGCGAAATCGCGAGATCTGTGCACTTGCAGCTTTTCTGCGGCGGAAATATCTATGCAAGAATCGGTCTGTCAAGACCTGTCAAGGAGTCTCTCCTGCTCAGAAATCCTTGGGATAATTTAGCGGTCACAGCTCTTCTGAATCAGAAAGGCAAAGGCGCGGAGGTTGGGATGGGAAACCGCTTGGGACCGAAGCTCCAGGCTGGGCGGAGGCGAATGCTGTTTCTCTTCCTGCTGTCTTTGTTCAGCCCGGCGTTTTCAGAGCAAATCCGCTACACTATTCCAGAGGAGCTGGCCAGGGGCTCGCTGGTGGGGAACCTCGCCAAGGATCTGGGGCTTGGCCTGCAAGATTTGCCTACTCGGAACCTGCGGGTTAGTGCAGAGAAAAAATTCTTCACAGTGAACACCGATAAGGGAGACTTACTTGTGAGCGACCGTATAGACCGAGAGCAGGTTTGTGGCAGGAAATCAATGTGTGTTCTGGAATTCGAAATGGTCGCTGAAAAGCCTTTGAACTTTTTTCATATAACCGTGGAGATTCAGGATGTCAACGACAACCCACCGACCTTTAGCCAAAATGTCACTGAGCTGGAAATCAGTGAACTGACCCCAACTGGAGCCACCTTTGCCCTGGAATCTGCACAAGATTCAGATGTAGGTGTCAATTCCCTGCAGCAGTACTACCTCAGCCCTGACCCCTATTTCTCTTTGATCCAGAAGGAGAACCCAGATGGCAGCAGATACCCGGAACTGGTAGTGAAGGCTCCCCTGGACAGAGAAGAGCAGTCCTGCCACCACCTGGTCCTCATGGCTGTGGATGGGGGTGAGCCAGCCAGAAGCTGCACTACCCAGATCAGGGTAGTTGTGGCAGACGCAAATGATAACCCCCCAGTGTTCACCCAGTACGTGTACAGGGTCAGTGTTCCAGAGAACCTACCCCTGGGTTCCTCTGTGCTAAGAGTGATGGCCACTGACTTGGATGAGGGCGTCAATGCCGAGATCACCTACACTTTTATTAACGTTGACAAGGCAGTAAGACAACTGTTCAAGCTGGACAGTAGAACAGGGGAACTCACCACCGTTGGAGGACTGGACTTTGAAGAGAGAGAGAGCTACACAGTTGGGGTGGAAGCAAAGGATGGTGGACATCACACTGCCCACTGCAAAATACAAATAGATATTTTGGATGAAAATGACAATGTTCCTGAGATAACCCTGGATTCTGAATCTAAATATATAAAAGAAAACACTGCGCTTGGGACTGTTGTTGCTTTGATCAAAACTCATGACCTAGATTCTGGATTTAATGGGGAAGTCTTATGCCAAATAAAAGGAAATTTCCCATTTAAAATTGTTCAAGATACAAAAAACACGTACAAGCTGGTGACTGAAAGAGTCCTAGATCGAGAGAAGACTCCAGAATACAATGTCACTATCATAGCTACGGACAAAGGCAAGCCGCCCCTTTCCTCTAAAAGAAGTGTCACCTTGAAAGTCGCCGACGTCAACGACAACGCTCCGGTTTTCCACCAGGCCTCCTACGTGGTCCACGTGCCAGAAAACAACCCACCTGGCACTTCCATCGCCCAAGTTAACGCTTCGGATCCCGATTTGGGGCCCAACGGCCAGGTCTCCTACTCCATCGTGGCTAGCGACCTGGAGCCGCGCGCGCTGTCGTCCTACGTGTCCGTGAACCCGCAGAGCGGCGTGGTGTTCGCGCAGCGCGCCTTCGACCACGAGCAGTTGCGCGCCTTCGAGCTCACGCTGCAGGCCCGCGACCACGGCTCGCCCGCGCTCAGCTCCAACGTGAGCCTGCGCGTGCTGGTGGGCGACCGCAACGACAACGCGCCCAGGGTGCTGTACCCGGCGCTGGGGCCCGACGGCTCGGCGCTCTTCGACACGGTGCCGCGAGCTGCGCAGCCCGGCTACTTGGTCACCAAGGTGGTGGCGGTGGACGCCGATTCTGGCCACAACGCCTGGCTGTCCTACCACGTGCTGCAGGCCAGCGAGCCCGGGCTGTTCAGCGTGGGGCTGCGCACGGGCGAGGTGCGCACGGCGCGGGCCTTGGGCGACAGGGACGCGGCCCGCCAGCGCCTGCTGGTCGCTGTGCGCGATGGGGGACAGCCGCCCCTCTCGGCCACCGCCACGCTGCTCCTGGTTTTCGCCGACAGCCTGCAGGAGGCGCTGCCGGACCTCAGTGACCGCCCGGCACCCCCTGACCCCCAGGCTGAGCTGCAGTTTTACCTGGTGGTGGCCTTGGCCTTGATCTCGATGCTCTTCCTCCTGGCGGTGATTCTGGCGGTCACCCTAAGTTTGCGACGCTCCTCTAACCCTGCCTCCTGGAGTTGCTTTCAAACTACTTTTTGCTCCAAAACTGGACCTGGAGTTCTCCCCAACTATGGGGAAGGGACTTTACCTTATTCCTACAATCTGTGTGCTGCCACACATTCCTCAAAGACTGAGTTTAAATTTCTCAATATAAAGCCTGAAAATGCTCCACCACAAGACCTATGTAATGAAGCCTTTTGTCTTGAAAGTACCAGTAATGACAATCCTCAAGTGACTTCTAATTCAGTCAATTTGCAACAGGTGAGTTACTTCAAAATCTTTTCCTCCCATAAATATCATTAGGTTTCAAGTTAAAAAGTATGCAGGCTAACTTTAGCAGTTTTTGGTGTTTTATTGATTTTTCTGGGCATAGAATGGGGATGAGAGGGGGCCTTAGGAATTCTTTGATCACTTATCTGTGTTGCAATAGTTCTTTCATAGAATGTCACTTAGTAATACTCTTGAAATTTCTATTAATTCTAAAACAGTCTGTCCAGAAACATTTTTAATATGCTAGTATCTTACATTCTCACTGTAAGATGTTATTTACATCTATCTAGACAATTAAGTGGTTAACATAAATTCAGTGTAGTCCGTCCTAAACACTATGTGTTATACATAATATAAATATAAGAATACTTTTTCACGGTACCCTATATATTTTCACTTTCATTGCATTTTCTTTAAAATATACACAAATATTGGCTAACCCCACTCCAGTACTCTTGCCTGGAAAATCCCATGGACGGAGGAGCCTGGTAGGCTGCAGTCCACGGGGTCGCTAAGAGTCGGACACGACTGAGCGACTTCACTTTCGCTTTTCACTTTCATGCATTGAAGAAGGAAATGGCAACCCACTCCAGTGTTCTTGCCTGGAAAATCCCAGGGAACGGGGAGCCTGGTGGGCTGCCGTCTCTGGGGTTGCACAGAGTTGGACACGACTGAAGAGACTTAGCAGCAGCAGCAGTGCAGTTCTTAATCTCTGTTAATAAAAATAGGTAATACTTGTCATCTAAAAATGACAACTCCTGTAACGTAGTGGTGGATTGGTTCTAAACATGTTCGTGGTTGTTGGTGCCCTTATTGAAAATTAGAAAAATATAAACGATGGTGGAGTGTGGATTTCAAAATTTACAGAAAAGTGTAAAAGTATTTGTGTTCTCCAAGACCGTAAGAGATGTCACAAAAATAAGCATCATTCCAAGGAACATTTAAATTTTCAGAATACGACATTTTATTCTTCCAAATGCTTTTCATTCCTGGGGAGAGAAATATTGAGTGTCATCTATGCAGATTTAGCAGAAATAAGACCCTATGTATTGATGGTTTCCGCAGAATGGTGCAGTATTAAATTAGGACTCTAAGCGTCGCTGTTCACTAACCCGGGTAAGGAAAGCAGTGAGAACTCGAATTATAGCCTCAAAGCACAAAGCAGATTATACAGGAAAAACTCTGCCACTGCGCAGAAAGTCTTCTCTAAATCGATTCGCAGCTGATCGCTGCTTGTTTATTGGCCTTGACCGCCAATTCTGAGACGCTCTAAACGGATGCGAACGTGTTCCCCCTGCTCATAATCCCAGGGAAGTCCAGAACGAGCCAGTAATGGCGGTTCTGCAAAGCCTCTGGCATTATAGCGGGTTGATCCTGCTCTTCATACTCCTGGGGACACTGCAGGAGGCCAGGGCCGGGCAGATCCATTACTCCATTCCTGAGGAGCTGGACAAAGGCTCCTTCGTGGGCAACATTGCCAGGGATCTCGGACTGGAGCCCCAGGAGCTGGCGGAGCGCGGAGTCCGGATCGTCTCCAGAGGTAGGATGCAGCTCTTTGCTCTGAACTTACGAAGCGGCAGCTTGGTCACCGCGGGCAGGATAGACCGGGAGGAGCTCTGCGCTCAGAGAGCTCGGTGTCTGGTAAATTTTAACATCCTTGTTGAGGATAAATTGAATCTTTTTCCCGTGGAAGTGGAAATAGTGGACATTAATGACAATGCACCCCGATTCTTAAGGGAAGAATTGGATGTAAAAATTATTGAAAACGCAGCCTTATCCCTGTCTCTTATACACATCTAGATGTGTATAAGAGACAGGCCCCGAGCTGCGCAGCCCGGCTACTTGGTCACCAAGGTGGTGGCGGTGGACGCCGATTCTGGCCACAACGCCTGGCTGTCCTACCACGTGCTGCAGGCCAGCGAGCCCGGGCTGTTCAGCGTGGGGCTGCGCACGGGCGAGGTGCGCACGGCGCGGGCCTTGGGCGACAGGGACGCGGCCCGCCAGCGCCTGCTGGTCGCTGTGCGCGATGGGGGACAGCCGCCCCTCTCGGCCACCACCACGCTGCTCCTGGTTTTCGCTGACAGCCTGCAGGAGGCGCTGCCGGACCTCAGTGACCGCCCGGCACCCCCTGACCCCCAGGCTGAGCTGCAGTTTTACCTGGTGGTGGCCTTGGCCTTGATCTCGATGCTCTTCCTCCTGGCGGTGATTCTGGCGGTCACCCTAAGTTTGCGACGCTCCTCTAACCCTGCCTCCTGGAGTTGCTTTCAAACTACTTTTTGCTCCAAAACTGGACCTGGAGTTCTCCCCAACTATGGGGAAGGGACTTTACCTTATTCCTACAATCTGTGTGCTGCCACACATTCCTCAAAGACTGAGTTTAAATTTCTCAATATAAAGCCTGAAAATGCTCCACCACAAGACCTATGTAATGAAGCCTTTTGTCTTGAAAGTACCAGTAATGACAATCCTCAAGTGACTTCTAATTCAGTCAATTTGCAACAGGTGAGTTACTTCAAAATCTTTTCCTCCCATAAATATCATTAGGTTTCAAGTTAAAAAGTATGCAGGCTAACTTTAGCAGTTTTTGGTGTTTTATTGATTTTTCTGGGCATAGAATGGGGATGAGAGGGGGCCTTAGGAATTCTTTGATCACTTATCTGTGTTGCAATAGTTCTTTCATAGAATGTCACTTAGTAATACTCTTGAAATTTCTATTAATTCTAAAACAGTCTGTCCAGAAACATTTTTAATATGCTAGTATCTTACATTCTCACTGTAAGATGTTATTTACATCTATCTAGACAATTAAGTGGTTAACATAAATTCAGTGTAGTCCGTCCTAAACACTATGTGTTATACATAATATAAATATAAGAATACTTTTTCACGGTACCCTATATATTTTCACTTTCATTGCATTTTCTTTAAAATATACACAAATATTGGCTAACCCCACTCCAGTACTCTTGCCTGGAAAATCCCATGGACGGAGGAGCCTGGTAGGCTGCAGTCCACGGGGTCGCTAAGAGTCGGACACGACTGAGCGACTTCACTTTCGCTTTTCACTTTCATGCATTGAAGAAGGAAATGGCAACCCACTCCAGTGTTCTTGCCTGGAAAATCCCAGGGAACGGGGAGCCTGGTGGGCTGCCGTCTCTGGGGTTGCACAGAGTTGGACACGACTGAAGAGACTTAGCAGCAGCAGCAGTGCAGTTCTTAATCTCTGTTAATAAAAATAGGTAATACTTGTCATCTAAAAATGACAACTCCTGTAACGTAGTGGTGGATTGGTTCTAAACATGTTCGTGGTTGTTGGTGCCCTTATTGAAAATTAGAAAAATATAAACGATGGTGGAGTGTGGATTTCAAAATTTACAGAAAAGTGTAAAAGTATTTGTGTTCTCCAAGACCGTAAGAGATGTCACAAAAATAAGCATCATTCCAAGGAACATTTAAATTTTCAGAATACGACATTTTATTCTTCCAAATGCTTTTCATTCCTGGGGAGAGAAATATTGAGTGTCATCTATGCAGATTTAGCAGAAATAAGACCCTATGTATTGATGGTTTCCGCAGAATGGTGCAGTATTAAATTAGGACTCTAAGCGTCGCTGTTCACTAACCCGGGTAAGGAAAGCAGTGAGAACTCGAATTATAGCCTCAAAGCACAAAGCAGATTATACAGGAAAAACTCTGCCACTGCGCAGAAAGTCTTCTCTAAATCGATTCGCAGCTGATCGCTGCTTGTTTATTGGCCTTGACCGCCAATTCTGAGACGCTCTAAACGGATGCGAACGTGTTCCCCCTGCTCATAATCCCAGGGAAGTCCAGAACGAGCCAGTAATGGCGGTTCTGCAAAGCCTCTGGCATTATAGCGGGTTGATCCTGCTCTTCATACTCCTGGGGACGCTGCAGGAGGCCAGGGCCGGGCAGATCCATTACTCCATTCCTGAGGAGCTGGACAAAGGCTCCTTCGTGGGCAACATTGCCAGGGATCTCGGACTGGAGCCCCAGGAGCTGGCGGAGCGCGGAGTCCGGATCGTCTCCAGAGGTAGGATGCAGCTCTTTGCTCTGAACTTACGAAGCGGCAGCTTGGTCACCGCGGGCAGGATAGACCGGGAGGAGCTCTGCGCTCAGAGAGCTCGGTGTCTGGTAAATTTTAACATCCTTGTTGAGGATAAATTGAATCTTTTTCCCGTGGAAGTGGAAATAGTGGACATTAATGACAATGCACCCCGATTCTTAAGGGAAGAATTGGATGTAAAAATTATTGAAAACGCAGCCTTATCCTCTCGATTTCCACTAATGGAGGTCTATGACCCGGATGTGGGAGTGAACTCTCTCCAGGGCTTCAAGCTCAGCGAGAACAGTCACTTCTCCGTGGAAATGCCGGGTAAAGCTGATGGGCCCAAATATCCAGAGCTGGTGCTGGAGCGCGCGCTAGACCGGGAGGAACAGGCCATTCACCGCCTGGTCCTTACTGCCACGGATGGCGGTGACCCTGCCCGCTCCAGTGTGACTCGAATCCTGGTAACTGTCCTAGATGCAAATGACAACGCTCCAGTCTTTACTCAGCCTGTGTATCGTGTGAATGTCCCTGAAAATCTACCAGTAGGTACACCAGTGTTGTCGGTAAATGCCACGGACCAGGATGAAGGCGTCCACGCGGAAGTAACATATTCTGTAGTGAGGATAACAGAAAAAATCTCAAAGACTTTCTGCCTGAATGTTTTGACTGGAGAGATATCAACTTCTGCAATTCTAGACTATGAAGACACCAGCTTTTATGAGCTGGATATTGAAGCCCGGGATGGCCCAGGTCTACAAGACAGAGCCAAAGTCTTAATTACTATCTTGGATGTGAATGACAATGTACCAGAAGTGGTAGTTACATCTGGAAGCAGATCAGTTGCTGAAAGTACACCACCAGGCACAGTGATCATTCTTTTTCAAGTGTATGATCGAGATTCTGGACTGAATGGCCTGGTAACATGTTCTATCTCAAGAAGTTTGCCATTTGAACTGGAAAAATCAGTAGACAATTATTATCGACTAGTGACGAGTACAGTTCTAGATAGAGAACAGGTATCCACATACAACATCACTGTGACAGCCACCGACAAAGGAATGCCACCTCTATCTACAGAAATGCTCATCTCTCTAAATGTGGCAGACATCAATGATAACCCACCTGCTTTTCCCCATACCACCTACTCTGTCTACATTCCTGAGAACAATCCCAGAGGTGCCTCCATTTTCTCAGTAACTGCACATGATCCTGACAATCGTGAGAATGCCCAGGTTACCTATTCCTTAGCTGAAGACACCATCCAGGGGGTACCTCTGTCCTCCTACATCTCCATCAACTCTGACACTGGCATCTTGTATGCATTGCACTCCTTTGACTATGAACAGTTCCGTGACCTGCAGTTGAGAGTGATTGCAAGTGACAGTGGGGACCCACCACTCAGCAGCAATGTGTCTCTGAGCATATTTGTGCTGGACCGGAATGACAACACACCTGAGATTCTGTACCCCATCTTCCCTACTGATGGCTCTACTGGTGTGGAGCTGGCACCCCGCTCTGCAGAGCCTGGCTACTTGGTCACCAAGGTGGTGGCAGTGNGTCCATCCTAAAGATCAGTCTTAGGTGTTCATTGGAAGGACTGATGTTGAAGCTGAAACTCCAGTACTTTGGCCACCTGATGCGAAGAGTTGACTCATTGGAAAAGACTCTGATGCTGGGAGGGATTGAGGTCAGGAGGAGAAGGGGACAACAGAGGATGAGATGGCTGAATGGCATCAGCGACTTGTTGGATGTGAGTTTGAGTGAACTCCGGGAGTTGGTGATGGACAGGAAGGCCTGGAGTGTTGCGATTTATGGGGTTGCAAAGAGTCGGACACAACTGAGCGACTGAACTGAACTGACTGATGACCCAGCAATCCCACTGCTGGTCATACACACTGAGAAAACCAGAATTGAAAGACACACTTGTGCCCCAGTGTTCATTGCAGCACTGTTTACAATAGCTAGGACATGGAAGCAACTTAGATGTCCATCAACAGATGAATAGATAAGAAAGTTGTGGTACATATACACAATGGAATATTGCTCAGCTATTAAAAAGAATGCATTTGAGTCAGTTTTAAACTCCAGTTATGAAACTGGAGCCTATTATACTGAGTGAAGTAAGTCAGAAAGAAAAACACCAATACAGTATGTTAATGCATATATGTGGAATTTAGAAAGATGGTAACAATGACTCTATATGCAAGACAGCAAAGGAGACAAAGATGTAAAAAACAAACTTTTGGACTCTGTGGGAGAAGGCAAGCCTGGGATGATTTGAGAGAACAGCATTGAAACATGTATATCACCATATGTAAAATAGATGACCAGTCCAAGTTTGATGCATGAAACAGGGCACTCAAAGCCGGTGCACTGGGACTACCCAGGGGGATGGGATAGGGATGGAGGTGAGAGGAAAGTTTGGAACAGGGGAATACATGTACACCCATGGCTGATTCATGTCAATATGTGGCAAAAACCACCACAATATTGTAAAGTAATTAGCCTCCAATTAAAATAAATACACTAATTTAAAAAAGAGAAGTGTTCTTTGGGCGGAAACAGATCATAACACCTTCTATTCCTAGTTTGTTGAGTGTTTTTATTATGAAAGGGTGTTCGGGTTTTTGCCAAATTCTTTCTTTTAGTATCTATTGAGATGATTATATGTTTTTCCTTTTGGGTTTGTCAGTATGGTGAATTTTATTGATTGATTTTTCAGATGTTAAATGACTTTTGCTTTCTTGGGATAAACCTTACTTGGTCAGGATGTATTGTCCTTTTTCTATAAAGATGCATTCAATTTGCTAAAATTTTGTTAAGAATATTTTAAATCTATGCTCATGAGGTATATTGGTTTGTAATTTTCTTATGTCCTTGCCTAGTTCTGCTATCAGGGTAATACTGGCTTATAGGATGGGTTGGGAGGTATTCCCTACTCTTCAGTTTTCTTGAAGAGTATGTGTGTGCAGAGTAAGTATTGTTTCTTTCTTAAATGTTTGGGTCTGGGTTTTCTTTGTGGGGAGTTTTAAATTGTTTATTTATTTATTCATTTTCGCCTGTGCTGGGTCTTGGCTGCAGCGCATTGGGCTTTCCCTAGTTGCAGTGCAAGGTCTCCAGAACGCGAGGGCTCAGTAGCTGAGTCTTAGCTGTGGCTTAGCCCCATGGCATGTGGGATCTTAGTTCCCCTACCAGGGGACTGAACCCATGTCTCCTGCTGCTGCTAAGTCACTTCAGTTGTGTCCAACTCTGTGNATCACGTGAATGTAGAGATCGAGGATGTCAATGACCACACGCCAAAATTCTCGCAAAACTCCTTTGAGCTGCAAATAAGTGAGTCTACGCCGCCAGGCACGCGATTTATATTAGAAGTCGCGGAAGATGCAGACATTGGCTTAAACTCTCTGCAGACTTATAAACTTTCTCTTAGCCCTAGTTTCTCGTTGATAAATAAGGGAAAACAAGATGATAGTAAATTCCCGGAACTGGTATTGGAGAAACCCTTAGACCGGGAACAAAAGAGTTACCATCGTTTAGTCCTGACTGCCTCAGACGGTGGCGATCCACCCCTAAGTGGAACTACTGAGCTCCAGATCCAGGTCACTGACGCCAATGATAACCCCCCGGTGTTTAGCCAGGACATATACCGAGTCAGCCTTGGAGAAAACGTGCCCCCAGGCACCACTGTGTTGCAGGTGTCAGCCACCGATCAGGACGAGGGCGTCAACTCAGAAATTGCTTATTCCTTCTACAGGACCGGGCAAGTCTTCGAACTGAATTCAAAGAGTGGGGAAATTACAACGCTAAAAACACTGGATTTCGAAGAAATCAAGGAATATTCCATCGTGGTAGAAGGGAGGGATGGCGGAGGACTGGTTGCACAGTGTACAGTTAAAATTAGCATTCAAGATGAAAATGACAACAGACCAGATATTACATTCCATTCTCTAGTCGAAATGATCCTGGAAAACGCAGTGCCGGGAACTCTGATTGCTTTGATCAAAATACATGACAGAGATTCCGGGGAGAATGGGGAGGTTAATTGTCGATTAGAGGGTGAAGTACCTTTTCAGATAATCTCTTCCTCCAAAAATTCATACAAGTTGGTAACAGACGGGACCCTGGACCGAGAGCAGACCCCGGAGTACAATGTCACCATCATAGCCACTGACAAGGGCAAGCCGCCTCTCTGCACCCATACTAGTGTTATCTTGCATGTTACTGATGTCAACGACAATGCTCCGGTTTTCCACCAGGCCTCCTACGTCGTCCAAGTGCCAGAAAACAACCCGCCTGGAGCTTCCATCGCGCAAGTCAGCGCCTCCGACCCTGACCTAGGGCCTAACGGCCACGTCTCCTATTCTATCGTGGCCAGCGACATGCAGCCGCGCGCGCTGTCTTCCTACGTGTCCGTGAACCCGCAGAGCGGCGTGGTGTTCGCGCAGCGCACCTTCGACCACGAGCAGCTGCGCGCCTTCGAGCTGACGCTGCAGGCCCGCGACCACGGCTCGCCCGCGCTCAG
>SJYV01026763.1:493524-548044 GCA_006410875.1 Neotragus pygmaeus | reverse complement strand
CCTTCGACCACGAGCAGCTGCGCGCCTTCGAGCTGACGCTGCAGGCCCGCGACCACGGCTCGCCCGCGCTCAGCTCCAACGTGAGCCTGCGCGTGCTGGTGGGCGACCGCAACGACAACGCGCCCAGGGTGCTGTACCCGGCGCTGGGGCCCGACGGCTCGGCGCTCTTCGACACGGTGCCGCGCGCCGCGCAACCCGGCTACCTGGTCACCAAGGTGGTGGCGGTGGACGCAGACTCTGGCCACAACGCCTGGCTGTCCTACCACGTGCTGCAGGCCAGCGAGCCCGGACTGTTCAGCGTGGGGCTGCGCACGGGCGAGGTGCGCACGGCGCGGGCCTTGGGCGACAGGGACGCGGCCCGCCAGCGCCTGCTGGTCGCTGTGCGCGATGGGGGACAGCCGCCCCTCTCGGCCACCGCCACGCTGCTCCTGGTTTTCGCCGACAGCCTGCAGGAGGCGCTGCCGGACCTCAGTGACCGCCCGGCACCCCCTGACCCCCAGGCCGAGCTGCAGTTTTACCTGGTGGTGGCCTTGGCCTTGATCTCGGTGCTCTTCCTCCTGGCAGTGATTCTGGCGATCGCCCTGCACCTGCGACGCTCCTCCAGCCCTGCTGCCTGGGGCTGCTTTAAGCCTGGTCTCTGTGTCAAGTCTGGACCCGTGGTTCCTCCCAACTACAGTGAAGGAACTTTACCTTATTCGTACAATCTGTGCGTTGCCCACACTGGAAAGACAGAGTTTAATTTTCTAAAATGTAGTGAGCAGTTGAGTTCAGGACAAGATATACTTTGTGGTGATTCGTCTGGGGCTTTATTTCCACTCTGTAATTCCAGTGAGCCGACTTCCCATCCTGAAACTCTAATGGCGGTGAGTTCCATTTAAGTATCTACTCCTTTTCATCATCTTTGCAATTTTTTTATTCACATGAAAATACATTGCATTTTTAAAGTCTAACGAGTTGCTTAGGAATAATTAGAGCTCATCCGAAAGCTGTAGATCCAGCCTTCAAGGGGAATGGTTAATTCAGAATAGGTATGTGACATAATATCTTACCCAGTTAAGATTTACAAGTTGAGAGAGTATGCTCTATGCTTCACAACAAAAGTCTTTTTGCCAATTTCTTATCTCTTTTCTAATCTAATGAAATTTACCCATTGCTTTTTTATTCTTCATTTAACATATTTAGATGTTTGATATATATAAGTAAACATTAAATTTAAAGTANATGTGACATAATATCTTACCCAGTTAAGATTTACAAGTTGAGAGAGTATGCTCTATGCTTCACAACAAAAGTCTTTTTGCCAATTTCTTATCTCTTTTCTAATCTAATGAAATTTACCCATTGCTTTTTTATTCTTCATTTAACATATTTAGATGTTTGATATATATAAGTAAACATTAAATTTAAAGTAGTCACAATTCATTCTTTAAAGCAAAAAAGCTACTACTAGATATCTTCCTTCACCAATTTCACTGGTACAGTTTATATCTCTTTCTTATATTCATTCCTCATGTCTAGTTCCTTACATCTACCTATCTGTGAGTCTTTGAAGTCCTTAAAATTTAAAGAAAAAATACCATGTGAGAGAGACTCAGTGAATTCATCAGAAAATCCAAGTCATTATCTAAGTTCCTTCAAATTTTCTTGAATGCAAAATCCTCTTCTTTATAGTTAACAGAAGGAGATACTTGATAAGAGAAAAGGAAATGCTGCTCCCTCTATCACTTGCTTTCACACCTGACCTATTTTTTTGAAGCAGAAAGAGGGGAAAGTCACCGTATTTGTCTTATTACTTGGAGCCCATAACACTAGTGACTAGAGGTTTTCTCATCGTTCTATCTGTAGGAGGGAAGGAGAATTCTGAATTATTTTTAAGGCAAAAATCTACTAATTTCAAGCACATAAAAGATGCCATTACATAAGCATCTGTCTTTTGCTTGTTTTCTGTTAGGAACTGCTTCAGTAAATAATTTCTTTACAAATTGCAGAAAGAAATGTCTTATTGTGGTACTTAATTTGTTCTACATCTTGTGTTTTTTCCCCCTCAAATTACTACTTAAGTTTAGATGACCCTTATAATAGGAAGTTTAAGATTATATTAATATTGCTAATTTCTTAGTGAAAAACTGAAATGGAAACTTACTTTTCAGTGTATGTTATTTGAATCTTCCAAATGCTGTAGGCTGTGCATGCACTATGAATTCACATAGAAAACTAAATATTTTAAAAATTGAAATAGCTTAAAAGTTTAACAACCATGACTATGTAAAAATTTAAAATCCCAAACTACTTAAAGTTTACCAATATTAGATGAGAACATCTAATACCATTATGTAATTAAATTTTGTAAACAAAATCGTAAGGAAACTTTACTCCAAGAATCTCACCATGAAAGTGAATGTCTTATAAAACAGCTTCAAATTGAGTAATCTATATATTCATTCAATATAATTATATAAATATAAATGTACATATAAAATAAAATATGGATATATTTCCAAAGAGAATTGCACATTTTAATTACTTCAGAAAATAACGACCTATAGAAAACAGTTGAAACATTATAAAAAATGAAATTTGAATAATTTACATATATAGAAAGAGCAAAATGCTATAAAAAAATGATAGTAAGGTTAGATATTAATGACATTTAATAGAAATTTCATGTCATTTCATTTCCAATTAAAATATCCACAAGTGGTCATTGCTTTTGAAATATAAATGCACGACACAGAGAAATCTAAAATCATAATAGTAAGAGAGTAGTGTTTTNAAAAAATGATAGTAAGGTTAGATATTAATGACATTTAATAGAAATTTCATGTCATTTCATTTCCAATTAAAATATCCACAAGTGGTCATTGCTTTTGAAATATAAATGCACGACACAGAGAAATCTAAAATCATAACAGTAAGAGAGTAGTGTTTTGTCAGTCATTTATAGCACAAGTATTTCTCATCTCAGTGGGTGTAGTAACGGGTTAGGACTCTGAGCGCCGCTGTTCACCAGCTCTAAGAAAAGCTCAGTCAGCTTTCCGTCCGGTATTAGGGTCTGCAACTCCACAAAGCCGCTCGGATCCCACAAACAGACTCCGGGGCTGCAGAGTAACTCAGCCTCTGAACTTGGGGCACTACGGGTTTCTCCTGAGAAAAAAGATCGCCATAATTTGCAGGAGGAAAGCAGAAGATAAGGAATCAGCGTTCACAGGAAGTATTCTGAGGAAAAAACCTTTAGTGAAGCAACAATGGCCGCTCCAAAGAATCGCCTGCACCGCAGAAGACTGTTCCTGTTGTGCCTTTTCCTGGGGAGGCTGTGGGAGACGGGGGCGAGCCAGATCCGCTACTCGGTACCTGAAGAGACAGAAAAAGGCTACATCGTGGGGAATATCTCCAAGGACCTGGGGCTGGAGCTCCGCGAGCTGGCAGAGCGGGGAGTCCGCATCGTCTCCAGAGGTAGGACGCAGCTCTTTGCTCTAAATCCACGAAGCGGCAGCTTGGTCACCGCGGGAAGGATAGACCGGGAGGAGCTCTGCGCTCAGAGCGCGCGGTGTCTGGTGAACTTTAAAGTCCTAGTTGAAGACAGGGTGCAACTTCACGGAATAGAAATAGAAGTCACTGATATCAACGATAATAACCCGAAATTCCAGGTCGAAAATCTGGAAGTAAAAATTAACGAAATCGCTCTGCCTGGAACACGTTATCCACTGCCAGAAGCTGTGGACCCGGATGTGGGCTTGAATTCCCTGCAGAGCTACCAGCTCAGCCCCAATAACCACTTCTCCNTATCAACGATAATAACCCGAAATTCCAGGTCGAAAATCTGGAAGTAAAAATTAACGAAATCGCTCTGCCTGGAACACGTTATCCACTGCCAGAAGCTGTGGACCCGGATGTGGGCTTGAATTCCCTGCAGAGCTACCAGCTCAGCCCCAATAACCACTTCTCCCTGGACGTGCAAACTGGAGACGACGGAGCTGTAAGCCCAGAGCTGGTGCTGGAGCGCGCCCTGGACCGCGAGGAGGAGGCTGCTCACTACCTGGTCCTCATCGCCACGGACGGAGGCGAACCGCGTCGCTCCAGCACAGTGCACATCCGAGTGACAGTGTTGGATACAAACGACAATGCCCCGGTTTTTGCTCAGCCGATTTACCGAGTGAAAGTTCCAGAGAACGTGCCCCCGGGGACCAGGCTGCTTACTGTAAGCGCTAGCGACCCGGATGAAGGAACCAACGGGGAAGTGGCTTATAAATTCTGGAAAATTAGTGAAAAACAATCTCCGTTATTCCAGCTGAATGAAAATACTGGCGAAATATCGACAGCGAAGAGTTTAGATTATGAAGAATGTGCGTTTTATGACATGGAAATACAAGCTGAAGATGTGGGGGCACTTCTGGGGCGGACCAAAGTACTCATTTCAGTGGAAGATGTCAATGACAACAGACCTGAAGTGACCATTACATCTTTGTTTAGCCCCGTCCTGGAAAATGCTCTTCCTGGGACAGTAATTGCCTTCTTGAATGTGCATGACCGAGACTCTGGGAAGAATGGTCAAGTTGTCTGTTTTACACGTGATAACTTACCTTTTCAATTAGAAAAATCAATTGATAATTATTATAGATTGGTGACTTGGAAATATTTGGACCGAGAAAAGATCTCTATGTATAATATCACAGTGGCAGCCTCAGATCTAGGAACCCCACCTCTATCTACTGAAATTCATATTGCCCTGCAAGTGGCAGACATCAATGACAATCCACCCATTTTCCCTCATGCCTCCTACTCAGCCTATATCCCGGAGAACAACCCCAGAGGTGCCTCCATCTTCTCTGTGACTGCTCATGACCCTGACAGTGGCAGCAATGCCCAGGTCACTTACTCTCTGACCAAAGGCGGCAGCATGGCGGCACCTCTCTCTTATGTCTCCATCAACTCTGACACTGGTGTCCTATATGCTCTGCACTCCTTTGACTATGAGCAGATCCAAGACTTGCAGCTACTGGTGACAGCCAGTGACAATGGGGACCCTCAACTCAACAGCAATGTGTCCCTGAGCCTGTTCATACTGGACCAGAACGACAATGTACCAGAGATTCTGTACCCCATGCTACCCACTGATGGCTCCACGGGTGTGGAGCTGGCACCTCGCTCTGCAGAGCCAGGCTACCTTGTTACCAAGGTAGTGGCAGTTGACAGAGACTCAGGCCAGAATGCCTGGCTGTCCTACCGCCTGCTCAAGGCCAGTGAGCCAGGGCTTTTCACAGTGGGGCTGCACACAGGCGAGGTGCGCACGGTGCGGGCCCTGCTGGACAGAGACGCACTCAAGCAGAGCCTGGTGGTGACGGTCCAGGACCATGGGCAGCCCCCTCTTTCAGCCTCCATCACACTCACCGTGGCCGTGGCAGATAGCATCCCAGATGTCCTTGCCGACCTGGGTAGCATCAGGACCCTAACCAACTCTGAGGATTCAGACCTCACACTGTACCTGGTGGTGGCAGTGGCTGTCGTTTCCTGCATCTTCCTTGCCTTTGTCATTGTGCTGCTGTCGCTCAGACTATGGCAGTGGCACAAATCGAGACTTCTCCAGGCTTCCAGTGGTAGGTTAGCAGGCCTGCCAGCCTCAGGATTTGTGGGCATGGAAGGAGTACAGGCTTTCCTGCAGACCTATTCCCATGAAGTCTCCCTTACCTCTGACTCTCAGAGGAGTCACATGATCTTCCCCCAGCCCAACTATGCTGACATGCTCATTAGCCAAGACAGCTGTGAGAAAAATGATTCCTTGTTAACATCCATAGATTTTCATGAATGTAAGGATGAAGATGCTTCTGTTCAGGTGAGTTTGGTTCATTGTTTATTTCTTAGAGGAATTATATTTTTTATAACTTTAATTTGTGTTTTGAAACATGCATTGTAAAGAAAGTTTAAAGATAGCTTTTAAGGTGTACCACAGAGTTTGGGGTTTGTGTTAGTGATACAATAAAATTGAGTTCTAATCATCATAATTGTTTCATTTGCTTTCCAAAGGCTTAGACAAGATTGTTTGAATATGAACTCAACCTCTTAAAACTTTTCATATTTTACCATAATTATCATCTATTCACTTAAGAAATAGCTACCCAACCATGTAAGGTCAGTTCATTTTATATATAGGAATATATATGTGTGTGTGTGTACACACATGTATATGGATAGACACATAAAGGTATATATAAATTAGAACTTACAAAAATCATTGAGGTTTCTAAACCCTTGCGTTAGCTTAGTAAAAGTAAAAGACATCTCAGAATTTTTAGGATTCTTAGGATTTCACCTAAAACTAGGTTCTTGAAAATTTCTTCAGTTTAAACCTCTTTTATGAGCTCTGTGTCTGTATCAGTACCCTTCAAAGCTTTAATACGTCTTGTATTTCAAAGCAAACATATTTTAAACGGTGGTGGTAGCTAAGACTGGTTCCTAAATGTTGTTTGTGTGTCAGTGGTCACCCAGGACTCATACCAATGGAGATATGACATCTAAAGCCTAAAATGGCCATTGTCCTCCCCATCAAATATGAAATAAAATGTCATCTTAAAATTGTTAAAAGTGACCTCTGTAAAATGCAGAACACGTTTCATTAGAATTCCAATGAGCTGTTTTGACTGTACAGTCATGTGAAATATGCCGTGTCCTTATGGTTAGAGTTTGAGAGTGTTAGTTTTAAGAAAAGAAGTTACATGTACACAAATTTTAAACAAGCCAATCAGTTCAATTAAAAATGATTCAATTTGGACTTCTGCATCCCTTGTTATAGCATTTAAATAAAATGAATGGTTGATTTGTCATCAGATGAGAGTGGAAAGTACAATGAATTATTTGTTATCAACTAAAAAGACATTTATGAGGGGTTATGCTGTGTTTCCTACAATCCATAGATAATGGTAGGAATTAGCTTTATATTCTGTAGTGTTTAGGTGTACAGTCACTTGTGGAGACAACTATTTTGTTGACACTTTGCAAATTTAAAAAGTGAATGGAAAGTTGCCCCAGTACTCTTGCTGAAAGCATTCACTAATTGCAAATAATAATAATAACAACCGATGGAGTAAAATAATTAGAACAAATGTCACTATATGCAGTGAATTTATGTAAATAAATTTACCATGAACTCAGTTCCTCCAATTTTGAAGCCATTACTTCAGTATAACGTGTATACATAGATAAGGAAGTAATGCATTCTACTAGAATATCCCTTTGTGACTTTGTATTGAAGGACAGACAAGTATTTCAATACATTTTAAGGGTGAATTTATATAAGATGTTGGATATGACATAAGCCAGTTAATTCTGAGAAATGAAGTAGGAGGTACACCAAATAATCTCTGACTACATCATAGGGACAGTTTTTTTGAATGACTACTTCTTGAGTTAGAAGAGTAAAAAGAAATTATTTTGTAAAGAGAGTGTTGATATATCAGAGGAGATGTTTGAGGATTGGTACAAAGTTACACAACTTTACAAAATAATTTTCAACAGTATTGATGTTCTCTAATATATGTGACATGAAGTAGCACTGATTATGTAGACATGTGGGGTAAACATAGGAATCAATGAAAGAAGCTTTAAAATTTTTTATATATCATGGCTAATAAACAGAAATGAGTCATGGATTGGTAGACAACAAACTCTGAGAGCAAGACCTGTGTCTTATTCACTGTTATATTGCCACTGACAAGGACAGTGCTTAGCACAAAGCAAAAGTTCAGTGTATGTTTGCAGAATGGTGAAATAAGTGGACCAATATATATTGACTTTGTAAACAAACCCAACATGATATTTCTAACCATTTAGAAAAAAGACTTTAGATTAGCCTCGATGATTTAAAATATTAAATATATTAACATAAAAAATGGCTTGTTAGGCCCACAAGTTTGTAATTATGAAAGCTGGCTCAACTGAAGCTGCAGGGGCTGCAGTTTCCCAGTGCGGACTCTGGGCGCCGCTGTTGGCCAAAGTGGAGAACTTGATACAGGGGACTTCCTCGCGCAGCCGCAGCTCAAGTTCCCTGGCTCAGACTCGCTAGCGTAAGCCTTTCCACCGTTTCCTTCTCTAGAGAAGAACCCCTCCCTAACTCTCAAAAAGCTGTTGGGAGCTCTGGACGACTACAACATAGCCATTATTTGTAATCCGGCGTCTCCAGGCCGGNCTCCCTCCCCACCGCCCCATCAGACCCTGGACACCGCGTCCCTTTCGGTCGCCGCTCCCGAGAGGCGCGCCGGTGCCTGGGAAGGGTGGTCCACCCGGCAGCCCAAGGTGGGGAACGCAGATTCCACTCTTGGGCACAAACTTCGTTTTCTCAGAGAAGTCCACCCGTTTGGGACCTGCAAGAGCAGGGCACAGAGAATGGATTCTGATGACCCTGAGAAGTGGCGGGATCCTGCAGAGCTGTGTGAAACATCTTGTATTAACCGAAGGGCAAAGGGAACTCCCTGGGTAGAAACAAGCAGAACAGAGAAAACAGCAAACTTACACTAGAAGAGGATTTCAAAGAGAGGAAAGCCCATCACCCAAAGGACTGCCCTCACCTACTTGCTTCAGAGCCGGAAATAACACCGTTTAAGATTTATTTTTGCTATGAATAATTCTATTTTCTTTTGAAATCCAAATGCTACTGGAATGATTAATCCATTAAATAATAAGCAATTTGGAATGGATTTTTTTTTTTATAATTGGGTAGATTCTTGCTAACCAGAAAGTCTTAAGATTGCAAAGGTTGCTTGGGAGGTTCAAGTGGTGGAGAGAGGGGGAGAGAGTGAGAGAGAGAAGTTTGGGCAAAAGCTGACCCTAGGAGGGGAAGATGAGAACCACAGGGCCCAGTCAAGACCCTATATTGTTTCAAAGCACCCAAAGGAGATTTACCTGGAAAAGATACGGGGGGTTGGGGGCGAGGAGAACTATGGGGAAATAGCTCTGCTGTTCTGATTACAGCAAATAGAAATAGCACAACATAGATAAAAAGGACAAATTCCTAGAAAGACACAAACTATAAACACCCACTCAAGAAAAAAAAAAAAAAGATAACCAAAACAGCTCTGTATTTATTAAAGAAATTGTATGTATAGTTGAAAACCTTCCTTCAGGGACTTCTCTGGTAGTCCAGTGGTGGTGAATTTGCCTTCCAATGCAGGAGACATGAGGCAATGGCACCCCACTCTGGTACTCTTGCCTGGGAAATCCCATGGACGGAGGAGCCTGGTGGGCTGCAGTCCATGGGGTCGCTAAGAGNGCAGACTGAAGCTCTGTCCCCCCTGAGCACTAGCTCGCAACACTCTCCTACCTCCAGCCATCTGCCTTCCTCTAGCCCCTGGCAACCATCTGTATGCTTTCTGTCTCTATTAATTTGACTCCTCAAGGTATTCATATATGTGGAATCCAACAATATTTGTCCCTCTGTGACTATCTTATTTCACTGAGCATCATGCCCTCAAGATTGAGGTGCATTCATGTTGTAACAGGAGTCAGAATTTCCCTTTTTTTAAATAAGGCTGAATAATTTCCCATCATGTGGATAGACCATGTGTCATCCATCCATTTGTCAAGGCACTCTTGGGTTGTTTCCACCTTTGTCTATAGTGAATAATGCCACTATGAACACAGGGGTACAGTTATCTCTTTGAAACCTGATTTCAATTCTTTTGGGTATATACTAAGAAGTGGAATTGCTGGACCATGTAGTAATTCTATTTTTAATTTTTTGAGGAATTTCTATACTCTTTTCAGCTATACCATTTTACATTTCCATAAGTGCACATTTCTATAGAGCACACTGGTTTCGATTTTTCCACATCATCATCAACACTTGCTATTTTCTGTGTGTGTGTTTAATAGTAGCTATCCTAGTGAGCAGTCCAAAATGATGTGTTAATGATTCCTTCTGTACATTTTCTGCACNCTTTGTGCGTTTCAGATGATTCCAGGTTTCCTATGGAAGACACCCCTTTCGTTCCAGTGAGTTCGACTTTTTCTTTACTTAAAAAAAATTGGTTTTCTCTTTAAGTGCTTTCATTTAAGGTAAGTTGATATTAACATATTTCTCACCATACATTTAAATTTTCACTAAGCCTAATTTTTTGCTTTAACACCTATGAGTCAGAGGAGACTTAGCGACTGAACAATACAGGAGGCATTTATTGGTTACATCGTTGAAATAGTCTTTGCTTTTTCATAATAATTAACCTAGGGTCAGTGGAAACCCTCTTGGGACAGCCCTCATCATTAGGCACTGGGCATGGCTCTTTGGCTAAGGTTGCTTGAGTGGTGACCACAGTTCACTACTAATTCTTAGGATAGGTTTCCATTCCTGAAATTTATTATTTTTGTTGTCTGCAATGGCTGCATTGTGAAATTCTTAGTCTAAAAACATGTCTACAGCTGATGCTATTTTTGGAAGGGTAAATTAATAAGAAATATATTCTATTTGGAGAACTAAGTGAAAGCTCAAATTCAGTGCTTCTCTTCTGTTTCTATGACCAGACAATACCCCTTAGAGGTGATGTGTTTCAGGTCACATGTTTGTAGAAGTTGTTTGCATTTAGAGATCATTTCTGAGGATGATTCAAGCTTCAGTTATTATTTCCATATCCTCATACAGTATGTTTTATTCTTTTAATGGTGAAAAAATGCTCTTTATAAACAATAGACATTTAATTCTGGTGAAAATTTTTAATACCATTGGTTTTCATCCTCAATACTATAATTATTAATAGTTTGAAACTCTCCTATAGTTTATATTTGCTGAAGAGCAGTTTCTTAGACTGGACCCTATGAGAAGACAAAACGTGGGAAATAAAATTTATTCTTCAACTGTTACTTATGACTCAACACTTCAACTTTTGAGGCTAGAAATAAATTTGGATATGGGAGGTGCTTTAGGAAAATATTCTCAGGAACACCTAGGGAGATTCTAAGAATAGTCACTGGCTTTTAGATATAAAGAAAATAATTATTATTATGTAATGTGATTTTTAACACAGTGTGATTCAAGTAATAAATGACATTGTAGGAGACTTTAAAAATAATATTTGAAATTGACTCAAAATTCTATTTTAAACATGCTGAATATAAGGGCTAAACATGTCTGTCCATCATACAGATGTTTTAATTATTTCAAATGCTCTTTATTCCTAAGCAAGTAGGAAAGACATAATGCATTGCTCAGGGTCATTTTTTAACCATGCAATAGGAAAATTATCATTTAAAGTTTCTGTCTTGGGGAGTAACCTTTAGTACTTGTTATACACATAAATACTAAAATATGTGTTAATGTGGAAAAAGTAATAACAGAAATACATATGAAGACTGTATATCATGGTAAGTGACTACTATTCTCAGCCATAAAAGGTGACTTGTCTTTAAAAACAGTCCACAAGCCTCTTTGGATGGATGACTGGGCAGACTGTGGAAAATGCTGAATTCTTGTTTTCTTAAATCAGGCAGGACTTTTGCATTGGTAAACAGTTTATATAATAAGCTTAAGGATAAAATTCTTCCCATATCAATGTCTTATCTTTAAAGAAGAGTTAATTAAAATATCTTGGATATCTTCAAAACAATGAGGTAGTGAAATATGTAGTAAAGAATACTACATATTGATCATCTTTGCAGTTGGGTGAGGGATAAATGAAGATTCAATAATAATGCTCCCTAACTTCTTTGATAAGTTTGAAATTTTCCACAATAAACTTCTTGAAAAACTAAGTATAAAGACACTGCCTGTGTACTTTACTAAAACTAAAACTTGGGCAATTACATAACTATATATCTTTAGATAGATATATATTCTGGGCTTCCTTGGTGGCTCAGTGGTAAAGAATCCGCCTGCCAATGCAGGAGACACCGATTCGATCCCTGGTCCAGAAGATTCCCCGGAGAAGGAAATGGCAACCTAGTCCAGTATTCTTGCTTGGAAAAAAACCATAGATAGAAGATCCTGGCGGGCTACAGTTCATGGGGTCGCAAAGAGTTGGACACAACCTACCGTCTGAAAAACAACACATTCTGGAGAGAAATTGTCTCAAGACGAAAATGTGAGACTGCGATCCCACACGAGGCCTCTGGGCGCCGCTGTCGGCCAGTGCAGGGCTAGCGCTGACACCCGAGATTCCTGAGCCTCCAGGCTGGGATTTCCAGCGTAGCTACCGACAGAGAGAAGGAAACCCGCTCACACACCCAGGCTCCTCGCTGGGCACCAGCACAAACGGATTCCCAGCTCCGCCTGTCGTGGGCCGAAAGTTCTTCTAGTGAAGCCATGAACTGCAGTTTCTTTGGCTTTTCGGAAAGATTGGGACCCAGCGAGAACTAAAGCGCGAAATGGGAGGGAGCTGCACGCAGACACGCCCGGCTGACCGGAGGCAGGTACTGTTTCTCTTCCTGCTGCCNAATTCCACTTCATAGTGGGAATGACTTGGCTACACATCCTGAGACCCTAACACCGGTAAGTTTCTTTTCTTTTTTTCTTTTTTGGTCTTCTATAATATTCTTTTTTTTTCATATTTTGGGCATACTATTTCACTTTTACATCTAGAATCATATTTAGAAAATCCATAACTAATCAGTGTCTTGTCTTTTCAGTTTTTACTGACTACATTTTCAAGACTCATTTCATTCACATGTTGCTCTAATTCAGAAAGGATGTCACTAAATTAGAGATATCTTTTCAAGCTTAAGTTAGCAAAACAGGCTGTGGTCTTGGCCTCTTACCAAATAAATAAATAGTTTAAAGTTTAATAATATTCAGGTACTCCTTAAATATCAAAGCAGATGCTTGTATCAAAGAAAAATGTGTTTCAGATAATCCTGTATGTCCATTCTGGTATCTTCGTTTATTTTAACATTTTTTGGGACTTCCCTGGCAGTCCAGTGGTTAAGAATCTGTGCTTCCAATACAGGGGGTGGGATTTCGACCCTTGGTCAGGAAACTAAGATCCCACATGGTGCAGCCAAAAATAAAATAAAATTAGATTATGAAAAATATATATAAAACTGTAAGCATTTAAGGGGACATAGTGAGCAGATCCATGAATCCCTGAAATTGCATGCAAAGTTACAGATGTACGAAGTTCTCCTGGTGAGGAGTCAAAACTTTCATTCTATTGCCAAGTGTTGCTATGGACCCGAAATCTTAATACTAACTACCCTAGAGGAATTTCTCTCTTCAATTTTTGGTGCTTCTGGTTTTTCTTTTATATATACTTTTCTTGGTACTCAAATTATACTCTTTCCAAATCTTTTTCCCTCTACATTGAAGATAAGGAAATTTTCCAGAAAGCAAATTAAATGTCATTGTGCTCTGTGCTCAATCTCTGACTCTGATTATCTTTGAAGACAAAAGATAAAATCTTTAAAGAGTTAAATGGGGAGGGGGGGCGTAGTGACATAAATGTTTCTAAAGAACCTGTTCTCTTTATGAAGGAAGTGACCCTCCAAACTCCTCATCTTTGAGGACAGACCTACTACTGGATTAATGGGAATATACATCTGAAATGTTTGGGCCAGTTTAGTTTGGACTTCCATATAAAATGCGAAGAGATTATTTATATTGCCATCAACACCCTGGTGAAAACAGGTTGTTTGATATGCTTATTTCTTTAAAAACCTACATCACTATTTCTAACTCTGTTTTTAAAAATTGTTTTATAGCACTTGTATGTATTCTCTTCCCATTGCAACAGAGACATGTTCCTTTTAGTTTGTGATTACCAGCTCAACTCATTTGGGTCAAGTTCACTTCTAATATAATAACCTATAATAAAAATACATTTTTCCAAAAAAATTCATTGAGGCACAATAAAACTATTTTAGAAAAATTTGAAAGCCTTTTTTCACAGTCTTAATGCTAAACAACTATAATTAGTTAACCAATCTAAAATTTAAAAATCTTAAGTGAATTAAAAGGGATTATCTCATAATAATCTCTATATGAATGTCTACTAAACACTGTTGGACCATTTAAATCAGAATTTCAAATAAAATTGTAAAGCTTTTCTGAATATAGCTAGAAGCTCATAGGAAAGAAAACAAGCTTTACTTACCTTTGAAAGTGGATATATTTCTATTGGGGAAATAAGTATTGCGAATATAAATTTAATCGACCATTATTTAATACTCTGTCGTACTTTCATTCCACCGAGTAATGGCAATCCACCTCTAGTATTCTTGCCCTGGGAAATCCCATGGACAGAGGAGCCTGGCGGGCTGTAGCCCATGGGGTCGCAAAAGAGTTGGACGCGACTTAGGGACTAAACAACAACAAGAAAACTACAGGTATCAGTTGAGAAACCAAAGAAGAAATGTAAAATAAAATAAAATATACAACAAAAATAAGAGCCCCTTTGTTTTCTATTGCATACATAAGTGGGTGCAGTAACTTCTGAGGACTCTGAGTGCCGCTGTTCACCTACTAGGAGAGAACGGCAGCCAGCGCTCAATCCGGATTCTCGGGGCTCCAGCTACATAAAGCTCCACGGTTCCTGCAAACCAGCTCCAGGGCTGCAGCGAAACTCACCTCAGAATTTAAGGTGCGCAGGCCGCAGAGACTTCCTGCAGCCAGAGTAAGAAAAAGGAACCAGCCAAAACACAGCGTGCCCAGTGAGGACAGAGCGAGAATCCCGTCACCAGACAACAATGGCCGCTCAAAGGAATCGCTCCTACCTCATCGCGCTGGTCCAGCTCTGCCTTCTCCTCTGTTTGTCGTGGGAAACCGAAGCTCGGCAGATCCGCTACTCGGTTCCCGAGGAGTTAGAGAAGGGCTCTTTTGTGGGCAACATCTCCAAAGACTTGGGACTGGAGCCCCGGGAGCTAGCGGAGCGAGGAGTCCGCATCGTCTCGAGAGGTAGGACGCAGCTCTTTGCTCTGAACCCGCGAAGCGGCAGCTTGGTCACCGCGGGCAGGATAGACCGGGAGGAGCTCTGCGCTCAGAGCGCGGGGTGTCTGGTGAGTTTTAACATTCTTGTGGAAGATAGGGTGAAACTTTTCGGAGTAGAAATAGAAGTAACTGATATCAATGATAATGCACCAAAATTTCAAGCAGAAAGTCTAGATGTAAAAATTAATGAAAACGTCGCTCCAGGAATGCGTTTTCCTCTCCCGGAAGCTGTCGATCCAGACGTGGGCGTGAACTCCCTACAGAGCTACCAGCTCAGCTCCAATAAGCACTTCTCTCTGGCAGTTCAAAGCCGTGTCAATGGCGTTAAGTCCCCGGAGCTGGTGCTGGAGCACGCCCTGGATCGCGAGGAAGAGGCAATGCACCGTCTGGTTCTCACTGCAGTCGACGGGGGAGATCCTGTCCGATCTGGCACTGTCCTCATCATTGTGACTGTTTTCGACACAAATGACAATGCACCAGTCTTCGGTTTGCCTGAATACCGAGTGAGTGTTCCGGAGAACTTGCCTGTGGGCTCACGGCTGTTGAGAGTCACCGCCACCGACAGGGATGAAGGTGTCAATGGAGAAGTGACATATTCATTCCGAAAACTACCTGACACACAATTGTTGAAATTCCAACTAAACAAAAATACTGGAGAAATAAAGCTATCAGAAAATCTAGATTACGAAGAAACAGGTTTCTATGAAATAGAAATACAAGCTGAAGATGGAGGGGCATATCTTGCAACTGCTAAAGTATTGATTACAATAGAAGATGTAAATGACAACAGTCCAGAGGTAACCATCACATCACTGTTTAGTTCCCTGATGGAAGGTTCACCTCTGGGGACTGTTATAGCTCTTTTAAATGTGCATGATCTGGACTCTGGGCAGAATGGACAGGTCACCTGTTCCATATTGGGGAATCTGCCATTTAAATTAGAAAAATCAATTGATAGTTATTATAGATTGGTGACACACAAAGTTCTTGACAGGGAACAAGTATCCTCTTACAATATCACATTAAGAGCCACAGATGGAGGAAGTCCACCCCTATCAACAGAAACTCACTTCATCCTGCAAGTGGCAGATATCAACGACAACCCACCTACCTTCTCTCACATCTCCTACTTTACCTATATCCCAGAGAACAACCCCAGAGGGGCCTCCATCTTCTCAGTGACTGCACTGGACCCAGACAGCAAAGAAAATGCCCAGGTTATTTACTCCCTGGCTGAAGACACTATCCAGGGGGCACCACTATCCTCCTATGTCTCCATCAATTCTGACACAGGAGTCCTATATGCACTGCGATCCTTCGACTATGAGCAGTTCCGTAATCTGAAGATGCAAGTGAGAGCCACTGACAGTGGGGACCCACCTCTCAGCAGCAACGTATCACTGAGCATATTCGTGCTGGACCAGAATGACAATGCGCCAGAAATCCTGTATCCTGCCCTCCCTACTGATGGCTCCACAGGCGTGGAACTCGCACCCCGCTCTGCAGAGCCGGGATACCTGGTGACCAAGGTGGTGGCAGTGGACAGAGACTCAGGCCAGAACGCCTGGCTGTCCTATCGCCTGCTCAGGGCCAGCGAGCCAGGACTCTTCTCGGTGGGGCTGCACACGGGAGAGGTGCGCACAGCGCGGGCCCTGCTGGACAGAGACGCGCTCAAGCAGAGCCTGGTGGTGGTGGTCCGGGACCACGGGCAGCCCCCTCTCTCGGCCACCGTCACGCTCACAGTGGCTGTGGCCGACAGCATCCCCGATGTCCTTGCTGATCTGGGCAGCTTGGAGGTCCCGCCGGCCTCTGATGCTTCAGACCTCACCCTGTATCTGGTGGTGGCGGTGGCCGCGGTCTCCTGCGTCTTCCTCGCCTTTGTCATTGTACTGGTGGCGCTCAAGCTGAGAGGGTGGCACACGTCGCGTCTGCTTCAGGCTTCCGGAGGCGGATTGGGCGTACCAGCCTCGCACTTTGTGGGCGTGGACGGGGTACGGACTTTCCTGCAGACCTATTCCCATGAGGTCTCTCTCACTGCAGACTCGCGGAGGAGTCATGTGATCTTTCCGCAACCCAACTACGCGGACACACTGATCAGCCAGGAGAGCTGTGAGAAAAAAGATCCTCTGTCTTTGTTAGATGATTCGAAGTTTCCTGTAGAAGATACCCCTTTGGTGCCAGTGAGTTCTATTTTTGCTCCTTTTCTCACCTTTAAGAATTATGATTAGTTTTACTGTTAGGTTTACAGCATGATTGTGGGATCCTAACCCTATTTTTTTTTCCACTTTTTCCTTCATTTCAATGGCATTCACTTCTTGCTAAAACATTGAGGACTAGAACTTGCTGGTTATTAAGGCTGATATGTTTTTACTTTCTGGTAAATATCCACTTAATCCCAGTGAAGGTTTATTATCATGGGCTGTTATGATTAGCTTCACAGTCTTGTGTTTTATAGTTTTGTCGCATGATACTGGCAGTTCCTAAGAGAGGACTTTCTCACGGAAGTGTCTTGTCGATTTGTGTGCTCTCCTGTGGCCACACGCTGAAATCCTTAGACAACTCTGCCTCTTGATTTGAAGTCAGGCCTGGTGAGAACTGGTAAATGTAAGAAACAAATGCATTCGCTTTACTGGAAATCCTACCCATTTTTAATAATAGTCCGTTAATAATTCATAACAATGTGTGCTTAAATTTTTGAAGTATAATCATACCTGGTAACACTGCAGCATCCATTTTGCCTGTGATTCTCATTTCATACTGTCATGTGGAAGATATACCACTTTAATTTTACTTTCCTTGTTCTATAGGGACTCCAGAGAACCAACAAAAGGTATTATGTTAAGCAGACTTGAGGTTCTGCTTTCTCTGTACTTTTTTGTTAAATTCTCCAATCTCTAAGGCTGAAATATATATATAATTTAGGGAGATAGACTGGTACATGTTCCCAAGTACAGGAGCAAAGATGTATGACACAGTCATTTCAGTGACTATAGAGAGAATGGAAGATCCACTTGGAACTCTGAAAACTCTGAAATGTACAGTCAAAATAAGCTTAAAGTTTAAAAACGTCATTTCTGCATGAGGTGAATCAAGCAGAGAAGTACACAGAATTCTAAAGAGATGGTCCGTGGAATTACTGATGAGTCCATTTAAAGTGATGATAGTGATGTATATGGTTTGATCTCTTACTATTCTATTAATTTATTATTAATATTCTTCTAAACTAATATGGAAGCATACAGTCAAATCATGCCCTAATGTGTTTTAAAGTGTTTATGAGACCATGACCTTTTCCCCATGTAATTCAACTTTTGTTCAAGGATATGTCTGTGGAAAAAGAGCATAGTTATTATCTTTGGAGTTATAGTTAATAACTTTTATTTTTAACTTCCAAATAATTGAATCTTTTAAATTTCTGACCATGAGAGTCAAAATTATTCTGCATATATTTCAAATAATTCTATTATTTTGAAAAAACACAGGTTTTAAAAAACCTACTCTTTTGGCATGGTAGCTATGGTTAGCAAATATGTTGAAATATTATTTAAAAGCAATATAGGACACCTTAGATGACTGTAATGAATACTAAAGTGGTTGTATTCTAGTTCTTAAATATGGGGGATGGATTAAGCCTAGATTGAAGACCAAAAATAATTTTTATGCTTAAGTACTTTCCTATGTGGATACTCTTTTTTTTTTTTTTGATACTTACTCTTAAAAGGATTTACTGTGATTGCCTCTGGATAGAACTGGATAGCAGTAGGCTATGGAATAGCAGACCTATTTTGCATTCTACATTCTTCTGTGCCTTTTAGATTTTTTTAAAGAACTATTTCACCCTATTCAAAATCTATGTGAAATTTTAACATAAAAAATAATGGTTTAGCCAAAAAGTTCGTTCGGGTTTTTCCGTAAGATGTTACAAACTTTTGGTCAACCCAATATATAATAGCTTTGACCATGTGGGAAAAAAAAATTTCATGAAGAAAACAGAATCACCGGAGGAATAAGGTTCAAATATTTTAGCTGCGATCATCTTGTGTTTAAAGACTTCCTGAAATAAAGCAGAAAACGTATGCTGCGGTTCCACACGAAGCCTCTGGGCGCCGCTGTCGGCCAGTGCAGGGCAAGCTCTGAAGCACGGGATTCCTCAGCCTCTAGCCAGGAATTTCCTGCGCAGCCACCAACACGGAGAGAAGGAAACCCGCTTATACACTGGAGCTCCTGGCCGCGCAGATTCTCCCTAGCATACAAGGATTCCCAGCCCCTAGACTGGGGGTTCCGCTTGTCCTGGGCCAAATGCTTTACCAGTGTGCCATGTGCACTTTCTCCAACTAGGAAGACTGGGACCCAGCAAGAACTAGAGCGCGCAATGGGAGGGAGCTGCACGCAGACACGCCCGGCTGACCGGAGGCAGGTACTGTTTCTCTTCCTGCTGCCTTTGTTCTACCCCGCGCTCTGCGAGCAGATCCGCTACTCGATTCCCGAGGAGCTGGCCAAGGGCTCCGTGGTAGGGAATCTCGCCAGGGATCTAGGGCNCACACACACACACACACACACACACACACACGATTCCAGGCACAAGGTTCTATTCTTCATCCTCTCAATTATCCAGCAATCCCTGCCCTGTCCCCATTTCCAGGCTCCTGTTCAAAGGCACAAACAGTGCTGATTACATACCCAAAATCCATTCACTCTACTAAGACAGTTGCAATATTATCCAGGAGGGCAGTGTGTCCAGCTAAAATGTGCAGTGTCCCCAACCGCTTTGCAGCTAGGAGTGGCCATGAAACCCATTTCTTGTCTTGAGACACAACTCAGAGAAAATCTGCCAGGGAGTTGAGGAAAGTGTTTGCCCTCGTCACACAGGCCCTCCTTTCTCTCCCACGTGCCTTTCTCCTTTGTCCATTTTCCTTTCCTTCCTTCTTTTTCCTGCCTGGCCCACAAATAGAAGGCTTGAGATAGAACAGCCATCTTGGGATTATGCAACAGCAAAGCCCCAGGCTAAGGATGGGAAGGTTAAGGAGCTCGAGACCCTCATGACACCTTGGAGTTGCTACATCTGCCTTGGACTTCTTGTTAAGTGAGAATAACATGCTGTCATTTATTAATAGGTGAGGTCCTATAGGCAGGCTTTCCAGGTGGTGCTAGTGGTAAAGAATCCGCCTGCTAGTGCAGGAGACACAAGAGAGGTTGGTTAGATCCCTGAGGTAGGAAATGGCACCCAAACTCCAGTATTCTTCAACAGAGGAGCCTGGTGGGCTACAGTGCACGAGGGTGCAAAGAGTCAGACACGACTAAGCAACCAAGTAACAACAACAAGCAAGTTTAGGTAGTGAGTCTTCATGCATGGTAAGTAGCTTCAGTTGTGTCTGACTCTTTGTGACCCTATGGACCATAGCCCACCAGGCTCCTCTGTCCATGGGATTCTCCAGGTGAGAAAACTGGAGTGGGTTGCCATGCCCTCTTCCAGGGGATCTTCCCATCCCAGGGATCAAACCCTCATCTCTTATGCCTCCTGTGTTAGTAGGCATGTTCTTTACTACTAGCACTACCTGGGAAGCCCAGGTAATGAGTAGCCCAATGCAAGTAATACTCTCGTTTTTACCTGGAGAGTAGCCAATTTTTGAAGACCTATACTTCCTTCAAAACCCACCTTAAATCTCACCTCGATAGGAAGGCATTTCATAGCATCTCAAGATTAATCTCCTTCTCTCCCTAATACGGTGACATGGGGCACAATTAAAATCATTGAAGTTGCATGCATATATCAAGCGTGCTTCACATGATAAATAATTACAAGTGTTTATTCACACATATCATCCCACTCCCACACTGAGAGCTGCTAAAGGCAAGGATCTTCTTTACTCATTTTGAATGCCCTGCGGCACCCAGCACCTTGCCCAGAGCAGTCACTCAATGAAGGATTGTTGACTTACTCTGATTGGAGAACTGCTCCTCCCTTCCCTCATGTATATTATGGATCATGTTAAAACACCTGGCCTCTGTGTATATAGGGTGGAAAAGTTACCAAATGGAAAATTGAATTTAGAAATCCTAGCCATGTTTTGACCATACTTGACAGTTTTGAAACTGTATGGCCTGTTGCTGACTAATGGCCCAGAAGTATAGACTAAAGTCAAAGAAGGAACAAAAACGAGATGGTTATTTAAAACCCAAGACGGGACCTATATGCCATCAAAATACTGTGCTGGTTTTTAACAAACTCAAACTCAGAGCAGTGTCTGTTGAAGGTAGACCCCTGTCTATAGCAGTTAATCCAGCTTTTACATTTCTACTGCTTATTTATTTCCTTTGTCAAAATTTTTTAAGTACCTGCTATATGTATAGGTTTCCCTGGTAGCTCAGCTGGTAAAGAATCTGACTGCAATGAGGGAGACTGAACCTGGGTTCAGTCTCTGGATTGGGAATTTTTCCTGAAGGAGGGAATGGCTACCCACTCCAGTATTCTAGCCTGGAAAATTCCACGGACTGTATAGTCCACAGGGTTGCAAAGAGTCAGACACAACTGAGCAACTTTCACTCACTATGTGTATAGCCTAGCATGACCAATTATTCCAGTTTACCTGTGACTGAGGGGCTTTTGAGATGCAGAACATTTAGTGCTAAAACCAGAGAGCCCCAGGCAGACCAAGATGATTAGTTATCCAAGAAACTCTGTGCTTGATACTGGATATAAAGCAGTAAAAAAGACAAATGTGGCTGCTACTCACATGGAACCCTACAATAGAGTGGGCTTTTGTTGGCAGGGGGGGCTCCTAGTAATTACAAGTAGATTTGCTTCCTTTAGCTGTATTTTCAAGTCTTTCAAGTTAGATTTTATTACACAGGAATCAAGTCCTTCCAACACTTCCAGGTGCTAACACCACAAATCTCTCCGCACAGCTGGCTGTCCATCTGGAGGGAAGATGAAGGACTTTGGAATAGGAGAGTAAGCAGAAGTTCAGTTCATGAATGTGGTCATTGTTCTGCCGGCTGTGAGTTCCAACCGGTTTTAATCACAGCCTGAGCCAGTTGTCTGTTGTTCTTGGATCAGCAGGCAGACTCTATCTTCAGGTTCTCAGCCATCTTTATGACACAGATTTTGACCTACTGGGTGGAACAGTGCCATCTTTGGAAAGAGCCAGGAGATGTCAACCTTCCCAGGGGGAGTATGGAGGTAATCTGATTGTGGCATTGCTGAGGTGGCCATCGCAGCTAGTGAGGATGTGACTTTTTATCACCAGTGTTCCATATGCATTCCTCCTATGGCTGGATATCAAATCAAAGAGAAAAGCACTCTTGGGTCAAAGGTATATGATGGCTTATTTTCTCTCTCACAATGTCAACTCTTCTCCCAGTCAGATACAGCTGGCCCTCTATATCCACAGGAAATTCAAGGACAATGTCTGTTTTTCAATTTTTAAGGAAATTTTTTTTAAAAGAGCTTACATGACACAAAAGGAGGCAGAGGGGAGTATCTCACAAACACCCCTATAACAAAGTGTGTCAATATTCTAAGTAAAAGAAATGGTTTTTTAAAAAGCCTCAGTCACATTGCAAGGAAATATTTCTTTATACAGCAGCTCCTCTTTATTGGCGGTTTCTGCACCCATGAATTCAACCAATGGTGGACCAAAATATGCAGAAAAGATTTGAGAAAAAAATTCCAAAAAGCAACCTGAGTTTGCCACATGCTGGGAACTACTTACATCACATTTACATTGTATTTACAGCTATTTACATCATATTTACATTGTGTTAGGTATCAGAAATACTCTGCCTGCATGTGCATTCGAAGTGATTTCTGTGGTGTCCAGCTATTTGTGACCCCATGGACTGTAGCCTGCCAGGCTCCTCTGTCCATAGGATTCTCCAGGCAAGAATACTGGAGGGGGTTGCCATGCCCTCCTTCAGGGGATCTTCCCAACCCAGGGATCCAACCCCCTTCTTCTGTGGCTCCTGCGATGCAGGCGGCTTCTTTACTGCTGAGCCACCGAGGAAGGCCCAGAAATACAGAGATGGCTTAAAGTATACAGGAGGATGTGCACAGGTTACATGCAGATACTATACCATTTTATATAAAGGATTTGAACATTCCCATATTTTGGGGTTTGTGAAGGTCCTGGAAACAATAGCCCAAAAATACCAATGACAGCTGTAATATGTTCTACTGAGCTTAGTGGTCTGAAAGTCCTTTGGTAGTTATCAATGCAACAAAGGCTGAAGGTCCTGGTTCCTCCATTTTGAGAATTGGTGGAATACTTCTTAGCCTATGGTGGACTTTTTCTATCTCAAGACATCATTTCTGAAGATAGAAACTCCAGAAGTTTCTATCTTGAAATAGAAACCACTCAAGTGGTTAGACTTGAGTAAACACCAACTGGTTTTTTACGATTGGCTAGACACTGTGCTAGGTACATTTTATATCCATTATCTTATTTAAACTGCACAACTAAAAGTAGATATTGTTATTCCCATTACCAGATGAAGAATCCAAGGCACAGAAAGGTTAGGGAACTTTCCCTGTGTCATATATTACCACAGAGCATAATTTGAATCCCTCTCTCAGACCTTTCTGAGAGTTGGTTTGATGCACTGAAAGAGAACAGATCTTGTGCACTTAACGATAAGTGTGAGAAAGACTTCAACAAGAGAAGAAATTTTCTGTCTGTTTACTCCTAAATTTTGCTTGGGGAGAGGGTGGGNGTGGCCAGCGACCTGGAGCCGCGCGCGCTGTCGTCCTACGTGTCCGTGAACCCGCAGAGCGGCGTGGTGTTCGCGCAGCGCGCCTTCGACCACGAGCAGCTGCGCGCCTTCGAGCTGACGCTGCAGGCCCGCGACCACGGCTCGCCCGCGCTCAGCTCCAACGTGAGCCTGCGCGTGCTGGTGGGCGACCGCAACGACAACGCGCCCAGGGTGCTGTACCCGGCGCTGGGGCCCGACGGCTCGGCGCTCTTCGACACGGTGCCGCGCGCCGCGCAACCCGGCTACCTGGTCACCAAGGTGGTGGCGGTGGACGCAGACTCTGGCCACAACGCCTGGCTGTCCTACCACGTGCTGCAAGCCAGCGAGCCCGGGCTGTTCAGCGTGGGGCTGCGCACGGGCGAGGTGCGCACGGCGCGGGCCTTGGGCGACAGGGACGCGGCCCGCCAGCGCCTGCTGGTCGCTGTGCGCGATGGGGGACAGCCGCCCCTCTCGGCCACCGCCACGCTGCTCCTGGTTTTCGCCGACAGCCTGCAGGAGGCGCTGCCGGACCTCAGTGACCAGCCTGCGCCCTCTGACCCCCAGGCCGAGCTGCAGTTTTACCTGGTGGTGGCCTTAGCCTTGATCTCGATGCTCTTCCTCCTGGCGGTGATTCTGGCGGTCGCCCTGCACCTGCGACGCTCCTCCAGCCCCACTGCTTGGGGCTGCTTTAAGCCTGATCTTTGTGTCAAGTCTGAACCTGGGGTTCTCCCCCACTACAGTGAGGGAACTTTGCCCTATTCCTACAATCTGTGCGTTGCGGATTCTCAGAAAACAAGGTTCGACTTTCTCACCTTGACGCCAGAAGTGGTGTCCCCACAAGATCTTTCCAATGAAGCTTCTTTGGTAGTAAGTGTCACTGAGGAGAAGAACAAGTTAAGCTGTAACTCTGTTGCTTCCATTCAAGTGAGTTTTAAATGAAGGCCTTTCATCTGCATATGGGTTTGGAATGTTTTTAAACCAATATTTAACAAAGAAAAATTCTTAAACAGATTATATCTACTATCACTTCACTTTTGTTTGCCCACTGTTTTTCGTTTCTTTCTGGCAATGTCAGCAACTCTTATTATTAACCCTCAAGTATTTAAAATATTTTGACAATTTCATCTGAGTTATTCTATTATCCCCACACAAAATCTCTCTTACTGTGAGATGTGGATAGTATAATGCTGCTGCCATTCAAATATTTTTAATGGAAGCATAATTTTTTTTCCTGTGGGTGTTTCCCTTTTTTAGAACATCAATATCTTAGCATATAAGGCTTTTCTTTACTCTTTTAACTACAAAGTGAGAGGGGAATGCATACAAACGTTAACATTAAGGACATACTAATGACTACATAATATTTAGGTACATTTGCTAAGGATTCTTTGAGTACCACTGAACAGATAAATCTTATGTCCTACCTTTTCTCAGAGCTACCTGTTGATTTCATTGCAGTGTTGAAGATGTTATTTATGGTATACCTGCCAAATATGCTTATTCTCATAATATAAATCTTTACATATGTGAAAGCACAATAGATTTTTTCCCCTATATTTTGGTGGGCTTCCAAGTGTATTACCAGTAAGTGTCAGTAACTGGAATTTGGTGTTTCCCAGAAAAAGGTGAGTTTATAATATTTTGGTTTCTAATTTTCCTAGACATTCTCTTTTTTAACTGAAGTATAGCTGATTTACAGTGTTGTGTTAGTTTCTTATGTACAGCAGCGATTCATATATATATATTCTTTCAAATTGTTTTCCAATGTGCTTTTTCACAGGATATTGATCCTAAACATTCTTTTGAAATATATTAGTAGAGTCCTACCCATATCCCCAGCAAATGCTAGTTGGAATGCTTTCTTTTTTTTATTTTATTGTGATTGTGCCCCTCCTACCATCTCATTGCAGCTTTTCCTTTGATTTTGGATGTGGGTTATCTTTTTTGGTGGGTTTTGCATCTTTCTGTCCATGGTTGCTTAGCGATTCATTGTGATTTTTGGCGCTCTTGAAGGAGTGGGTGAGCACATGTCTTTCTACTCTGCCATCTTGAACCAGTGTGTCTGGAATGCTTCTATTTTGTTTTAAAAATGTGTGTCTTCTTCACTTGATTTCCTGTCAAGTGTGATTCTGATAATGTGTACAATCATGTTTCTTATTTTTAGGTTGCCATATTATTGTAAAATTTTGATTTTTAATTGCTAAATGTCAACAACCTGTTAAAGTAGTTCTTCCATTTAGGCAAATTTAAGAATCTACCGAAAAATTTTGTGCCAGATTTTAGTTGACTGACAGTTTTTAAATTATTGTTATATAATTTCTCAAAACATGAAACGCCTTATGAGATTCCCATAATAGGTATGTATGTGTGTTGGGGGTGATACCAAAGCCGGTGTACTAAAATTACTTGGTTAAATTTACTGTGTATATGAAACTTCATGTAAAAGCTCATCAGAAAAATCAGAATATACATACAGGTACAGAAAATGATCTCAAAAAGGTGGCTGTTTATGAGAAGTTTAGGGAAATAAAAAGAAGTTCTCTGAAATTCCAAGTAAGATGAATACAGTAGTTTTAGTTGGGTCCACTTTCATCCTTATTTGAAGGACAGTAGGTGGAGCTATTTAAGGTCTAGAAACCAAAATGGTTTCCCGGACTTTAAGACTGTGCAGTAATTGGTTAGGACTCTGAGTGCCGCTGTTCACCAACCAGGGAGAGAAGAGCAGAGAGAGATCCTGACAGCCGTGCACGCGCGTGAAGCACAAAGCACAGGAAAAAAATTAACCATCTCTCGGACTGTGAGGAAACTGAGCAGAAGAGCTCGGGTCCCCAAACTGCAGATTTTAAGGACGAATGAGCTGATCCGGACTTAGGTGATCAAGGGAAGAACTGGAAGTAATTACTCAAGGAAAGTGACAATGATTCCTGCGCGAATGCACGGGGACTGCGAAAAGCTAGTTTTGCTGGGAGTTCTTCTGGGGGTTCTGTGGGAAACTGGGGGCACACAAATCTATTATTCCGTTCCCGAGGAGCTGGAGAAAGGCTCTAGGGTGGGGAACATCGCCAAAGATCTGGGGTTGGAGCCTCAGGAACTGGAGGAGCGCGGAGTCCGCATCGTCTCCAGAGGTAGGACACAACTTTTCGCTCTGAATCCGCGGAGCGGCAGCTTGGTCACCGCGGGCAGGATAGACCGGGAGGAGCTCTGTATGGGGACTGTCAAGTGTCAACTAAATCTGGAGATTCTGATGGAGGATCAAGTGAAAATATACGGGGTGGTGGTAGAAGTGAGGGACATTAATGATAACGCCCCATATTTCCAGGAAGGTGAATTAGAAATAAAAATGAGTGAAAACGCAGCTAAAGGGATGAGATTCCCCCTTCCCCACGCTTGGGATCCGGACATAGGGAAGAATTCACTCCAGAGCTACGATCTCAGCAGTGATACTCACTTCTCCCTTGACGTGCAAAGCGGAGCAGATGGTAATAAGTACCCGGAATTGGTGCTGGAGCGCGCCCTGGACCGCGAGGAAAAGGCCATTCACCACCTGGTTCTCACGGCCTCGGATGGGGGAGATCCAGTTCGCACTAGCACTGCGCGCATCCGTGTGATGGTCCTTGATGCGAACGACAACGCACCAGCGTTTGCTCAATCCGAGTACCGTGTGAGCGTTCCGGAGAATGTGGCCGTGGGCACTAAACTGCTTCTGGTAAATGCCACCGACCCTGATGAAGGATCCAATGCGGAAGTGATGTATTCCTTCCGGTATGTGGACAACAAAGCGGCCCAACTTTTCGAGCTAGATTGTAATTTAGGGACAATTTCAACAATAGGGGAGTTGAACTACGAGGAATCAGGATTCTACGAGATGGAAGTGCAAGCAACGGATAACGCAGGATATTCTGCACGAGCCAAAGTCCTGATTACAGTTTTGGACGTGAATGACAACGCCCCTGAAGTAGTAGTCACCTCTCTCTCCAGCTCCATTCCAGAAAACTCTCCCAGAGGGACGTTAATTGCCCTTTTAAATATAAATGATCAAGACTCTGGGGAAAATGGACGAGTAACCTGTTTCGTTCAAAGGAATCTGCCCTTTAAATTAGAAAAGTCTTATGGAAATTATTATAGTTTAATGACAGACACACTCCTAGACCGAGAACTGGTTCTTAGCTACAACATCACCGTGATGGCCACTGACCGAGGAAGCCCGCCCCTGTCCACCGAAACTCATATCACCCTGAACGTGGCAGACATCAACGACAACGCGCCTGCCTTCTCGCAAGCCTCCTACTCGGCATATATCCTAGAAAACAACCCCAGAGGAGCTTCCATCATCTCTGTGACCGCTTATGATCCCGACTATGGAGAGAATGCCCAGGTCACTTACTCCTTGGTGGAGGACACCCTCCAGGGAGCTCCCCTGTCCTCCTACGTCTCCATAAACTCAGACACTGGGGTCCTGTATGCGCTCCGTTCCTTCGACTATGAACAACTCCAAGACTTAGAGCTACAAGTGATGGCACATGACAGCGGGGACCTTCCACTCAGCAGCAACGTTTCTCTGAGCCTGTTCGTGCTGGACCAGAACGACAACTCGCCAGATATCCTCTTCCCCGTCGTACCTACCGATGGCTCCACAGGCGTGGAGCTGGCACCCCGCTCCGCAGAGCCCGGCTACCTGGTCACCAAGGTGGTGGCAGTGGACAGAGACTCGGGACAGAACGCCTGGCTGTCCTACCGCCTGCTCAGGGCCAGCGAGCCAGGGCTCTTCTCGGTGGGGCTGCACACGGGCGAGGTGCGCACAGCGCGGGCCCTGCTGGACAGAGACGCGCTCAAGCAGAGCCTGGTGGTGGCCGTCCAGGACCACGGCCGACCCCCTCTCTCGGCCACCGTCACGCTCACCGTGGCTGTGGCTGACAGCATCCCAGATGTCCTGGCTGATCTAGGCAGCCTAGAGTCTCCAGCCAGCTCCGAGGACTCCGGCCTCACACTCTACCTGGTGGTGGCGGTGGCCGCGGTCTCCTGTGTCTTCCTCGCCTTTGTCATCGTGCTACTGGCGCTCAGACTGCGGCGCTGGCACACGTCGCGTCTGCTCCAGGCTTCGGGCAGCGGGTTGGCTGGCGTGCCGGCGTCCCAGTTTGTGGGCGTGGACGGGGTGCGGGCTTTCCTGCAGACCTATTCGCACGAGGTCTCGCTCACCGCGGACTCTCGGGGGAGTCACGTGATCTTCCCGCAGCCGAACTACGCGGACACGCTCATCAGCCAGGAGAGCTGTGAGAAAANTTAGCTACAACATCACCGTGATGGCCACTGACCGAGGAAGCCCGCCCCTGTCCACCGAAACTCATATCACCCTGAACGTGGCAGACATCAACGACAACGCGCCTGCCTTCTCGCAAGCCTCCTACTCGGCATATATCCTAGAAAACAACCCCAGAGGAGCTTCCATCATCTCTGTGACCGCTTATGATCCCGACTATGGAGAGAATGCCCAGGTCACTTACTCCTTGGTGGAGGACACCCTCCAGGGAGCTCCCCTGTCCTCCTACGTCTCCATAAACTCAGACACTGGGGTCCTGTATGCGCTCCGTTCCTTCGACTATGAACAACTCCAAGACTTAGAGCTACAAGTGATGGCACATGACAGCGGGGACCTTCCACTCAGCAGCAACGTTTCTCTGAGCCTGTTCGTGCTGGACCAGAACGACAACTCGCCAGATATCCTCTTCCCCGTCGTACCTACCGATGGCTCCACAGGCGTGGAGCTAGCACCCCGCTCCGCAGAGCCCGGCTACCTGGTCACCAAGGTGGTGGCAGTGGACAGAGACTCGGGACAGAACGCCTGGCTGTCCTACCGCCTGCTCAGGGCCAGCGAGCCAGGGCTCTTCTCGGTGGGGCTGCACACGGGCGAGGTGCGCACAGCGCGGGCCCTGCTGGACAGAGACGCGCTCAAGCAGAGCCTGGTGGTGGCCGTCCAGGACCACGGCCGACCCCCTCTCTCGGCCACCGTCACGCTCACCGTGGCTGTGGCTGACAGCATCCCAGATGTCCTGGCTGATCTAGGCAGCCTAGAGTCTCCAGCCAGCTCCGAGGACTCCGGCCTCACACTCTACCTGGTGGTGGCGGTGGCCGCCGTCTCCTGTGTCTTCCTCGCCTTTGTCATCGTGCTACTGGCGCTCAGACTGCGGCGCTGGCACACGTCGCGTCTGCTCCAGGCTTTGGGCAGCGGGTTGGCTGGCGTGCCGGCGTCTCAGTTTGTGGGCGTGGACGGGGTGCGGGCTTTCCTGCAGACCTATTCGCACGAGGTCTCGCTCACCGCGGACTCTCGGGGGAGTCACGTGATCTTCCCGCAGCCCAACTACGCGGACACGCTCATCAGCCAGGAGAGCTGTGAGAAAAGCGAGCCTCTCTTGCTCTCAGGCGATTCCGTGTTTTCTAAAGATAATCGTGCATTAATTCAGGTGAGTGTATATCAAGTATTCTCTAAAGATAATCGTGCATTAATTCAGGTGAGTGCATATCAAGTATTCTCTTAGCTTTGAGCAAGATACCTGTTATTATGGGTGATTAATATTTATTCGCAATGTATTAAACAGACCCCAAGAAATTTATATGAACATTGCGGACACCAATGACAACCCGGCGGTCTTCCTTCAGGCCTTCCCTCACACCTTATTTATAATAACTTAAAATATATATTTGTATATTCATATATTAAATTTTATATCTACTTTATGAAGTACTTTTTAATCTATATAATTTTTCTAATTTAATTTACCAACTGTACCAATTCTTATGAGTTACCAACTCTTCCTGGTTTTCATTGCTGTTTTAATTTTTCATTGGCCATGCAACAGTTTTATGTTGAACATCCGATGACAATTTATCTGTTAAGAACACAGATTCTTCTAGAGGGGATAAATCTCATTCAATGAAAAGTCTATAAATGATATTTTGTGTAAAGTTTTATAAATAGATGTCTAACTACATACGTTTAACAATTTCATAAATTACATTTAGTTTCTTTTAAAGTGCAGTGATTCTTTCTGGTCATTAGAGATGTATACATTATACTTTCTCAGAATCCTAAGTCATTTCATGGTTTCAAATTATTCACAAAATCCCAAATATCATGAGTTTATTCTTATGCATTTAAAACTTTCTCACTGAAATATACACAGTGTAAGTGTTGTCATGAGGAAAACCTGAAGAGATTATTTTTTTTAATCCCTATTATAAATTTCAGGAATACAAGTCTATATGTGTCCTCAGGTTAGATATTTCTTTTGCCCATTTTATCTACATGGATGATCTTAATGATGTTTCTGTGAAATATTCAGAGTAGACAAATTGTGTTTTGAGCACATTTTTGATATCGTGGTAAATTTANGTTCACTCAGACTCACGTCCATCGAGTCTGTGATGCCATCCAGCCATCTCATCCTCGATCATCCCCTTCTCCTCCTGCCCCCAATCCCTCTCAGCATCAGAGTCTTTTCCAATGAGTCAACTCTTCACATGCTGTCTCTTATACACATCTTAGTAATTCTCTCTTCATGTGTAAAATTTCCCATAATTCTCACATACATGGAAAATTTTCTTGAAAATGTACAAATTCTGTTTCCTTACATCCTTATGCTTATTGTAGAATGTCAAACAAAAGTCAAATGCTATAATGTATTATTCTTGGGAAAGCATTGCTGGAACCTATGAGAAGCCTGATTTCTTTTGGTGAATTCTTATAAAGGGATAGGAAAGTATAGCATCTTAATTATTTTCTCCTGATTTGTTGCCGTTCTATTTTCAAAAATACAATAGTTAATTAAAACCTAGACTTATAAAAGAGATTGAAAACCATTGGGGAATGAACGTTTATCAAACTGCCCTAAAATGAGACAGTTGCTGCTACTGAAATTTACATGTCACTTTATGGTTCTTAACCAAGACAATAAAAGGAAGCATAGAATGGGTCTACCTGTCAAATTTTTTAAATAAAGTTTTTAAGCTTATTGAAAATAAAGGTTTGTATTGACATTAAGTTCCAGACGGAATTTTTTTTAATAATTTTAAAAAGTATTTATTTACTTATTTGGCTGTGTCAGGTCTTTTTGTGGCATACAGAACCTTCAGTTTTCTTTGCAGCATGTGGGATCTTTAGTTGCAGCATGCAGGATCTTTTGGTGGTGTCGTGGCATCAGAACTCTTAATTGCTTCATGTGGGATCTAGTTCCCTGACCAAGATTTGAATCTGGGCCCCCTGCATTGAGTGCACATAGTCCCAGCAACTGGACCACCAGGGAAGCCCCCCAAATGGAATTTAGTAAGTAGAGCTTTATAAATAATATCAGGGAAAACAGAGGGAAGCATAACTTCTATTGTTTTGTAAAAGCTATCAAAATGTTTGTCAGGTGGCCAGTTTCATGTGTCCGTTGATTCAATGAAAGATGTAATAATATGCAATAGAAATTATTTGGAAAGCTAAACTAGTCCAATTATGTTTATTTCTATTCACATAACCTAATTTAGGATTAACCATTAAAAGCTAGGGTAATGATTAGTGATGATCCTTAGGCTGTATCTCAGGTATCAGTGATCTCAGTTATGCTTCCAGTATAAACTAAATTGGCTTCATTAAATTCACTTGTTGAGTGAATGAATGGACAAATTTATGTGCTCTGGATATTACCTAATATCGCTACTCTAAGACATAGTGTGGTAGAGAAACAGCAGCTGTATAATGAAGTAACTCCTATGTGATCTTTAACATTATTTAATTGCTTACAGGTTCAGCAAAATAAGAATTTTAATATGTAATCTGAAAGACTGTGGTGAAGACTTGTGATAACATATAATATAAACCATCTAATTCATAATATGTACTTAATTAACAGGAAATGCCCCCCTTTCTTTAAAACATTGTCAATAGAAAAAGAAGTTGTGCTTTCATTATAACAACACTTAATGTTCTGTTGGGAAAAGTAATAACTTGTGTGCATCTACAGATAATACAATGGGATGACCCGTGAGTAGAAGTAAAACTTTTCTAAGAAGTTTATGAAAGCTGCTGTAAAAATCTTAATCGCTTAGGCACATTCTTGATTGAGAAGACCCTGTTTAAAGTCGTAAAAGATAGAGGGAGGATTGTTTTCGATGAGACAATTTTATGAGTGTGAAGTTTGCTCTGTCTGAACCGTGGTTTTACTTAAACAAGGATCTTATCTAAGGACTGTTTACTCCAGTAGAATTGTGAGGATGATTTAAGTGGAAAATAGATCACTGAAACCTGAGAGCTGGAGTTATTTGGCTTTGGCCACCTGAGAATTTAAGTTAATAGCTGCACAAAATATCAATCTTAGGTTTAGGTTATTTGTTGATAATTTTGGATTGATAGATAATTGGGATATTCGTTGATTGGTTTTTTAGAGTAATTGTGCAGTAGGTTTGGATGTTTATGTTTCTTCTGGTTTCAGTAATGAAATTATGTAAAGAACTTTTATCTTCCTCTGTGTTATATGGAAGGTGGATGTGCATTCACTTAATCTATTAAGTTAATCAAAGTATTCAACTACCACTTTAAAGTTGTAGTTCCACTATTTTATAGCACCTAAAATTGGACTGTAATCTGTCAGCAGACGTTCTTCCTTGACTTCCATTCTATAAGAGGTGTTACCTTCCTTGAAGCAGCAGTGGCCTAGGATCCTTGCTGAATCTGTACAACTTATTGAGACTACTCAATTCATAGATTATTTTAAATGGCATTAAAAGACTAATGATAAATGAGTAGATTGTAATACAGTTTCCTCAGTTACATTTACAGAGTATAACTGTGATCATACATTGATTAGTTTTGGTGAAAAATCTGCTTTTTCCTCATGCAAGATATCAAGTTCAAAAAAGTAAATGCCTTCATGTTAAATATGTGCCACTCTTCATATATCAATGTATATCCCAATAAAGCTATTTAAAAAAAATTTTAAGCAGTCACATAATTGTAAAAGGATGTTGATCAAACTAATGACTGTATATTTTAGGAAAGTGACAGATTTACATTCTAATATTACACTTAGAGTTTTTACACTCATTTTTAGGAAACCATACCTAACAAAAATTTATCAATAATAGAGCACACTCTTCAGGACACATTTAAAATCACTGATAGGAAAAAATAGCCAATGGCAAAGATAACTGAAAAAAATCTTTGAGAGAGGATAAGATTTCTGGAGACCAAATTAGAAGATCTCTGGCTCAGGAAAATGTGATGAAGCCATCAGATGGACCATAGAGCAGGTAAAATAATTTCAGTTCAGTTCAGTCGCTCAGTCGTGTCTGACTCTTTGTGACCCCATGATTTGCAGAATGCCAGGCCTCCCCGTCCATCACCAACTCCCAGAGTTCACTCAAACTCACGTACATCGAGTCAGTGATGCCATCCAGCCATCTCATCCTCTGTCGTCTCCTTCTCCTCCTGCCCCCAATCCCTTCCAGCATCAGAGTCTTTTCCAATGAGTCAACTCTTCACATGAGGTGGCCAAAGTAATGGAGTTTCGGCTTCAGCATCATTCTTTCCAAAGAACACCCAGGATTGATCTTTAGAGTGGACTGGTTGGATCTCCTTGCAGTCCAAGGGACTCTCAAGAGTCTTCTCTAACTCCACAGTTCAAAAGCATCAATTCTTTGGCGCTCAGCTTTCTTCACAGTCCCACTCTCACATCCATACATGACCACTGGAAAAACCATAGCCTTGACTAGACGGACCTTTGTTGGCAAAGTTATGTCTCTGCTTTTGAATATGCTCTCTAGGTTGGTCATAACTTTCCTTCCAAGGAGTAAGTGTCTTTTAATTTCATGGCTGCAGTCACCATCTGCAGTGATTTTGGAGCCCCCCAAAATAAAGACTGACACTGTTTCCACTGTTTCCCCATCTATTTCCCATGAAGTGATGGGACCAGATGCCATGATCTTTGTTTTCTGAATGTTGAGCTTTAAGCCAACTTTTTCACTCTCCTCTTTCACTTTCATCAAGAGGCTTTTTAGTTCCTCTTCACTTTCTGCCATAAGGGTGGTGTCATCTGCATATCTGAGGTTATTGATATTTCTCCCGGCAATCTTGATTCCAACTTGTGCTTCTTCCAGCCCAGCGTTTCTCATGATGTACTCTGCATAGAAGTTAAATAAGCAGGGTGACAATATACAGCCTTGACGTACTCCTTTTCCTATTTGGAACTAGTCTGTTGTTTATCTATATGTAAAAAGAAATCAGTGTTCCCACGATTTCTCCAAAAGAAGCCATGAAAAGATCTAATATGTTTAATAATCATTGAGAACAAGTGTAATTTCCTAATTTATCTTTAGTTCTTTGAAAAATTTCACACAGTGGTTTGTATACCTTCTAAATAATAAAAGGCTTGAATTTGGTGATTAGAAAGTAGTATCCTGGGAGAAAATCATAATGCAGAACCCATTTCACTTGTGCTTTCCTTCTATATCAAACTCCTAAAAAGAGCCAACTCTCTGATCTATCTACATAAATCTAAGGAATTGGAGATTAATTAAATTTTTAAAATAGATGCCACAATCCATAAGATTTCTATATTGTGAAACTTCCTAGAAGCTTTCTTTATGTTTACAACTGAAGATCCAACCAGTAGTTCATGCTGAGACTGTGTATATGAAAAAAGTAAAGTCTTTTCCCCCACCAAAAAATAAAAAGAGGAAAAACATTAAAAATAAGTAAAAAGAAAGACTCAACCTAATAATATTTTTAAATGACTAGAAGAAATAAAAAGAAGTCATCACTTTGACTGCATATGCTGGAGTCATCGAGAATATAAATCTGCAAGAATATTTGATTGCCCAAGTAAGACTGTGCTACTGCCTTTCAGCTTGCAGATTCCAGTGAGAAACAGCTTTTTCTCTTTGCTCTCAACTCTTCAGAACCTCAGCTTCTGATTTCTTCAGTTTGCAGTTCTAGAGTAGAGACCCAGAGTACTGCTATCAGCCCACGTGGAAACAGATAAACAGGAGGTCCCATTATGTTTCCTCTGGGTGGCTGTCCTAATCAGACCTTGCAAAAAATCTGGGACTGGTTGTCCAGAAATTAATGGGCTCAGAAGTTTCAGGTTAATGTGGAAAAACAATACCTCACTTGAAGTGAAGAAAGTGGGGATGGACCTGGAGCTGTTATGCCCACACACTACATTTTGTATCATACATTATAAATGGTAGTTGAAAATTCTTTTAATGTTTTTCACATTAATATATTCAAAATATAAATGATAAAACTCCCCAGTTCAGCAGGAATGCTGTTGAGTTAAATATGTTAGTTGACTCAACCTGGAGCAAGATTGGCAATAGTACCTGCAAAAGATCCTAATGTTGAAAGCAATTCCTTTGCAAAATTATCACTTTAGTGGCAACTGTGTATTTGTCTTCGAAGTGAGAGACCAACAGTGGAAACGAATAGACTGAACTTACTAGAGAAATCACTAGCCTGAGAAAAGCAGAGGTCGAATCTCTTAGTCCTGACAGCATTAGATAGCAAGGAGCACAAGAAGCAGAACTGCTCAGATCCCAACACTGGTGGTCTACACCAACTACAACCTCCCAACCTCCGATTTCAGCCAGAATGTACAGAGTCAGCCTTCAAGGAGACATGCCACTGGGCATCTCCCTGCTGAGACTGAGGGCTGCTGACCTGGACAGGGGCATCAAACTGGAGATCAGGAATGCCTGTGGAGCCCAGCATACCCATATCCAGTTTGGCCTTCATCATGGTAGAGGAGAAATGAAAACTTCAAGTAAATTGGAATATGAAAAGATTAAAGACTGTTCCATGGTTTGAAAGGAAGGAATGAGGGTATGTGTGTGAGGGTGGGGAGGGTGGATTGATTTCCCAGCATTGTTGAAATAAAAATTCTAGATGATGACAACAAAGTACTGGAGATTTTTTTTGCCATACCTGATGGCTTGTGGGATCTTAGTTCCCCAATCAGGCATTGAACCCTGGACCTCATCAGTGAAAGCTCAGCGTCCTAACCACTGGACCACCAAGGAATTCCCCCAGAGATAGTTTTTACTTCTATTCTTATAATTCCTGAAGATTCTGCCCCTCAGATAGTAACTGCTCTGTTTTAAAACACAGAATCCAGATTCAGGAGAAAACAGGGAGGTCACGTACCACACTCTGATACAAGAAAATGCGCTTGTAGAATTGAAACTTCCACCAGTAATTGCAACAAGCTTGTCATGGATGGGCCCCTAGAGTGGGAGCAAACCCTGGAGTACAATGTCACCATCACAGCTGCTGACCAAAGTAAGCCACCACTCCCCTCCAGAAGAAGCACCTGGCAGCCCAGTGGCCTGCGGTGTCGACAACAACATGCCATTTTTCTCTCAGGCCTCCCACATGGTCCACATGGATGCAAACAACCCTCCTGGCACCTCCACTGCCCAAGTCTGCATCTCACATCCCAATCTGAGACCCAACAGCCGTATCTCTTACTCCACTGTGACAGATTCAAATACGTCAAGTGAATTTGAGCTAATGCAGAATGCCAAATCGAGACTATTCCTTGTGACCAGGTAATTATATAAACGGATCCAAATGATGGTAGCATACCATTTTACCAAACTTGCAGATTATAAACATTCAAGAATTATATAATAACATTTGCAAGTAAAACTCCCTATTATATTAATACTACAAGTTTCTTGGAAGCTTGCAGTCTGAAATAGAACAACCACAACCACACACATGAAAATAGTTACCTTTGGAAAGTGAAAATAGGTAAAATGGATAATATGGAAGCTCTGAAAAAAGTGAAAGGAGGATTACTGGTAAGTAAGGAGAAAGAGAATATTAGAAAGAAGATGCATTGGAACGTGTCTGATTTTTAGTCACGGTAGGGTTCCTTGTTGGTGTGGATTCTGTCGTCCAAGATATGTTAATTTTATTNTAATATGGAAGCTCTGAAAAAAGTGAAAGGAGGATTACTGGTAAGTAAGGAGAAAGAGAATATTAGAAAGAAGATGCATTGGAACGTGTCTGATTTTTAGTCACGGTAGGGTTCCTTGTTGGTGTGGATTCTGTCGTCCAAGATATGTTAATTTTATTATAAATTCTGCTTAGCTGTTGGTTTCTAAAAGGAATTCAACAAATCAGATAATTTGGCATCTTCAAACTGGGTTCTGATGCTTACCTGAAAATTTTGCTAAAGCTTGAAAACCAAGAAAAGGCAAGTATTTCAACAATATGTCTCACTTTATATACTGGATTTGCCTTATTTAACATTGTTCTGGCAGTATGTTAGATAGAGAAGGCAGTGAATATTCCTGGTGAACAAAGGGCACATATTTGATACCTACTGACTCTTCTATTTACCTTATTTAAAGTAGATTTTTTCATACAAGGCAGTGCGTCAGGGCGGTAGGGGTCAAGATTCTTTTTTCCCATGCGGATGCCCAGTTTTTCCAGCATCACTTGTCAAAAAGATTTCCCTTTTCCTATTGAATTGCTTTGGCATCCCTGTTGAAAATTGTTTGATCAATATATGTGGGTCTGTTTCTAGATTCTCTATCATATGTCATTGATCTGTCTATGCCTTTTCCAATACCACTCTGGCTTGATTATTCTAGCTTTATAAGTCTTGATGTCAGGTAAGTAAGTCTCCCAAGTTTTTTCTCCTTTTTCAGTGCCGTTTTGACTATTCTTAGCCCTTTGCCTGTCCACATAAATTAAAATTGTCTTGTCATTTTCCACAGGGGAAAAGCCTTCAGGGATTTTAAAGGGGATTGATTGCCTTGAATCTATAAATCTACTGGTGGAGGGGTTATCTTAACAATGTTGAGACTTGCAATCCAGGTGGATAGTATATATCTCATATTTGTTTATTTAGATCTTAAGTTCTATCAACAATGTTTTAGGTCTTGTATATCTTTATTTCTATGCATTTGATGGTTTGGGATATTACTGTAAAATGTATTTCTTGTTTTGTTTTCTGATTGTTCATTGCTCGTTTATAGAAAAACTATTGATTTTGTATATTGCACATGCTTTTGAAAAGCAAGAGGTGTGAGATGCTCTATTCTCATATCGTGTGAGAATATAATGTAAGAGAATATAGTATTAGCTTAAACCACCTCTGCATAAGTTCAGCCTTCCTCTTCTCTGCAGAAATATGTTGGAAGAGTCCACCCCAAACCAAAGAAAATACTAGTGTCTGCCCTTAGTCTGGTAGTGGATTGATCATTCATTCATTTCTGTAACAAATATTTACTCACCGCCTACTATATGCAAGGCACTGTCCTAGGTGCCAAGGATGCAGCAATAACAAGGCCACTATGATTTCTGCATTAATGGGCCCCCATTCTAAGATACAAACTTTTACAGGTGTGATATATGCCACCAAGGAGAAAAGCAGGGTGTTAAGAGAGCTTGTAATAGAGAAGGCTATTCTGGTTTGAAGAGTCAGTAAGTCTTCTATCAGGAAATAATTCTTAGCATGCTGTCTGAAGGGTGAATATAAATTAGCTAGATAACAAGGAGATTAAAGAAGAAATTGTCGGCCAGAGGGAATAGTAAAGGACTTAAGAAAAAAGGTAAGCAATTAAAAAGGGCTACAGAGGCTAGAAATGGAAAATAAGTGAGATACTTTTTAAGTAATCTTGTACTTAGGAGCTACTGAAAGATTTTATAAAAGGCAGAGACACACTATGATTTCAGTTTTTAAAAGATTACTTTAATTGCTGTGTGGTGAATTGATTTATGAGGGTTATAAGCGGAAATAGGGAGAACAGATGATAGACCATTCCTGGTAAGAAATGATGCTGGACTGCATTCAAGAGAAGGTTGTAGATATAAATTGGGTAGATTGGAGATGTATTTAGGAAACATATTCAACAAGACAATAATGGAGTGGGTGGGATGTAAACTCCTTAAGGGCAAGGGACTGTTTTGCTTATTGTTATAGTCTTAATTGAACTAATCTTTTTACCTGGCACATGATAGATTCTCAATGAAATACTGTTGACTGAATAAATACAAAGAATGAAAAGGAGGACATGAGAGTCATTTCCAGGTTTCTGAATTAAGGAACTGGATCCACAAAGGTACCGTTTAGTGATATGTGGAAGGCTAGAGAAGGGTAGATTTCAGAGAAATTGAGAATTGAGTTGTAAGCATGTTAAGTTTAAGAGTCTGAGAAACATCCAAGTGCCGATATTGAGTGTGGTTGGACATATGGTCACCATTTTAAAAAATGACTTTATTGAGGTATTATTGAGGTATTAAAAGTTGTACTTATTTAATATATACAACTTGTTGAGCCTAGAGATAAGTATACTCTAGTGAAACCATCACCACAACCAATGCCGCAAATTTCTATCACCTCCAAAAATTTCCTCCCACCCTCTCTATTTCCCCTGGAGAGGAAAATAGCTATCCACTCCAGTATTTTTGCCTGGAGAATTCCATGGACAGAGGAGCCTGGAGGGCTACATCCATGGGGTTGCAAAGAGTTGGACACTACTGAGCGACTAACACTTTCTCTTTTTTGTGTATGTGTGTGGTAAAAACATAACAAAGTGATTGCTGCTGCTAAGTCATATCAGTCGTGTCTGACTCTGTGCGANAAGAAAGCAGAATGTAAAAACTTCTAACCTTCATATTGTGTATGAGTTTAATTTATTGCATTTATGGCAATATAAGGATATTGCTTATATGGAGAAGGAAATAGCAACCCACTCCAGTATTCTTGCCTGGAGAATCTCATGGACGGAGGTGCCTGGTGGGCTACAGTCCATGGGGTCGCAAAGAGTTGGAGACGACTAAGAGACTTCACTTTCACTTTCACTTTCAAGGATGTTGCTAGCAATATGCTACAGTAAGACTTTTATCAAATAGTGGTGCTGCATAGTCAAATGATAAGACTAGTATTTATTTATTTTTAATTATTTATTATAATTTTGTGGCTAATTACAGTATTGTGGTGGTTTTTGCCATACATTGGCATGAATCAGCCATGGGTGTGATGTGTTTCCCATCCCAAAACCCTCTCCCACCTCCCTTAACATCCCATCTCTTTGGGTTGTCCCAGTGCACCAGCTTTGAGTGCCCTGTTTCATGCATCAAACTTGAACTGTTAATCTGTTTCACAGATGGTAATATGTTTCAATGCTATTCTCTCAAATCATCTAACCCTTGCCTTCTCCCACAGAGTCCAAAAGTCTGCTCTTTATATCTGTGTCTCATTTGCTGTCTCGCATATAGGGTCATCGTTACCATCTTTCTAAATTCCATATATACGTGTTAATATACTGTATTGGTATTTTTCTTTCTAACTTACTTCACTTTGTATAATAGGTTCCAGTTTCATCCATCTCATTAGAACTGACTCAAATGCATTCTTCTTAATAGCTAAGTAATATTCCATTGTGTATATGTACCACAGCTTTTTTATCCATTCATCTGCCAATGGACATCTAGATCACTTCCATGTCCTGCTACTGCTGCTACTAAGTCGCTTCGGTCGTGTCCGACTCTCTGCGACCCCATAGACAGCAGCCCATTGGGCTCCGCCATCCCTGGGATTCTCCAGGCAAGAANAATCGTGATTATCCAGGTCATGAAGATCTTTTTTAGTCTGCTTGGACAACAAACTTCCTGATTGTTCCCATATATAACAGAGCAAGGAATAGAGACATGGAAAGAGATGGCAGAGCAAAGAGATAGGGGCTAGAGTAAAGCAGTTCACAATCCACCCACTGGCCTGCAGGGATGTAGGAGTGTCCCTCAGGTTAGGAGAAAAGAGCCAAATTCAAGTCATTTTGCTGATACTCTAACTCAAGAGAGCTATCCACCAGTAAGGGGACCCTAGAAACAAGCTGCTGTACTGCTGAGGCAGAGCTAATATGGAAAAGTGGAAGAAGTAAAGCCTCCCTTGCTAAGGGCCCGTCCAGTGGGAAGGCTCCCCTGAGCCTCTAAAGAACTTGAGTGTGGACCGGCCACACAGAGGGCATGAGCACCCAGGTAGTGTTAGCCCTAGAATCACTGATCATCGATCAAAAAACAAGAACAGCAGTGACCTAAGAGGAGAGTATTCATCATTTTGCCTCTTGATCCTTTGAATCCTGGAGGAGCCAGATCCTGAAGAGAAGTGTCTAGAAGCAAACTATACTCTCAGTAACTATGCTATTCCAAGGAACCATGAGTCCCCTCAAGTGTGCAGCTGGAAGATGGCACAGGATAAAATGAAAGTGACTATTAAACTGGATGGACTTTAAGGAATTAAAATGACTGGAAAGGTGTAGAATCTATTCAAGCTATTAGTAAAGGATGGAAAGTGAACAAAATACTGAATGGTCAAAACAAGAGCATTCTAAGTTTTATATCCCACCATGTACTGAATTCAGAGATACCAAACCTGCCTTTATAAATGTGTAACTCATTGGTTTTTACATATCAACCAAGTTAGTTCTTCAGTAATAACAGAAATTATGTTTGGACAGTCTATTAAGCTAAATAGGGCTAGTAAATTTACATCATCTAAAAAGAAAAAAAAATAAGTGATATTGTCTATTTTAAGTAATTTCCTTGGCTGGCTTGGGTCTTGCATTAAAGAGTGTGAGGAAGATAGTTGTCCTGTCTTGCATGCCAATAACAGTTTTCCCTTTTTTTCATTTTCACATTATTTCAGTCTTATAAAAATGATAAATAGCATCCCATGTGTTAAAATAGAGTAGGTCATGGATCAAGAAATCTGAAATCTTATATTCCAACAGTCTTGACTAAACCTCATTTTCTCTAATATGGGATTACAACCATAGAATGTGCTAGTTGGTGGGTGATCAGAGAACAGATGGTAAGCTTCTCACTCATGGTAAGATCTTCTTTTCAACACTTCTGAAACTGGACTATCCAAATTCTATTTAAATATTTCCAGTTATTGCCTTCCAATGGCATCACTGGGACTGGAGCAGTCCTCTGGCATACTCACTCCTCACCCTATGGTCTGCATTTCACCACTGTTCAACTAAATGAATCTAAATGATTTGTGTAGGGAGGGGGAGATAGAGAGAAGGAGCAAGTGAGGAAAGATGGGTTTATTATATATGGCACCTTAGTACAAATGAAGGTTTCCTCTCCATGAACTTGAAAGAGCATATCACAGTTTGCTGGATTATTATGGTTCAAAGAAATCTCCTGAACCTATCTGCAAAAGGTCTCCACCTTGTCCATTTTCCGTTCCATTACATTGGTAACAGGAAGGGCAGCTGTACAGAGGAACATGTCCTATTACCTGTTCAAATAGGAATGGGTTTTCACACTTGTTTCCAAAGCAAACTAAAAACCACAAGAGGTATCCATCCACCATTTAAAAGTTTTTTGTCTAGAACATTTTCAACATTTTTTAAAATTAATTTTTTAAGTTTATTTATGGCCCTGCTTGGTATTCATTGTGCACGGTCTTCTCTCTGGTTGCAGTGAACAGGGGCTACTCTGTTCCAGTGCTCTGGCTTCTCACTGTGGTGGCTTCTCTCATAGTGGAGCATGGGCGCTGGGGCACACGGGCTTCGGTAGGTGCAACACGTGGGCTCGGTAGCTGCAGCTTCTGGGCTCTAGGGCATGGGCTCAATAGTTGTGGCCCATGTGGGATCTTCCAGGATCAGGGATCCAACCCATGTCTCCTGCACTGGTAGGCAGATTCTTTACCACTGAGCCACCAGAGAAGCACAATATTTTAAATATATATATATATATACTAAAATCTGCCTAGAATTTCCATTGTAGTTCACACGAATAGCAACTGAAATTCTTGGTCCAAGTAAAGCATACTATAAAAAGGTATGGAGTAAAAAGACTATAAAAAGTTATCTGGAATTAGAACTTAGAGTTGTATCTGATCTAGTCCTCCAGTATAAACAGAAATTTTAAAATTGAATGTATTCATGTAAAGTTAAGCTTTAGTAGAGGAAGAGAAAGTGAAACTGAACTAAAGGAAGGAATGCAGAAAAAATGAGAAAGGATTATGGGAGCAGCACATACTGGGGACCCATATAAGAAATAATAATCTAGATTACTTTTCACTACAGAGGGTTCCTATGTATATTCAGTATGTAAACTAATAGCCTAATGTTTATATGTTTACATTTTACTATGTTGCTGAACTTGAATGATACATAAAGGAACAGAGAGTTACACATTTTAAATAATTTTTTAAAGTTTTTACATTTATTTGTTTTTATTTATATTTTTATTTGGTTGCACCAGGTCTTTGTTGCAGCACTCGAGATCATCCATCTTCCTTGCCGCATGTGGCATCTAGTTCAGTACCAGGGATTGAACCTGGCCCCCTGCACTTGGGAGTATGGAGTCTTAGCCACTGAACCACCAGGGAAGTCCCAGTAGATAGACATTTTTAAATGTTATCATCCAGGGTAAAAATGCTTCCTTGGCAATGTCCTACCTGCCATCCAGGGGCATTCCCCTGCCCCTTTCCCACTATACCAGGTAAGGTCAATATCAGGTAATGGGAGTGAGAACCCTGACTTTGTCAACCAGTAAAAAAAAAAGGATGAAAGACTCTAGCTTACCCAACTCTACATATGAATCATTGTACATTTTTACCAGGCTCTTTAGAGGCACTGAAAACCTTGTCTCCGATCCAAACCTTGAAAGCTTGAAGATAAAAATCTTTTATAAAATTTTTGATTATGTTAATAAAACACAATCCATAATTGGCCCATCTATGCTATTTTAACATCTGGCAGTTTTACAAACTTGACTAAAAATATATGTGTAAAGCCCACTGCTGTATAATTAAATGAAAGTTTGGCTTTATTCAAACATGTAAATGAATTCTTGGCTTCTTCTCTTATACACTTTTAAATTATTTATATGTATTCCCCATCCATAGCATTTTCTCTGGTCCAGAAACAATTCAATTTTAACAAATTTCCAATTTATTTAAAATTTTACAATAAAAAATGACTTTATACAATAAAAGCACATTTCTATTGCCAGAAAAGGGTATAAAATACATCTTGTGATATGCAACTTGCCAAATCAGAAGTAAATGAATAGACATTTCATTTTCTTGCATAATCTGACACAACTAGTGTGTATGTATAGTATAGCAGGTGCTTAGATCAAATCTCAAAAGAAAGGAAATTATTATTATACATTATATAAAAGCAATTAATGCTTTTAAAAGCACCTTTAAATTTCATCCATCTTTTAAATTTTAATCAGTCAAGAAGTAAACGTTTCCAATTGCATAGTCAACAGCAAGTAGCCAACAGTGAACACTTCTAGATTTCACCTTCATCATCTGCAAGAGTTTTCTTCTAAACATTCTGAAAGCACACTCACTCTTTCAGAGTTTTTGCAGTTGCCTAAAATAGTTTATGCCTCCTTTGTTCTCCATACATTTTGGCATCTTGTGTTATATTTTCAAAAATGTACGAATGAAAGATGATATACATGGCATGATAAGTTGAGCTAATGATGCAGATTTTATTTTTTAAATATTAATATTTCAAAGTAACCAACAAAGATGTTGCTACTAACTCTAAATGGTTTTATTTACAGAGAAACTTACTACTAATTGTGAAGTCAATGGATGCTACAACCTGCACCACACAAAGAACTTCCTATTAAGTTTTGGCTATTTTTAGGGTTGTTCAACTCACTGAAATGGTGCTAATAATAATAGCATGCTGGTATTAATCAAGTTATAAAAATACAGTACAAATTGCACATTAGCTGTTTTCCTTTTGTGCAAAAGTAAAATAGAAGCATATTAATCAATATTGTATTAAATCTGATACATTCATAAAGTACAACTGTGCTTCTCTGAGGTAAAGAGAATACATTTAATAACAGGTCAATTTAATTTCAATGAATAGATGAAGTTTGAAGAGTTTTCAAGGTGATAAAACCATGACCCAGAAAGACATAATTTGACAAATTAAGAACACTGGCAATGACAGAAGCAAATATTTTGGAAACAACTGAATAAGTGTGAACCATAACGACAGAGAGTGTCAATGACAACAACATTGACTGGAGGCCAAAATTTAAATAAAACCTGTCTTTGATTTATAGTTGTTCTCGCTCTTGTTTTTGAGCTCACTGATGATCTTACCTCATGGTTTTAGACATCGCCTCCCTCTAGTCAAAACAGCACTCAGTCTCCATAAGACTTGAATTAATCTCATCTTATTCTCCAAATTGAGGACAATTTTCTTGCTGAGAAATGCTGCTAAATACTTGACCTGACTGGAATCTTAATATGTCTGAATTTCTTTGATTTAAATAACCCAAGTATCTGGCTTGATATTCCTCAGGTATAGGAGGGATATTTTTCTTATCCCAAAGGTTTTAGGACAGTTTCCTCTGTGGTGGTCTGAGTGATCCTGGGCCTCTTATCTCAATCCTACCAGTAGCTAATCAGAAGTGGAGAGCCCTGAATCCCACTGCAGAACTACTAGGTCAGATTCTCTAAATCTGAGGTTTGAAAATATACTTTTACAATAACTTCTCCAAGAGAAGCCAAGATCCATTGTTCTCAGATATCAATTCCTTGACCATCATGCATTTCAGGACAATTAAAATGCCGTAGGTAATGAAATAGTGGAGAAAGAATTTAAGAGTCTTGCTATCAAAATTGGCTTACAAAAAGCTAATGATCTAACATCCCTACATATCCCACCTCTGCCAGGTGTCCGCCTTTAAAAGACCTATGCTTTTCTACCTTGAAGAATTCATCAAAAACTATTTTTTCCAAAAGGGTGTGGTAAAAATTCCTGTCTCTTATACACATCTAGTAAACGTTTCCAATTGCATAGTCAACAGCAAGTAGCCAACAGTGAACACTTCTAGATTTCACCTTCATCATCTGCAAGAGTTTTCTTCTAAACATTCTGAAAGCACACTCACTCTTTCAGAGTTTTTGCAGTTGCCTAAAATAGTTTATGCCTCCTTTGTTCTCCATACATTTTGGCATCTTGTGTTATATTTTCAAAAATGTACGAATGAAAGATGATATACATGGCATGATAAGTTGAGCTAATGATGCAGATTTTATTTTTTAAATATTAATATTTCAAAGTAACCAACAAAGATGTTGCTACTAACTCTAAATGGTTTTATTTACAGAGAAACTTACTACTAATTGTGAAGTCAATGGATGCTACAACCTGCACCACACAAAGAACTTCCTATTAAGTTTTGGCTATTTTTAGGGTTGTTCAACTCACTGAAATGGTGCTAATAATAATAGCATGCTGGTATTAATCAAGTTATAAAAATACAGTACAAATTGCACATTAGCTGTTTTCCTTTTGTGCAAAAGTAAAATAGAAGCATATTAATCAATATTGTATTAAATCTGATACATTCATAAAGTACAACTGTGCTTCTCTGAGGTAAAGAGAATACATTTAATAACAGGTCAATTTAATTTCAATGAATAGATGAAGTTTGAAGAGTTTTCAAGGTGATAAAACCATGACCCAGAAAGACATAATTTGACAAATTAAGAACACTGGCAATGACAGAAGCAAATATTTTGGAAACAACTGAATAAGTGTGAACCATAACGACAGAGAGTGTCAATGACAACAACATTGACTGGAGGCCAAAATTTAAATAAAACCTGTCTTTGATTTATAGTTGTTCTCGCTCTTGTTTTTGAGCTCACTGATGATCTTACCTCATGGTTTTAGACATCGCCTCCCTCTAGTCAAAACAGCACTCAGTCTCCATAAGACTTGAATTAATCTCATCTTATTCTCCAAATTGAGGACAATTTTCTTGCTGAGAAATGCTGCTAAATACTTGACCTGACTGGAATCTTAATATGTCTGAATTTCTTTGACTTAAATAACCCAAGTATCTGGCTTGATATTCCTCAGGTATAGGAGGGATATTTTTCTTATCCCAAAGGTTTTAGGACAGTTTCCTCTGTGGTGGTCTGAGTGATCCTGGGCCTCCTATCTCAATCCTACCAGTAGCTAATCAGAAGTGGAGAGCCCTGAATCCCACTGCAGAACTACTAGGTCAGATTCTCTAAATCTGAGGTTTGAAAATATACTTTTACAATAACTTCTCCAAGAGAAGCCAAGATCCATTGTTCTCAGATATCAATTCCTTGACCATCATGCATTTCAGGACAATTAAAATGCCGTAGGTAATGAAATAGTGGAGAAAGAATTTAAGAGTCTTGCTATCAAAATTGGCTTACAAAAAGCTAATGATCTAACATCCCTACATATCCCACCTCTGCCAGGTGTCCGCCTTTAAAAGACCTATGCTTTTCTACCTTGAAGAATTCATCAAAAACTATTTTTTCCAAAAGGGTGTGGTAAAAATTCTTAATACAGTTCGATGCAATTGCCTTTAACTACAGGCAAGGTTTATATCTGTTTCATTGACACTATCTCCTGCCTAAGAAAAAAACACAAAAAATGTCTGAAATGTGGAGCACTAAATTGCATCGTTTTCTTCACCAGGCTTCATGCATCTATCCCTGTACTGCATATCACCTACTAAACTCTATTACTGCTAAGGACACTGACCTTCTCTCTAGGCTGAGCTGATTTTGTGTAGGATATCTCTTTCCTGATAGTCTGCTTTCTGCATGCTATCTTCCTTGCCAGCTTCCAAACTGGTGCTGGTGCTCTGTTCCATGCGTGCTCCTTTGCTAATCCTATCCACAGACACCTCACCTAAGTGGATTCCCAGTTTAAAAAAAAAAAATAGAAACACCCCCACAAANGTTCCATGTGCTCTGTTTTATTGTTTTGATTTTTGAACCATGTAAATGTGTTTCCCATCATAAAATAAAGAAAATTACTAAGATTGAGGTAGATTGCAGATTTACAAGGACTGGAAAAGAGGTCCCTGAGATACTTTTAAGTGGGAAAAGCAAGTTGCAGAACAGTGTATGTATTGTAAAATGATCTCCGTAGTGGAAACAAACAGCACGCACATTTACATATACAGAAAAATGTTTGATAGTAAACATAATCAGGTATTAACAGTAGTAACCTCTTGGGGGTGAGTCTGGAGGTAAGGTGAGGGTGGTGAGGGGAATCTGATGTTTTATTTTCTTAAATCTCCTTTTAAATCAAAGTATTATTTATATACAGTGAAATGCAAGGATTGTATTTTCGGGTTTTGGCACATGTATACACCCATATAATCTACCCACATGAAAATATGAGAAATTTCTATATGCTCAAGGGCAAAAGAAGTTCTATGACCATTAATAATGTTGATTTCTGGGAATTCCCTAGCAGTCCAGTGGTTAGGGCCCCAGGCTTCCACTTCAAGGGGTGTGAGTTCGATCCCTGGCTGAGGAATTAAGATCCCACAAGCCTCACGGCACTGTCCAAAAAATCACTGTTGGTCTCAACTTGATGCTTAAACACTGTTATTTCACATAAGGAATATTTATTTAAAGCAGGGGTCCTCAAGCCCCGAGCTGTGGACTGATAGTGGTCTGTGGCCTGTTAGGAACTGGATTGCAGAGCAAGAGGTGAGCTGCCAGCAGGCAAGTAAAGCTTCATCTGCCACTCCCCATGACTCACATTACTGCCTGAACCATCTTATTTCAACTGTCGACCTCTGAAGGGCCATTGCCAACCATTGGTCAGGACAATAACTTGCTTTTTGCACTTGTCACAGGATCTCCCTCCAAGGGGAACACATTAAATGTTCCCCTTTAATGTGTTAAACACACATTTACACACAGGGTCCTTTAATGACCCTGGGACTGACAGTTAAGTCCCCAGTGGTTTGGGTATGCATATGCCACAGGGTATGTGAGCAATAGAATAAGAAAGAAACTTATAGATTTCATCTGTCTTCTATCTGGCCCCACCTCAGACTATTAAGGTAATTAATCAGAGATACTTCCTGGAGAAAAGCACTGCTGTGTTAACCTATGGTTTTGTTATTCCTTCTCTTCAGTACTCAGCACAGCTGGGGATGCTGAGAGAGGACAGGCCAAGACCAAAAACTCAGGCAGGGCTGGTATTATCTCAGTGTTGTTACTGCTTTTATTTTGCTCAAAGGTCATGATATTTTCTGTACTGTGCCTATTAAACAGGAGAAGGCAATGACACCCCACTCCAGTACTCTANGGCCAAGACCAAAAACTCAGGCAGGGCTGGTATTATCTCAGTGTTGTTACTGCTTTTATTTTGCTCAAAGGTCATGATATTTTCTGTACTGTGCCTATTAAACAGGAGAAGGCAATGACACCCCACTCCAGTACTCTAGCCTGGAAAATCCCAAGGACGGAGGAGCCTGGTAGGCTGCAGTCCATGGGGTCGCTAGGAGTCGGACACGACTGAGTGACTTCACTTTCACTTTTCACGTTCATGCATTGGAGAAGGAAATGGCAACCCACTCCAATGTTCTTGCCTGGAGAATCCCTGGGACGGGGGAGCCTGGTGGGGTGCCGTCTACGGGGTCGCACAGAGTCAGACATGACTGAAGTGACTTAGCAGCAGCAGCAGCAGCCTATTAAACATCTTACATTTTATCCCTAGGCGGAGCAGAGAGAATCTGTTCACAGACTGGGCAACAGCGGTGGCCTCGCTATGAAATGTGTCTGATTGCTGGGTGTGCAGGGAGATGCCTCTATTGATGTAGAGTAGAAAGTAGAAGTACTGGCTAAACATACATGCCTTACATAATACTAGACGTGCAGTAACTCTCCTGTCTTAGTAGACTCACCAATGAGACAAGTGGTCCTTCAAAACAGGATGGCTCTGGACATGCTAACAGCAGCACAAAGTGGGACCTGTGCTTTCATTCAAACTAAGTGTTGTGTATATGCCTGGTGACTCCCACAGTATTTCCTCTGCTATGAAAGCTTTAGACCAGGACAACACTACCATGGATTCCTTCTCCATCGACCTGGTAAGCACTTGGCTCTAGAATTTGCCCTTATCCTGGTGAATGACTATTTTTGCCATACTAGGTATCTCACTCTTGATAGTCTCTAGCTGCAGTATTGCGTTTGTGGTATGTGGTTGCAGTGCACTTCTGCCTACCTGATCCCACGAATATCCTGGAAGAGAGGGTGGACCAAGTTGTAAGGGTCATGCCGAGTATGTAGGGGCAGAGTATATGATCAGGGCACTCAGAACGGCTGATTTCTTGCTCAGTCCATCTGCTGTTTTACCAGTCCCGGCATCGCTTACCCGCTACTCACCTGTATCCACTCGTCTTAATCATAGGGTTTAATCAGTAGCTAAGTGCTTGCCCCGTGCCCCAGCAGCTGGTTTCCCTGGTAACTGATAAGCCAACCTGACGTCATTCCCCCCTATAAATGGTAGCCTCCATTTCCCGTGAGTAGCGAAGTTGTTCGGAGAAGATAATGGCACCCCACTCCAGTACTCTTGCCTGAAAAATCCCGTGGATGGAGGAGTCTGGTAGGCTGCAGTCCATGGGGTCGCTAACAGTCGGACACAACTGAAGCGACTTAGCAGCAGCAGCAGCAGCGAAGTTGTTGCCAAGTCCTGACTGCTGTGTGCTGTTCACAGTGGGGTGTTGCTCCACGACCTTCTGACTTCTAAAATTCCCTGTCCGACAAATTATTGATGTCTCTGTCACGGTGTCCGGACTTTCTTCACTTTCGCAGCTGGGCAACTGGAGAGCTAATAGGCCTGCCTAACATGATAAAGGTAAACTTAACTAGTTTCTTAAGTATCCTTTAAGCGTTTCTTTATACAAATATGGGTGAATTATGGATACGTGTTTTTATTTCTCCACTTTTCTTACAAAAGAGATAACATACTGTACAGTTTTATATATTGCTTTCTTCACTCCTCAAAATGTATCCTTGAAAAATATTTTCATATTAATACATTACAAAGTTTTTTTTTAAACACCTGCTTAGTGTTCTATTGTGCTGTTAATCAGTCTCTTGGTTAATAAATGGATTGTTCCAGTCTTTGAACATTACAAACAGCTGAGTTGAATAGCCTTGTACCTACATTATTTTGTATGTTACAGTAAATTTGTGGGATAATTTTTCAGAAGTGGAATTGCTGTGTCAAAGGAAAAAAATAGGCTTGTAATAGGTACCTTCACAGCAAGTGTTTTTAAACTTTTTATTTAGAAATAATTTCAAATTTACCAAAGGGTTGCAAGAATTGTACAAAAAATTGTATATGATGTACCTACTTACTGGTTTTAAATGTTTATTTGTTTGGCTTTGTTGTAGGATGTGGTCTTTTTTGTAGGGTGGGAGCTTTAATCTTCGCTAGGGTGTGCGGGATCTCTAGCTGTGGCATGCAGGATCTAGTTCCCTGACCAGGGATAGAACCTGGGCCTCTTGCATTGGTAGTGTGGAGTCTTAGCCCTGGACAATTAGGGAAGCCCCTACCCACTTGTTAATATTTTGTCTTTTGCTACATTTCCTTTATCATTTCTCTCTTTATCATTCATATGTGTGTGTACACATGTGTGTATACGTATTTACACGTTACTATTTTTGAGTCATTTGAGAATAACTTGTAGATATGTCTCATTATTTCTGAGCACTTCATTATGTATTTTCTAATAAGGACATTCTTTAGATTAACTGAATATCAATAATGAAAATCAGAATGTTTAACATTGGTACAATATGATTGTCTGTACTTTGTATATTCAAATTTTACCCATACTTTACAGTAATTCTTTCAAGTCCAGGTGCACACATTGCATTTAGTTGTCATGTCTCTTTAGTTTACCTTAATCTGAAACAGTTCTTCAGCCTTGCTTTGTCTTGTGCTGATATTTTCAAAAAACTATAAGTCATGGATTCATAGAATGCCCTTAATTTTGGTTTGTTTTATGCTTCCTTGTGATTATATCTAAAGTAGGCCTTTTTGGGTAGTGTATTAGTTGTCCGTTTCTGTGTAACAAATTAGCTCAAGACTTAAAGACTTTACAAACGTTTATTATCGTAAACATTTTGTGACCAGGAGTCTGAGTTTGGTTTAATTCCTCAGAGGTTGCTGGAATGAGGGCCTCAGCTTCTTGCTGGCTCGAGTCCTGCCTTAGTTCCTCGTCATGTGCACCTTTTGCGTATGTTTGTGTGTGTATGTGCTCAGTTGTGTCCAACTCTTTCTGACCCGCCAGGCTTTCCTCTCCATGGAATTTTCCAGGAGGGAATACTGGATTGGGTTGCCATTTCCTCCTCCAGGAATCTGGCTTCTGTCAGTCAAAGTACTGTGCTCAAAGTACTTGTAATATGCTTATGTTATTCATTTGAAATAAAATTAAGTGTATTTGTTTCTATTGCATGCAATTTTAGTTTTTCTACACTCTAAAATTGATGAGTGCTGATTAGTATTTTTGAATATGTAAAGCATTTACACAATTAAAATCAAAACTATGTTTTAAGTTATACTCAGGAAATTGTCACTCCTCCTTTATCTCTTCTGCCTCATTCGTAAGTCACTGTGTCTTTTTGCAAAAAAAGAAAAAAATCACTTATATTTTCTTATTTCTTTCTTACACAAAAAGTAACAGGCTATGCAGTCATCCCTGGCTTTTTATAGTTACAGTATATATACATACATTTCACTTACCACAGTTGAAATAATGCCATTCTCCTAAAAACAGTTTAAACTTTGGTCTCCATAGTATCAGTTCAGTTCAGTCGCTCAGTCGTGTCTGACTCTTTGCGACCCCATGAATCACAGCACGCCANTAACTCCCCCAGTGAAGAAGCAGCGCAGATGCCTGCATTTGCCACTAGCAAGCAGGGTCTGGGCAGGGAGGCGCGGGCGGCATTGCTTAGAGTAAGGACCAGGCCTGAATGCCCCGAGGGCAATCTGAGGGAACTAACTTGGGCTAGCAAACCAGACTGTGGGATAGCTGCCTCGTGAAAAGCCCTAACCTAAGACACCGCCAGGCCTGCTCACAGAACAAAGGACTGACTAGAGCTAAGTGAAAAGCCCTACCCTAAGGCACCACCATCAGGCCCGCTCACAGAACAAAGGACTGAGCAGAGTTAGCCGGCTGCTGGCTGGCCCATCTCCCTCCAGAGACAGGCAGCCAGAGCCAGAAGGGGGCAGTCGAGGCCCCGAGAGGCATTATTTACCAAACTGCAAGCAGGCTTCATTGCTAACCAAGACTTCTTGGGGTTCTGGAGGGTCAACATCTGCCTGAGAAGGTGTGCTGAGTGTACACCCAGTAAACCGAGCGGCAGGGATGGGGGAGGCGATGAGTCGCAGCAACCGCACTCACCAAACACCTGATCCCCTGAGCTGCTCGGACCTGGGAAGGGCACAAAACGCAGGCCCAACCCAGTCAGCGCCTCTGAGGATGACCCGAGTGCCTGAACGTGAGCGTCTTAGACCTGGGAGGTGCATGCAGCCCAGGGCCGCCCTCGGACGGCTCCCAGAGGAGCAACCTAGAGCCTGAGCAGTGTGGGCAGGGAGGGCACACGCACCGTGAGCGGGCGCAGGCCCAGTGTGGCTGAGACACTGCGAGCACACGCCAGTGTTATTTGCTTGCAGCATCCCTCCCTCCCCACAGCACGACTGAACAAGTGAGCCTAAAAAAGTGTCCACCACCATCCTCTTGTGTCAGGGTGGAAATTAGACACTGAAGAGACCAACAAACAGAAGAAGTTAAAACAGGGAACCGCTTGGAAGTGACAGGTGCAATAGATCGAAACCCTGTAGTTAGTACTGGCTACATAGGAAGGGGCCTGTAGATCTTGAGAAATACAAGCTGGATCAAGGAGCTATCTGAAAATGAACTGACCCCACACTGCCCACAACACCAGAGAAAGTCCTAGATATATTTTTACTATCATTCTTTAAATTTTTTTTAATTAAAAATAAATTTTAAGTCCTCTATTACTCCCGTAACTTTCATTTTTATAACCT
>SJYV01026763.1:478788-490942 GCA_006410875.1 Neotragus pygmaeus | reverse complement strand
CTCTCTGGGTTTCTTGGATTGGGTGACAATTTCCTTCCCCATTTTAGGGAAGTTTTTTACTATTATCTCCTCAAGTATTTTCTCATGGTCTTTCTTTTTGTCTTCTTCTTCTGGGACTCCTATGATTCGAATATTGGGGCGTTTAACATTGTCCCAGAGGTCTCTGAGGTTTTCCTCATTTCTTTTAATTCGTTTTTCTTTTTTCCTGATTCATTTATTTCTACCATTCTATCTTCTACCTCATTAATCCTATCTTCTGCATCCATTATTCTACTATTAGTTCCATCCAGAGTGTTTTTAATATCATTTATTGCATTATTCTTTATATATTGACTCTTTTTTAATTCTTCTAGTTCCTTGGNTTTCTACCATTCTATCTTCTACCTCATTAATCCTATCTTCTGCATCCATTATTCTACTATTAGTTCCATCCAGAGTGTTTTTAATATCATTTATTGCATTATTCTTTATATATTGACTCTTTTTTAATTCTTCTAGTTCCTTGGTAAACCTTTCTTGCATCTTCTCAGTCCTTGTCTCCAGGCTATTTATCTGTAACTCCATTTTGTTTTCAAGATTTTGGGTCATTCTCACTATCATTATTCACAATTCTTTACCAGGTAGATTCCCTTTCTCTTTCTCTTTTGTTTGGTTTGGTGGGCATTTATCCTGTTGGGTATTCCTCTGTCTCTTCATCTTGTTTATATTGCTGTGTTTGGGGTGGCCTTTCTATATTCTGGCAGTTTGTGGAGTTCTCTTTATTGTGGGGTTTCCTCACTGTATATGGAGTTGTAAGGGTGGCTTATCAAGTTTTCCTAGTTAGGGAAGCTTGTGTAAGTGTTCTGGTGGGTGGGGCTGGACTTCTCTCTGGAGTATAATGAAGTATCCAGTAATGAGTCATGAGATATCAGTGCGTTTGGAGTGACTTTGGGCAGCCTGTATATTGAAGCTCAGGGCTATGTTTTCTGGGTGTACAACCAGTGCACCTTCTCAGGCGGATGTTGACCATCCAGAATCCCAAGAAGTCTTGGTTAGCAATGAAGGCTGTTTGCAATTTGGTAGATAATGCCTCCCTGGGGCCATGATTGCCCCCTTCCAACTCTGGCTGCCCTTGCCTGCCTGTCTCCAGAAAGGTATGGGCCAGCCTGTAGCTGGCTAGCTCTGCTCAGTCCTTTGTTCTATGAGCAGGCCTGGCAATGTCATAGGTTATGGTTTTTTGCTTGGTAGTTATCCCACATCTGGTTTGCTATCCCAAGTTAGTTTCCTGATTGCCCTTGGGGCATTCAGGCCCGGTCTTTAAGCAATGCAGCCGGAGCCTCCCTGCCCAGCCCCCACTTGCTAGTAGCGAATGCAGGCGTCTGTGCTGCTTCTCTGCTGGGGGAGTTACCATTGAGCACGTAATCTGTGGGTTTTAATTATTTGTTTATTTTTCCTCCTGGTTATGTTGCCCTCTGTGGTTCCAAGGCTCACCACAGACTCGGCAGTGAGAGTGTTTCCTGGTGTTTGGAAACTTCTCTTTTTTAAGACTCGCTTCCCAGGGCAAAGCTCCGTCTCTCCCTGTTTTGTCTCTCTTTTTACCTTTTATATTTTTTCCTACCTCCTTTTGAAGAAAACAGGCTGCTTTTCTGGATGCCTGATGTCCTTTGCCAGCATTTAGAAGTTGTTTTGTGGAATTTTCTCAGCGTTCAAATGTTCTTTTGATGAATTTGTGCAGGAGAAAGTGGTCTCCCCGTCCTATTCCTCCACCATCTTAGGACAGCCAAATTGATGCTTTTGAACTGTGGTGTTGGAGAAGACTCTTGAGAGTCCCTTGGACTGCAAGGAGATTCANTGCCCTCTGTGGTTCCAAGGCTCTCCACAGACTCGGCAGTGAGAGTGTTTCCTGGTGTTTGGAAACTTCTTTTTTAACACTTCCTTTTCCAGGATGGAGCGCCATCCCTACCTCTTTTGTCTTTTATATTTTTTCCACCTCCTTTTGAAGACAATGGGCTGCTTTTCTGGGTGCCTGATGTCCTCCGCCGGCATTCAGAAGTTGTTTTGTGGAATTTACTCAGTGTTGAAATGTTCTTTTGATGAATTTGTGGGGGTGAAAGTGGTCTCCCCATCCTATTCCTCCGCCATCTTAGGACCGCCCCCCCCCAACCATTTCTTAAGGGTATATTCCATATTGTTCATATGTGGTTCATAAATTAAAAATAACACTCACCATTAAAAATAAATTAATGCAAAACTATACAAGAAAGCACAGTTTTCATTAGGGAAGTGCAAAGCACAACTACAATGAGATACCACTTCATACCCATCATAAAGGCTATTATCCTAAAACAAACAACAAGTATTGGTGAATATGGGGAGAAATCAGAGCCCTTGTGCCTTGCTGGTAGGAGTGCTTGCAGTGCAGCCACAGTAAAATCTACTAAAAAAATAAATAAATAAAATTATCACATGATCCAGCAATTCCACTCCTAGCCACATACCCAGAAGAACTGAAAGAAGACACCCAAGCAGGTAATTAGTACTCCAGTGCTCACTGCAGCCAAAAAGTGGACTATTCAAAAGTCCATGGAAAAACTGATAAACAAAATGAGGTATACGTACAACTGAGTATTACTCAGCCTTAAGAAGGCATAAAATTGACACATGGGTGAAATCTTAAGGGCATTATGCTAAGTGAAATAAGCCAGGCACAAAAGGGCAGATTCTGTATGATTCCACCTATATGAGGCACCCTAGAGTAGTCAAATTTGTAGACAGCACGGTGGTTCTAACCAGAGGCTTCAGAGAGTTGGGGATGGGAGTAGCAGCTTAATGGACACAGTCTCAGTTTGGGATAAAAGAAACGTTCCAGAGACAGATGGTGGCAGTGGTTGCACAGCAATGTGAATGGCACTGAACTGCATACTCAAAACCATGAAAACAGCACACTGTGTTATATACAGTGGTAAAGAACCTGCCTACTGACGCAGGAGACTTTGGTTTGAACCCTGGGTGGGGAAGATCTCCTGGGGAGAACATGTCAACCACTCCAGTATCCTTGCCTAGAGAATCCATGGACAGAGAAGCCTGGTGGACTACAGTTCAAAGGGTTGCAGAGACTTGGACACAAATGAAGCGACTTAGGACGCGTATATATTTCACCACAATAAAAAAAAATTAAGAATAGTTCTATCCCATTGCCTCTATAAATTTTGTAATGAAACAGCTGTATGGAGTCATTTTTAAAGTCTGAAGTTACCTTGAAGAACACAATTTAACAACCAAGTCTAAAACCTCCTAGTTTAATAATGTAGGCAGAAAAGTGGAATCTGAATTTCTTATCCAGGGACCAAAGTTCATCGACCCATGAAATGTCTACTAATTAAGCTTTCTGCCCCTCCTCCCAACACCAAATCCCAGCATGTATCACTGCTATACAGTCATTTAGACTACGTTTTAGAAACTAGAAAATTTTTAATTTTATTAATTTAACCAAAACTGAATCTAACATCTCAGGAGCTACAGAGATCAGAATCACGGGGCTTCCTGGCCCCAGCAGGAACAGCTGTTGGTTCTGCCGTCTCCTCTCCCCTGGCACGTGTGCTTTTACTGTGTGCAGGGAAAGGCACCATAAAACCTGAGAACCACTGGTTTAATGGGACCCTGCAGGAAGGAATAGTGCCCATGTTCTCTATTAAGTTCAGATTCCTATGCAAATGCAATGCAGATGACATGCCAGAATCAGCATTTTAGAAAAAGGGTCAAGACCAAGTGGAAAATGGGAGAATTTTTCTCTGCTTGGAAGAAGATGGCAAATTTTAAAAACCCTAAGCTGGCAAAAATATGTGCAGGAACAAAAAGAGCCCAGGCATGTGTGTGCTCTTCTCCTTCCTACTAAGGTAGCTCATTTGAGTTCAGAAAGCTTCTTCTGACCTGTGGCGTGTTCCGGGTTAACTCAAATCCACATATCATGTAACATATCTCAGTTATTCTAAAAGACTGCTCAGATTTCACTCTTACACATGCAGGTCCATCACAATTACTGGAGATCTCTTAAATGTGAGGAAAGTCTGTGAAACAGTCAAATTGATTGCGCAGTTCCAAGAAGATCCTTCTCTGAGAACACATCATTAAAGCAAAGACCATGCGGGTCTCAGGCTACTTTAGCAAAGGTCTAACCAGATAGACTTTATCCCAGCACATCTACCAATGTTCTATACGTTTTCTCTCGTCCTTTGATGCAGACTGTACATCTTAAAATACCAAGACACTCTAAGAAAAAAGGCAAAGAAAAAAAAAAGCGCAGAAATTGTTTTTATACTAAACTTGCTGCTGCTGCTAAGTTGCTTCAGTCGTGTCTGACTCTGTGCGACTCCATAGATGGCACCCATCAGGCTCTCCCATCACTGGGATTCTCCAGGAAGAGTACTGGAGTAGGGTACCATTGCCTTCTCCATACTAAACTTACTAATGTCAAATTTTCACACTCATCAAATCAGACTGAGAATTTAACATTAGTAAATGACAACACCCTATGAAGTTTTGGGGGGTAAAAGCCCAAAATACTGTGCCTATTCCTCCTGCTGAAATGTGGGTATAATTCTCCAGCAAGTGGATCTGGACCGACTTCAGAGACAGGCCTAACCAGGAGGATGGGATGGAGAGCCATTCTGGAATGGCCAAAATAGGTCATAGAAGCCTTGCCGCTGGGCCTCTGGGAACACTTGCTCTGGGACCCCAGGCCTGTAGGAACAATGGTTACCCAGAGACGCCACGCCACAGACACGCAGAGAGAGGCAAGGCGAGAGAGGCCCACAGCCGCCAGCTGTGTGTCCAGACATTCTGCAGCAGACACAAGTCGCTCTTGCTGTTAGCTCCCTGTCTGAATTCCCGGCCCACAGAATTACGAGACATAATACTGAGAAAAACACGGTTGTTGCTTTAAGTCACTAAGTTTGGAGGTAATCTGTTACAATACTACATGGTAAATTCTCTTTAAATAACCAGGGTTGTACCTCAAGTATATGCTATTATCTAAGCAAGATTCATAGAAAGTCTTTCTTTGAATGTCAGAAAAATGATTCACTATTAGAAACACTACTGAGATGTCAAATTTCATCTATTTTGGCAGAAGAGGGAAGAAGCTCAGGCGAAGTTAAGAATTATTTACTGTCTGTCTCTTCAATTGAGAGGATGTGGGGGAAAGGCAGACATCTGTCTCATCTTTCCTCAGTGAAAACAGTGTCCAACCCGAAGGAAAGTCCTGAATCAACTTGCTGCTGCTGCTAAGTCACTTCAGTCGTGTCCGACTCTGTGTGACCCCACAGACGGCAGCCCACCAGGCTTCCCCGTCCCTGAGATTCTCCAGGCAAGAACACTGGAGAGGGTTGCCATTTCCTTCTCCAATGCATGAAAGTGAAAAGTGAAAGTGAAGTAGCTCAGTCGTGTCCAACCCTCAGCGACCCCATGGACTACAGCCCATCAGGCTCCTCCATCCATGGGATTTTCCAGGCAAGAGTACTGGAGTGAGGTGCCATCGCCTTCTCCAGAATCAACCTAGAGCATCTGATAAAGGATAAGTTCTGGTGGGAGAAAAATGTGGATGCCAAATGTATTCAAGTTATGCCACAAAGAACAAAATTGACCCATCAGGGCAGACAGGAGGGAGACTAGTGAGTCAGCAGCTTAGAAACAGTTTGCCATGATTTCTGCTATGACCGTGGACTCACTCCCCATGTAACTTACTGTTTAACTAGAAATGCGTGGAAAAGATGATTCAGCAAGACAAGTGTGGCAGAGTCACTACGTTAAAAGTGTGGGTAAATGCGCTCTAGTCACTGAAAGTGGGGGAAGGGCGGAAGGGCTAAGCTACGCACTGACCGCGTGTCCACACCCGGCCACCGCAGCCCACAGCCCAGACTCGACTCCCAGTTCTTCCCACGACCACCTGGGTGAGCTGAGGGCTGGCACCTGTGTGACCATAGCAAGCACGGCTGGAGCTGGGTGGTCAAATTGGATGGAAGGGGGAAACTTGATTCACTGCAACTTTATGTGTGTTTGGGGGAACTCTGAATTTATTACAAAAAAAACAGAAACCAAACATTAATACTGTCGATGTCATCGTCTTTTCTAGAGAACTGAACTTGCAGGATGCACAACTGGGGAAGAACTAGCAGAAAGAATGCTGATGCAGAAGCTGACCAGGGAGACGGGGAGTAGAGAAGGAAAGAAGAGAGGCAGCAGTTTACCCAGAAACAGCCTGACGTTTCCCTCGTGAAGCGCCCTGTGTATTTCTGGACACAGCAGTAAAGAATCTGCCTGCCAAGATAGGAGACGCAAGAGACACAAGTTCGACCCCTGGGTGGGGAAGACCCCCTGGAGGAGGAAATGGCACCCCACTCCTGTGTTCTTGCCTGGGAAATCCCATTGACGGAGGAGCCTGGCGGGCTATAGTCCGTGTGGTCGCAGAGTTGGACGCGACTTAAAAGTCTGAACAACAAGGAGGTTGAATCAGGAATTGCTGCATCCCTGGGCTGGCGGCTCCCAGACCTTTAGATCCCCACTTTGCAAGGTTTCTGGGTGTTGAGAAGCACACCCCTGAGCATGAGACCCAAAGGACCTAGTGAGGCTGTGTCTTGCCTCCCCAGCCTGTGCACAAGTGAGCTGCCCTCTCCTTCACAACCCACCCCCCTCCACAGGAGACACCAGCGGGCCTTGCTGGGAGGTGAGCCTGGGCTCGGGACCACGACAGCCAACGGCACTGCAGGGACTCCTAACTGAACTTCATCCCCAGAGGAGAAGGGTTCTCCACCGAAATGCTCACGAAGCCTATGAAGGATCTTTGACAGAAAGTGACAGAAAGCTTAATGACGATTACTGTCAGGAAACACTCAATCAGGCCTTNCAACGGCACTGCAGGGACTCCTAACTGAACTTCATCCCCAGAGGAGAAGGGTTCTCCACCGAAATGCTCACAAAGCCTATGAAGGATCTTTGACAGAAAGTGACAGAAAGCTTAATGACGATTACTGTCAGGAAACACTCAATCAGGCCTTATGTTTAACCCCACCAAGTACAAATGACACCTTCCCCAAACCACCACCGCCACCACCACCCCGTCAGCAGATGGCCTCTTCCGCGAGGACGTCTTCTCCAAACACTTTGTGGCTCACACATGATCACGTTGCTCCTCTCAGGACCACTAGACAACTTAACATCGTTTGATACCCAAAACAAAAATCAATCATACCAAGGAAACACTATGTTTCTTAACTATCCCAATTTAAACATTCCTAACAAGAAACATAGAAACTCCACACTTTTTAGGTTATAAAGTTGTTCACTTCAGTGACCAAAAAGTTTTTAACTTTCAGATCATAAGCAAGATCACTTGTGTGCTCTGTCATGTCTGACTCTGTGACTCTTGGCCTGTAGCCTGCCAGGCTCCTCTGTCCATGGAATTTTCCAGGTAAGAACACTGGAGTGGGTTGCCATTCCCTCCTGGGGATCTTCCTGACCCAGGGATGGAACCTGCGTCTCCTATGTCTCCTGCACTGACAGGCGGATTCTTGACCACTGTGCCACCTGGGAAGCCCCATAAGCAAGGTACTGTACTCCAATTCCCAACCAGGCTCCCACCACCCCTCAAGCGAATCACAGGCTGGGGAGCAGCACTCGACAGCAATAACTACAACAACCCAAGTAAGAAGAAGATAGCCTGTAACTTGTGGCGTTTTTCAAACATCACCCATAGGTTTGCAAAACGTGCACCACCCCCACACACAAAAGCTTAGTTAACTTAGGGAGTAGAGTAAGCATGACCTGATTGTGAAAGAATAATTAATAAGCACAACTATTCAGCATTCACTCATTGAAGCTTCGGTTCAAATCTATACTGGTTCATGCTTTCTATCTAAACAAACAATTCCTTGTATTATTTCCAAAACAACTGTGCCTATCTATACTGTGCACATACACTGCATGGCTATAAATAACAAAGAAGCTGATAATTCATCAAGAACAAGAAAAAAGTCACTGCCTGACGCACTGTCTTACAGTAATTAATCATAATGGTATTTTTCAGAACACTACTTGAAATATTCTAAGGTTAGGAAATTTTGACTGAGCACTTATGATATATGCAACGCCGACCAAAAAAAAAAAAAAAAGAAAGAAATGTGATACATAAGTCTTTGTGGAACCTGTAAGATTGACCTTCCCTCCTAGATTTTAAGTTAAAAGTAATTCAAAGTAAATTAAAAAAAAAAAAAAAAACAGAAAAAAAAAATCACAGGATAAGTACCAAAACTGTAACAGAGAATATACAGGCTATTGGAAGGCAGAGGCAGCAAAGACTTCCAAGATTACCACAAGGACAATTCCAAACAAAACCACGCGAGAGGTGACGGCATGAGTCAGCCTCGAATAAAACCACAGACCGTGAGCAGGAGGAGCGGGAGATGGCGTGTGAGTCCCGAGACCCACTGGAGGCCAGGCTCCACCTGTCACTGCAAGCTCACGTGGTAGGAGGCAACACTGCTTTAGGAAGGTGGGCCTGGCAGCGGTATCAGCAGGTAAGAGGTGGGGAGACTGAAAGGGAATCAGAGGTCAAGTTCTCAAAGAGAACTGTGTCAGCGAGGGTGGGAAAAGGGTCGATTCAGCTTATGAAGGAGAGAGGATTAAGGTTACCAAGCAAATCAGAGTGACCAAAAATGTAATGGAACCATTGAGAAAACTGGATGAGTTTGGAAGATGTCTTTTTTTTTAAAAATAACAAATCAGTGATGCATTCTTTTCACACATATGAATGTAAAAGGACAGTTAATGTTTCAGGAAAACATACAAATTCTCACTTGCTCTCATTGCAAACCAGTTTCTTTCATCTGACCTTCAAGCTCCTATGCAACCCAACCCCTGTTTTCTCTTAAAGCTTCTGTATTTCTGTTCATCCACTACAATCAAACTGCGCTACCCACCCTAGGAACCACCCACAGATGAGCCGGCCTGTCTCGCCTGCTCACCAGTGTCTCATGTCCGCCGCTGTGTTTATCTTCACAGCCGTTCTTTGCAATAAATGGTGAGGGGACCCCTATTCTAGTCAGAGCAGTCTGAAACTTGGAAAGACCAAACAACCTGCCAAAGTGATCTTAAATTATTTCCTGAATGAGCATTGAACGTGCCTAATGAACGGAGACATTTCGAAGGGCATTAAACCAAGTGTCCTCTGGAGCACAGGAAGAACACGAGGACGACTGAGCGCCCAGCAACTGCCGTGCCTGAAACCCCAGCGCCCGCCTAGGCACGCCCCCTCTGGAGTGACTGTTCACAGCCCAGACAAAGGCGACTTCTGCGACAAAGCACTCTCTGCGAGGAACAGGAGTCCTGTGAGGACATGGTCCTCCAGCATGGAAGAGAGAGTTGATAAAAGTGAGACCCAGTCTGCTTTGAGGGTGGTGCAGGCTGTATTCGCTTTTCTTTAAAAAAAAAAAAAAAAAAAATCAAGCTACTATTACTCAGGAAGATCAAAAACATTAAATAGGTTTAAAAACCAGCCAATGTATAGCTCTTTAAAAAAGTATAAAAAAGTTAAATTATTTATAGATTCCAGTCTGTACTCTGAAACAAATGAAAAAATTAGTTGACTTAACAGAACTGCAGAATACCTTTGAAGAGTTAATCGCTCGGTCCTGTCAGACTCTTCACAACTCTATGGACTGTAGCCCACCAGGCTCCTCTGTCCACAGAATTCTCCAGGAAAGAATACTGGAGGGGGTAGCCACTCCCTTCTCCAGGGCATCTTCCTAACCCAGGGATGGAACCCAAATCTCACACAGCAGGAGGGTTCTTTACTGTCTGAGCCCTTTAAGTAAGTGAAGTCGCTCAGTCACGTCCGACTCTTTGCGACCCCGTGGACTGTAGCTTACTAGGCTCCTCTGTCCATGGCATTTTCCAGGCAACAGTACTGGAGTGGATTGCCATTTCCTTCTCCAGTGGATCTTCCCAACTCAGGGATCGAACCCGGGTCTCCCGCATTTGTAGACACTTTACCGTCTGAGCCACCAGGGAAGTCCGTTATCATGAACTCCCTTGCAAACGTAATCTATTTAAATTTTTTTCACATTTAGTTAGGGTTAGGGTATTAATGTGAAAAAAATTTAAGTAGATTACGTTTGCAACGGCATTCATGATAACCCAAATTCAAACCATGTGTTTTCTCCATTCCCATCCCCAAATCCAATATGGNCCTTGCAAACGTAATCTATTTAAATTTTTTTCACATTTAGTTAGGGTTAGGGTATTAATGTGAAAAAAATTTAAGTAGATTACGTTTGCAACGGCATTCATGATAACCCAAATTCAAACCATGTGTTTTCTCCATTCCCATCCCCAAATCCAATATGGGGAAAATATATATTTTAATGATCTGTGACCCAGAGAAATGCTTCCTTTGGGCTTATCTGTAGCTTATCAGATCTTAACAACATAAGAACTAATAAAGCTGTCTGAAATATGTCTCACACACCAGCTTAATTACCTTCTTGGAACACCAATCACTTTAGAGATATGGTAATAGAGAATATTTTCTATATTACTATAGTCTATAGTATTTTCTATACTATACCATATAAACTTTTTATTAAGAAAAAAAACAAGAAAACCTATTCCTGAAAACAATTTATGTAGCAATCTGAATGGCTGCATTTTAGTGGAAAAGAAAGGGCACTGAATATCATTTTCAATGAATTTGTGCTCAAGACAATTTGAATAATTTTGTCTTCCTCCAAAACCACTGCAGATGGTGACTGCAGCCATGAAATTAGAAGTCGCTTACTCCTTGGAAGAAAAGTTATGACCAANTTTTTCACTCTCCTCTTTCACTTTCATCAAGAGGCTTTTGAGTTCCTCTTCACTTTCTGCCATTAAGGGTGGTGTCATCTGCATATCTGAGGTTATTGATATTTCTCCTGGCTAAAGAAATGCAACTGATTTCTGAATGTCAGTCATCATCTTATGTTTTGATAAATTCATTGCTTAGCGTTTAATGCATTTAATGTCTTCTGCTATTCTAAATAGCATTTAAAAATTTTATTTTGTAATTGATAATTGCTGTATATAAAATTACAATTAACTTTTGTATATTGACCTGCTGTCCTGAGTACTCAATAAGTGGCCTAATTAGATCTACAGTTTTTTGGGTAGATTCTTTAGGTTTCTCTGCATATTCAAATATGTTTTCTCCAAATACAGGCAAAGCGAGGATGTCTACTTGCACTTGGTCTATTGCATTGATTAATACTTTGAGGGCAAAATTAAATATAAATTGTGGGAGTAGAAATCCTTGTTTTGGTTCTGATCTTTTCTGAGGAAAAGCATTTACTCTTTTCTCATTAAGACTCCATGAACTTAGATTGAGGAAGTTCCCTCTATTTCTAGTTTGTTGAGAGTTTATCATTGATGAGTGCTAAATTTTTGTCAAATTTTTTCATCTGTTGAACTGATTGTATAACTTTTCTATTTAACTCTGTTTAATATTGATTTTATCGGATCTTGCTTCTATCACCAGTCACATGCACAACTGGATATTATTTTTGCTTTGGCTCCATCCCTTCATTCTTCTTGGTGTTATTTCTCCACTGATCTCCAGTAGCATATTGGGCACCTAATGACCTGGGGAGTTTCTCTTTCGGTATCCTATCATTTTGCCTTTTCATACTGTTCATGGGGTTCTCAAGGCAAGAATACTGAAGTGGCTTGCCATTCGCTTCTCCAGTGGACCATGTTCTGTCAGACCTCTCCACCATGACCCACCCATCTTGGGTTGCCCGCAGGCATGGCTTGGTTTCACTGAGTTAGACAAGGCTGTGGTCCTAGTGTGATTAGACTGACTAGTTTTCTGAGGGTATGGTTTCAGTGTGTCTGCCCTCTGATGCCCTCTTGCAACACCTACCATCTTACTTGGGTTTCTCTTACCTTGGGCGTGGGGTTATCTCTTCACAGCTGTTCAAGCAAAGCACAGCCGCTGCTCCTTACCTTGGACGAGGGGTATCTCCTTAGTGCCGCCGTTCCTGACCTTCAATGTGGGATATCTCCTCTAGGCCCTTCTGTGCCTGTGCAGCACTGTGAAAGTGCTGCACTCAATATGCCAGCAAATTTGGAAAACTCAGCAGTGGCCACAGGG
>SJYV01026763.1:435750-475575 GCA_006410875.1 Neotragus pygmaeus | reverse complement strand
CAACCAGTCCATTCTGAAGGAGATCAACCCTGGGATTTCTTTGGAAGGAATGATGCTAAAGGTGAAACTCCAGTACTTTGGCCACCTCATGCAAAGAGTTGACTCATTGGAAAGACTGATGCTGGGAAGGATTGGGGGCAGAAGGAGAAGGGGACGACCGAGGGATGAGATGGCTGGATGGCATCACGGACTCGATGGACGTGAGACTGAGTGAACTCTGAGAGATGATAATGAACAGGGAGGCCTGGCGTGCTGCAATTTATGGGGTCGAAAAGAGTCGGGCAATGAGCTGAACTGAATATTGATTTTGAATGTTTAATATTGTTGTTTTAAAATGTTTAATCATATATCAATTGAATACATTACTATTAATAAAATATAATATAAATATATTAATCACATATTGATTTTGAATGTTTGATCAGTTTTGAATTTTTAGAATATACTCATCTTGGTCATCATAGTCTAGTCTTTTCTTTATTGCTGGACTCAATATAGTAATACTATGTATATTTTTTCATGAATGTTTATGAAATATACTGATCTGTAGTTTACTCAGAATTTCTTTGTCTGATTTTATTAGGGTAACAACTTTTGATTTCATTGATTTTTTTTTTCTCTACATGTCCATTTCATTAATTTCTACTCATCTTTATTCTTTCCTATTTTTTATTTAACTGCTTAAGGTCGTAGTTAGGATCATGGCTTTTCTTTTTTAAAAAATATAAGTATTTAAATAAATTTTCTTTAATCTTTAGCTGCAGCCTACAGATTTTGGATTTGACATTTCCATTATAATTCAATTCATAATATTTGATAATTCATCTTGCAATTTCTTATTTGACCCATGATTTATTTAAAAGTGTGTGGTTTAATTTCCAAATATTTTGCTGCTGCTGTTTAAGTCACTTCAGGCATGTCCAATTCTGTGAACCCCATGGACTGCAGCCTACCAGGCTCATCCGTCCATGGGATTTTCCAGGCAAGAGTACTAGAGTGGGTTGCCATTGCCTTTTCCATCCAAGTATTTTAGGATTGCCCAAATAACTTTTCATCATCAATTTACTCTGTCTTGATTGATCTTCCTTGAACACCTGAAAACAATGTGTATTCTCCTGTTAGTTATCTGGGTCAAATTGGTTGATTGTGTCATTCAGGCCTTCTGTATCTTTACTGATTTTTGTGTACTCTATCTATCACTGACAGAGGAGAGATGAAATCTCTAACTGAAAATACAGATTTCTCTTTCTCTGTTCAATTATATCAGTTTTGATTCATTTGTTGTTTCATCTATTAAGCTATATTATTTGGTACATATACTTTTCTTAACATTTTATTTATTGGACATGCAGGTTGTGGGATCTTAGTTCCCCACCCAGGGATTGAACCCATGCCACCTCCATTGGAATCTGAGTCTTAACCACTGGACTACCAGGGAAGTCCCAAGAACATGTACTTTTAAAAGCTTTTATTTAAAAATCATTATAGACTCACAGGAAGTTGCAAAGACAGTACAGAGAGGTCCCAAGTATTCATCACCCAGCTTCCTCTAATAGTATCTTTCTTTTTAGTTTATCAAAGCCAGGAAATTAATATTGCTATAATCTAAAGACCTTATTAAAATTTCAGCAATTTTTACATGTAATTTGTGTATGTATGTGTATAGTTCTATGCAAATTTATCGTCTGCATGCATTTATGTAACTACCACCACAATCAAATACAGAATTATTCCATCATTACAAAGAACTGCCTCATATTGCCCTAACCCCCAGTGACAACTAATCAGTTTACCATTCCTATAATCTTGTCATACTATATATACCATTATATAAATGCTAGCATATACTATGTAACATTTTGAGATTTTTTTTTTTAACTCAACGTAATGCTCTTTAAGATCCTTCAGTGTTGTTGCAGGTATCAAAATCAATGTTTCTTTTTACTGCTGAGTAGTATCCCATTAGGGATAAACCACATCTTAACTTCACCTGTTGGAAGACATCTAGGTTGTTTCCAGTTGAGGGCTATTACAAATAAAGCTGCTATGAACATTGTGTACAAGTTTTTGTGATATGTTATATTTCTGTAGCATGTATGCCCAGAGTGCAATTGCTGTATCAGATGGTAAGCCTATGTTTAGTTTCCAGAGGATCTTACCATTAGAGTCCCAACAGCAATTTATGAGAGGTCCAGTTTTCCCCATATTTTTTACCAGCATTTGATATTGTCACTGTTTTTCTATTTTATCTGTTTTAACAAGTGTATGATATTTCTTGGTTTTAATTTCTGTATTGGCTAATATTTAATCTTTTCGTATGCTTATTTGCCATCAATTTAATGAGAAGCCTGTTTTTGTGTTTTGCCAATTTTCTATTTGTATATTTTTATTACTGTTGAATTTTGAGAATTATTTTTATAATCTAGATGTGAACTTTTATCAGATATATGATTTGTAAATATTGTCTTCCAGCCTTTAGCTTGCTTTTTCATCTTCCTAAAGCAAAAGTTTGAAATTTCAATGATGTGCAATTTATCTTATGGATCGTGCTTTTGGTGTCATATCTAAGAACTGTTCACATACCCTAAGTCCTAAAGATTCTTTTCTCCTATGTTTTCCTCTAACATAGACATTTAGGTATTTATACAAGAAATGAAAAACATATTCTGTCTTTTATATTAAAAATCAATTCTTTTCCTTTTTTGGTCAAGCTATGTGGTTTCTGGGATCTTAGTTCCCCAAACAGGGATGGAACCCATACCCACTTCAGTGGAAGCATGGAATCCTAACCCCTGGACCACCAGGGAATTCCTGAGAGTCAATTTTTTTAACTATGGATGACCATTGGTCTCAGTACCATTTGTTGAAAAGACAACCTTCGTACGTTGAATCACTTGCGCCTTTGTCACAAATCACTTGACCTTAGGACTTTCCTGGGATCCAGTGCTTTCACCACTGTGGCCCAGGTTCGATCCCTGGTCAGGAACTAAGATCTCACAAGCCTCGGAGCCAAAACAAAAACAAACCACTTGGCCAAACAAAGTTGAGGGGAGGGGTATGCTGGGATTTAAGAAAGATGTTTTTTTATTCCTCAGGAAATGGAAGTATGAAAGAGTTGGTAGGAACCATGTTAAGACCACAGAGGAGGCAGGCAGCCTTAGTGCGAAGTTACACCATGAAGAATACCACTGTATGTTAAATAGAAAAAGGAAAGAAATCGGTCGTTGTGACATATTTATGCTGCTGGATCAAACTAATCATGACATCTACTTACTCCTGGACTTGAGTTATGTGAGCCAATAAATCTTTATGGCTTAAAAAAAAAAACTGGCCTGACTTTTGTAGGTCTGTTTCTCAGTGTTCTATTTCGTTTCATTGAACTATGTGTCTTGATTACTGTGACTATTTTGTAAGTCTTAAACTGGGTTAGATTAATTCCTCCAACTTCTTTTTCAAGATTGTTTTAGCTATTCTAGGGCCTGTGTCTTTACATATAATTTTGGGATATGCTTGTCTATATTACAAAAAACATTTGCTTGTATTTTGATAGGAGTCACAACTTAAAGTGGGGGGAACTGACATCTTTACTGAGTCTTCCAGTCCATAAATATTGTGTGTCTTTCTATTTGTTTACTCTGATTTCTTTCATCAGTGTTTAGAAAGTTTCACCCTACAAGTTCTGTGCATATTCTGTTAGTTATACCTAAGAGTTTTACTTTTTGAGTAGTTGTTAATGGTGTCAGGTTTTTAATTTCAGTTCCATGTGTTCAATGATAGTATATAGAAATAGAATACATTTTTATATGTTGATCTTGTATCCTACAGCCTTGCTGAAGTCACTTTCTGGTTCTAGTTTTCCTGTAGACTCTTTGGAATTTTCCTATGTAGACAATCATGTTATCTGCAAGAAGCACAGTATTACTTCTTTGTTTCAATCTGTATGTCTTTTCTTTCTTTTTCTAGCCTACTGCACTGTCTATCTAGAACTTCTAGTACGTTGAAAAATAATGACAGTAGACATCTTTGTCTTACTGGGGGGAATTTAGTCTTTTAAGTATAGCATTTGCTTTAGGTTTGTGTGGATGCTCTTTATTACGCTAGGAAGAGCTCCCCTATTCCTTGCTTTCTGAGGGTGTTTTTTCCCATAAATGGGTATTAAATTTTGTCCCATGCTTTTTCTGCCTCATTGTGTATGATCATGTGGTTTTTCTTCTTTAGCCTATTGAGATACTGAATTGTATTAACTAACTCAGATATTGACTCAGCCTTGCATCCCTGAAATAAACTCCACTTGGTCATGAAGTGTAGTTCTTTTGGCATATTGCTGAATTCTATTTGCTAATAATTTTTAAAGAGTTTTTGTACCTATATTCATGAGTATTGTTTTGTAGTTTTCTCTTTTTGTGCTTTCTTTGTTTGCCTTTGATATCAGGGTAATAGTTACTTCATAAAAGGAAATGGAGATGGAGAAGGAAATGGCAACCCACTCCAGTACTCTTGCCTGGAGAATCCCGTGGAGGGAGGAGCCTGGTAGGCTACAGTCCATGGGGTTGCAAAGACTGAGCGACAAACTACAACAACATACCTGACTTCCTTAAGTTTTCCATAAGTCCTTGTCCTTTCCAACATCCCATGCTGGATACTGTACACGTTTACTTGTCATGTCTCCTTAGGTTATTCTCAGTTGTGACACCTCTGACTTTCCTTGTTTTTGAATGAATATTGTTCAGACATATTATCGGAAATCTCTCTAGTATTAGTACAATTTGTCCAATGCATTGCTCATAATTTAACTATGGATAAGGGCTTTAGGGAAGAAGATCTCAGAGGAAAAATGCCATTTTTTTAACCAAATCTATTTGATTTATGCCTATTGATATTGATTTTTGATTGGTGATGAACTCTTGATGACCTGGCTAACTTATTTTTGTTAGATTCCCCACTGTGAATTTACCTTTTTTCCTCATTTCTTTCTGTCCTCTTTGAAAGGGAGTTACCAAGTGTAGCCCATACTTTTGGAGCGGTGGACTTGATTTTCCCTTCTTTAGACAGAAGTATCTATTTGTACATAAATTTCTTGGGACTTTCCTGCACAGAAAACTTTTGGAGAGGGAGGTGGGAGGTGAGGGGGACACATGTATACCTGTGGCCAATTCATGTTGATGGATGACAAAAACCATCACAACATTGTAATTAAATTTACAATTTAATTTTACAATTAAAGTTAATAAAATTTCCCTCCATTTATTAATATATTAAATTTTTTATTTATACCAAAAAAAAGGAAATGGAGAGTGTTTTCTCTGTTTTCTCAGAGATTGTGCAGAATTCATGTCCATTCTTCTTTAAAAATTTGGTAGAATTTTAGTGTGGGTTACTTAAAGTGACTCAGACTTCATGCAAGTCAGAGAAAAGTTTTCATTGAAATACTTGGATTTCAGGGTCTGGATGGTTAGGAAATTAGGGAAAATCATATGCAGACCCCATAGCATGTTCAAGTGTGCCTGCTTTGAGCAGAGATTTGGGGTGTGTGTATGTGTGTGGCTAAGAGGAAAACAGAAAAGTGAGACAATATGCCCATTAAACTGTTACATCTATTGTATATTGATTATATGGCTTTCCTCATACTTGGAGAGAAACTGCTAAGACCTGTTTTTCCCCTAACTTCTAGTTGTTATTCTTGTCCATAAGTGTCATTTCTGATGCCATGACTTCAAAGGGTCATTTATTTTACCTGAGTGAAAATAGTGGCATTAAGACTGGAAATTATGTAAAACCTGAAATAGTGTCTGATAGCAGCGAGGATTATAAAGCACCTTGACGTAATTACTCATGCCAGACAAACCTCTTATTTTCTGTTTAGCTGTGCATATTTAAAGGGTTGAAAATAATTTCTTTGACTAAGTTTTTTCATATAACTTTAGCATTTTCTAGATAATAACCATGACTGGATATTTCAGTTGAACAAAAGCAGTTGTAAGCTGCCTTTTGTTTTTTAAGATCTCTGAAAACTTGAATTTGATAAAAATTTTATGCTACTTGAAGTTTCTAAAATTATATTGTATGAAACATGTATTGTGTAAATATTTGATTCTGGGTTCATGAAATGCTTCTGAAATCAAAGCTTCTCTTAAAACATGAAGTTGTAGAAACCTTAGTGTGTATACTCAGATATTTAAATGGTTGCCTCCATAGATTGTCTACTTTTTAAAACTGGAAGTACAGAATTTTCTTCTGTTAAAAACTGTGTGTTCCTCAAAGTTGTAGCTGGAGAAAGTATGCTGTTGGAGAATCAGTTAGTGTGGGACAAGTTAATTAAAGAGCGTTGATGTTGCAACATGCCTTTGTGCCAAGGCAGAGCAGTTTTGTTGCATTCCTCCAAGTGGGGTCAGAGCTCTAGTTCTTGTTTAATTAGACTCCAAAACAAGGTCTAAAAATTGAATGCAGTTAGAGATTGCCCCCAAATCTAGTATATACTGTATTATACCACTTATATGTTGATTGCCTTTTCTCAACAATTGCTTCAAACATAACACTGTCAGTTGAGCTTGAATCAGACTTGAATGAATGAATTACTGTTGAAAAAAGATGCCCTGTGGAATTATCTCTTTTTGATTAAAGCCTCATTTGACTTAAGTGCTGAAAGCTCATTTATTTTTGTTTCAAATGCTACCTATAGTTGTTATCAGCACTTGTATTCTGCAGCTTGCTTTCCTAGGATTGGGAATTTGTGACTTGACATGTAGTAAATCAGTAAGTGTACATTTTGCTTATTGGTATGCTGTGATCCAAGGGAATCTGAAATGTCTTACCAAAATAAAGCTTACATTTTTTCTTACACTGGATAAAATTTTTTTTTTTAATTTGGTAGAATTCTCCAGTACAACCATCTGGGCCTAGAGATTTCTTTTGGGGAATTTTAAGCTCTGAATTCAGTTTCTCCACTGGCTATAGAACTATTTAGATAATCCAGTGTGCTGTGATTCATGGGATCGCAAAGAGCTGGACACGACTGAGCGAATGAACTGAACTGATACTGTACTGGGTAGCTTGTGGCATCTTTTAGTTTTGAGTAATTGGTCCATCTCATCCAGAATGTCAAGTTTATGTGTAAACAGTTGTTCGTAACATCCCCTTATTTTCTTTTTAATGTCTGTGAGGTCTGTAGTGATACCCATTGTTTCATTGTGGATATTGGTCTTGCTAGAGTTTGTCAGTTTTGTTTACCACTTTTATTGATTTTCAAAGAACCAGCTTTTTGTGCCATCAATTTTCTGAATTTTTCTATTTTCAGTTCTATTGATTTATATTTTTCTTTTAAAACAGTTCTATTGAGATATAATTTACATATCATAAGCTTCACTCATTTTGAAGGTGACAAGTTAGACCAGTTTTTGTACTTTGTACTGCTGTACAACCATCTGCACTATCCAGTTTAAAGAACATTTCCTTTAACCCAGAGATTTCCTTTGTGTCTGTTGGCAGTGAATTCTCACTCCCACACTGCACGCACCATGTGGCATGTGGGATCTTAGTTCCTCAACCAGGGATTGAAGCTGTGCTCCCTCCAGTAGAAGTGCAGAGTCTTGACTGCTGGACTGACAAAAGAAGTCTCAAAATATGTAGTTTTGTGTGTGTGTTGGCTTTTTTCACTTGGCATGATATTTTTGAGGTCCATCCATATTGTAGTATGCATCAACACTTTATTCCTTTTATTGTTGAATAGTATTTCATTGTATGGATATACCACATTTATTCATCCATTTATCCATTGATGGACATTTGAGTTGATTCCAATTTGGGGCTATTGTGAAAAATATTGCTATGAACATTTGCTACAAAGCTTTGTATGAATACATGTTTTAATTTATCTTGGATATGTACCTTGGAGTTCAGTTTGATTGATTTTTGCTATTGAATTTAGTATTTTTTACTTTGTTTGCTTTGTGTTTATTTAGCTCTTTTTCTCATTTCTTGACCTGAGATCATAGGTTATTGATTTGAGAATTTTTATCTTTACTTAGTGCTGTATATTTCCCTCTCAGGAATGCTTTAGTTGCACCCTATAAATTTTGATACGTTGTATTTTCATTTTCATTCAGTCGGTGAATTTTTAAATTTTCTTTGAGACTTACTCTTTAACCCATGGATTATTCAGAACTGTGTTTTACATCATGTCTGATTTTCCTATTGACTTTCTGTTACTGAATTTTAGTTTAATTCCAGGGTATTCAAAGTATATATTATGAGTGATTTCAAATCTTTTTAAGTTGTTGAGCTTTGTTTTCAGGTCCTGGATATGATCAGAATGTTCTATGGGTACTTGAATAGAATATATATTCTGTTTTGGGGTGGAATGTTCTGTTAGTGTCGATTAGACTCTGTTAGTTGATGGTGTTATTCACTTTTTCAATATCCTAGTTAGTAATTCTAACAATTATTGAAAAAGAATGTTATCAATTGTTTACCTATATGTTCTTGTTAGTAGTTCCATCAGTTGTCAAATTGTTGAAGTCTCTACATATATTTTGATGAATTTGTCTATTTTACCTTTCAGTTACAAGTTTCTGCTTCATGTGCTTTGAAGTTCTTTGGTTTGGTACATATACATTTAAGATGGCTGTGTCTTCCTGGTGGATTGACCCTCTTATTATGTGATGTCTGTCTTTGTCCCTTTTAATTTTCTCTGGGTAAAAAGATATGTGAGATTTTAAAATTTTCTTGATACTTGATACATTGTCCTTTTTGTCATTTTGAAATGTCTCCGTTTATCTCTCCTAACACATACTGTTTTAAGGTCTACTTTTTTCTCATAGCCACTCAAGTTTTCTTTCAGTTAGCATTGCGCAGTATATATTTTTCCATTCTTTTTATATAAAGTGTTTTTCCTGGAGAAGGACATAGTTGAGTCTTTTTTATCCATCACTAGTCTTTAGTTGGTATGTTTAGATTAGTTCCATTTAATGTAATATTGATATGATTATGTCTATCATTGTCTTTATTTTCTCCTCTATTGTTTATTTTCCTTATGAAACTTTAAAAAACTTTTATATTGGATTATAGTTGATTTACCCTGTTGTATTAGTTTCAGGTAGTACAGCTGATTCAGTTATACATATATCCATTCTTTTTCAGATTTTTTTTCCCATGTAGGTTATTACAGAATTTTTAGTAGATCTTCCTGTGCTATATGGTAGAACCTTGTTATCTCTTTTATATATAGTACTGTGTGTATGTCAATCCCAACTCCTGATTCATCCCTCCCACGTTTCCCTTTTGGTAATCCTAAATTTGTTTTTGAAGTCTGTGAGTCTGTTTCTGTTTTGAATGTAAGTTCACTTGTATCATTTTTTTTAGATTCCACATATAAATTATATGATATTTATCTTTTTCAGATTTCCCTTAGTACGATAATCTCTAGGTCCATCCATGTTGCTGCAAATGGCATTATTTAATTTTTTATGACTCATATTCCATACCACATCTTCCTTATCCATTCTTCCACCAGTGGACCTTTAGGTTGTTTCTATGTCTTGGTTATTGTAAATAGTGCTGCAGTGAACATTAGGGTACATGTATCCATGAGGTTTTGATATAGCGGTCTGCATGTATTTATGGACACACACACACATGAGATTGTTTTAAATTGCTGGTCTCTTAATTTCAAATGCATTTCTAATATCGTGCGTTTATATTCTCCTTTTCTCATGATTGCTGTTTTTTTCATCCTTCAACATTATTTCTTCAAACATATTTTATTTCTGATTGCTGGTTTTGATAATCATATGTGTGGATGATTTCCTTCATTTCATGTGTGCTTGCCTTTCCCATTCTTAAATTTTCTTATTTCTATTTGTGGACTTTTCTTTTCCACCAAGAGAAGTTCCTTTAGCATTTGTTATAAAGCCTATTTGCTGGTGCTAAATTCTGTCTGTCAGCTTTTGCTTGTCTGTAAAGTTTTTGATTTCTCTTGTCAGGTCTGAAGAAGAGTCCTGCTGGGTAGAGTATTCTGGGTTACAGTTTTTTTTCCTTTTTATTACTTAAAATATATCATGTCACTTCCTTCTGGCCTGCAGAGTTTCTGCTGAAAAATCAATGGATAACCTAATGGGAGTTTCCTTGTATGTTATTTGTTGGTTTTCCCTTACTGCTTTTAATATTTTCCCTTTGTGTTTAATTTTTGTGAGTTTGATTAATATGTGTCTTGACATGTTCCTCCTCGGCTGTATGCTGTATGGGATTCTCTGTTCTTCCTGGACTTGAGTGAGTGTCTCCTTTCCCATGTTAGGGAAGTTTTCAGCTTATAGTTTCTTCAACTATTTTCTTGGACCCTTTGTCTCTTTGCCTTCTGAGGCTCCTATAATGTGAATGTTGGTGTGTTTAATGTTATCTCAGAGGTTTCTGAGACCGGCCTCATTTATTCTCGTTTTTTCTTTATTCTGTTCCATGGCAGTAATTTCTAACCATATATCTTTCAGATCACTTATTCATTCCTCTGCCTCATTTATTCTTCTGTTGATTCCTTCTAGTGTATTTTTTTCATTTCAGTTATTGTGTGGTTTATCTCATTTTGTTTGCTTTTTAGATCTTCTGATTCATGGGATTACAAAGAGTTGGACATGACTGAGCGACTGAATTGAACTCGTTGTTAAAAATTTCTTGTATTTTCTCAGTCTGTGAGTCTATTCTTCTTCTGAGACCTGGGATCATCTTTACTGTCATTGCTCTGAATTCTTTCTCAAGTAGACTGCCTATCTCTACTTCACTTAGTTCTTCCAGGGTTTTATTTTGTTCCTTCATCTGGAACATACTTCTCTGTTACCTCATTTCGTCTAATGTTCTGAGATTGTCTTCTTTCCACAGGCTGCAGGATCATAGTTCCTTTTACTTCCGGTATCTGCCCCGTGGTGGGGGGATTTGGGCCTTGTCTCTGTGGTGGGAAGGGCTGTGTCAGGGGGTGTGTTTAGCAGTGGCTATGAGCTCAGGAGCCTGAGCTGCTGCTGATGGGGCTATGTTCCCTTAGCTGGTTTGTTTGGCCTGAGGCATCCCAGCACTGGAGCTTTTAGGCTGTTGGTCAGCTCTTGGTGCCAAAATGGCAACCTCTGGGGGAGTTCATGCAGATCAGTATTTCCTGGGGCCTCTGCCACCAGGGTTCTTGCCCCAACAGTGAGCCAAAGCCAACCCCAGCTCCCCAGGAGACCTTCCAGTATCTATGGGCAAGTCTAGCTCAGTCTTCTATGGGGTCACTGCTTGGTGCTGGGTCCCTGTGCATGTCGTATCTGTGTGCATCCACAAGAGTGGAATCTGCTTCCCTCAGCCCTGTGGAGCTCCTGTACTCAAGCCCTGCTGTCCTTCAAAACCAAGTGCTCTGGAGGCTCCTCCTCCCGATCTCAGACCCTTAGACTGGGGAGCCTCATGTGGAGATTAGAACTCTCACTCCTTGGGTGATCCTCTGCAATACAGTCTTTTTTTTCTTTTTTCACTTTGTGGGTCGCCCACCTGGCCAGTATGGGATTTCTTTCTTTCTTTCTTTCTTTCTTTCCGGCAGTGTCATGCAGTTTATGGGATCTCAGTTCCTTGACTAGGGATTGAACCTAGGTCACAGAAGTGAAAGCACCAAATCCTAACCTCTAGGCCAGTGAGAGAACTCCCTGTAGGATTTCTTGAAAGTGCCCCTCCTAACATTTTGTTGTGGCTTCTTTGTCTTTGGATGTAAAAACTCTTTTTTGGTAGATCCAGCCTTTTCTGTCGACGGTTGTTCAGCAGTTGTTTGTGATTTTGGTGTTTTCATGAGAGAAGGTGAGTTCCAGTTCTTCTGCTCCACCATTTTGTCCAGGATTGAGGGGCTGCTTTTAGTCTGGATGCTTGCTGCTGCTTTTCTCAGTGTGTGCTGGCTGTTATCTCCTTGATGTGTGTGGTAGGTGTGGCAGCCCTGTACATGCTCCTGATATAGCAGGTGGATGGCAGTAATTGGTGCCTGTTGGCCAGTTAACTAATTCCTCCTTTGATTGTTTCCTGTGAGTGCTCTCCATCCATTATTTATTCCTTCTTTGATTGTTTCCTGTCTTCTTTTGTATTATTGTTCAGTATTCTGTTTTGTCTCCGATACTAGTTTATTTGATATCCTCCTTGATTTTCAAGTGTTTTTCTAAGGTTTGCACTACATATCTTTAACTTATGTTAATAAATATAATAGCATTTGAGTAATATTATGCCAGTGTAACAGTATACTTCCATTTCCCTCCTTTTCTTTTTTTGGTGCCATTGTTGCCCAGTGTTTTACTACTGTACTATTTTAAGCCCCTCACTGTTCTTTTTGCTTTAAATAATTATCTTTTAAANATAATAGCATTTGAGTAATATTATGCCAGTGTAACAGTATACTTCCATTTCCCTCCTTTTCTTTTTTTGGTGCCATTGTTGCCCAGTGTTTTACTACTGTACTATTTTAAGCCCCTCACTGTTCTTTTTGTTTTAAATAATTATCTTTTAAAGAAATTTAAAAATACAGTCTTTAATATGAAACTTGCATTTTCATCATTTCTGTCATTGATTCCTTATGTAGATCCATGTTTCCATTGGTGTCACTTTTTCTTTTGACTAAAGAACTTCCTTTAGTGTTTCCTGCAGTATAGATCTGGTTGCAGATTTTCCAGGTTTTTATTTGAAAAAAATCTTTATTTCACCTTCATTTTTGTAAAGTACTTTTGGTGGATATAGAATTCTGGGTTGCCAATTTTTTTCTTTTAATACTTTAAAGATATAGTTCCTCTTTCTTCTGCCTTGCACTATTTTTGATGCAGAATCTGAGATCTTTCTTTTGTTTGTTCTCTTTAATTTCTACTGGCTGCTTCTAAATTACTCTCTTTATCAATGGATTTCAGAAATTTGATTATGATGAAACTTGGTGTGTTTTTTTTTATTGTATTTTCTTTATAGTGCATTTTTTGTGGTGTATTTAATCCTACTTCTTGATTCTGTGGGTCTGTAATTTTCTTTGAATTTAGGAAGTTTGGGGCTATTTTCAAATACTATTTATCCCCCCTGCGTACACATATACAAAATTAGAGAACTCAGATTTCACTTATATTAGACCACTTGATATTTTCCCACAGCATCCTAAAGGGCTATTTATCTTTTTCAGTCATTTTCCCTTTGAAAATTGCCTCCAGGTTAAAAAAAGATTCTGGGGCTCATCTCAATGCTTCCCTTCTCTCAGTCTTGCACTCCTTCTGTGCCAATGTCTAAAAAATTTTTTCTACATATTTTTAAAATAAATTTTCTATTTGCTTAAAGTCATATAGCTAGTTCCACATTGTCACAAGAAGAGCTTTCACTTTGCTTTTTGCATTAACAATATATTCTGGAAGTCATTCTATATCATTTTACAAAGATCTTTTTTGTTGCTTCACAAAACTATATTTGTTCAGATCATAGTCTATTCAACCAACTAAGGTTTTCCATTTAAGTCGTTTCCAGTCATAAATAACACTAATGAATAACCTGGTGCATATGTATTTTCATGATTTTTGAGGTGTATATTTAGGGTAAATTTCTAACACTATGATTGCTAAGTCATAGGGTAAGTACATATGTGATTCTGTTAGATACAACTATTGCCCTACATACAGATTGTACCACTTGGCATTCCGGTAGATGAGAATGCTTATTTTTCCATAGCCTCATCTACAGAATATGTTGCCAACCTTTTTAAATTTTTTTTTTAATATCAGAATCACTTTGATTAGAATAGGTCTCATTACTGTTGAAGTTAAATACCTTTTCATATGTTTAAGAGCCAGTTTATTTCTTTTAAAAATTGTCTGCTCATTTTTTAATCTCATTTTTCTATTAGATTTTCTAAGTGTTTTGTCCTAAATTTTTAAAAAGTTATTTATACATTTAGGGATATTAGCCCTTTGCCCAAGAAATAAGTTGTAAATATTTTCTCCCAGTATGTCATTTTCTTTCAATTTTGTTTATGGTATTTTTGTATAGGGACATTTCCCCCCTGCATTTTAATGTAATCAAATGAGTCAGTCTTTTCCTATATACATTTAGGTTTTCAGTAATAGTTACAAAGCCTTGTCCCACACTCAGGCTATAGAAAAATCCATTAGTTTTCTTTTAGTACTTGTATGTTTTTGTTTGTACATTTAGATCCTTGATCTATATGGACTTTATTCTTGTGTGTGCTGAGGTATGGAACTAATTTTATCATTTTTTACCCCCCTAAATGGCTATCCAGTTTCCCAGTACTTATAAAAAAAAAACTTCATACTTGTCTCAGTGATTTGAGACTACGTCTTGATCATGTACTAAGCTTCTGTATTGCCAGAAAGTTTTAAAGATCAGAAAGTTACACTTCTTTCTCACTCAGTTATCATTATATATTGAAGTCAATTACTTCATTTAGAAAAAATAACTCATACAAGACTACCTGTTTCAAAAAATGCGTAATAATTTTGGTAACAATATAGTAGCATACCGGGGGAAAATTAAACAAATTTCATCTCTCTAAAGAGACTTAAGGCCTCTTGGGATGTTTTCATGTGGACAAATTTCCTGGCACATTTAAGTTCTGTGGTATAATAAACAGTAATCGTACTAACGTGATCAAAACTAGAAGAGAAGGTCATCCAAATCGAAGGAGAGGTAGACCTCTTTGTTTTCCCTTAAACCTCTAAATCACTGATCGTAGTTCCATATTATTAATGAAATACTTTCTTATTCTTAAGGTACATAGATCTTTTCAAATCAAATATGCAAAATATTTTTCACATACACTTCAGATGAACATCACAGAAATATTAAGGCTAACCCATTCAGCTTCCTCCAAATCCANCCTCTAAATCACTGATCGTAGTTCCATATTATTAATGAAATACTTTCTTATTCTTAAGGTACATAGATCTTTTCAAATCAAATATGCAAAATATTTTTCACATACACTTCAGATGAACATCACAGAAATATTAAGGCTAACCCATTCAGCTTCCTCCAAATCCATGAATATCCCACCTGTCCAAATTGTGATACATGTTGATCTATTGATTATCTTCTGTTCTTACATAATTGCTCCTTAAATTATACCTTAATTTGACCTTGAGGATGTTCCTCAAATAGGCAAATTAGATTGAATTCGAAGATTACTAGATGATCCAGTGATTAAGACTTTGCCTTCCAGTGCAGGGATGGGGGGTGGGGGGTGTTCAATCCCTGGTCAGAGTTAATGTCCCACGTATCTCAGGGGAAAAAAAAGTGAAAGTGGCTCAGTTGTGTCCAACTCTTTGCCACTCCATGGATTGTAGCCTGCCAGGCTCCTCTGTCTGTGGAATTCTTCAGGCCAGAATGCTGGAGTGGGTAGCCATTCCCTTCTCTAGGGAGTCTGCCCAACCCAGGGATGGAACCCAGGTCTCCCGCATTGCATGCAGATTCTTTACCATCTGAGCCACCAGGAAAGGCCCAGGGGCAAAAAACCAAAATATAAAAAAGAAGCAATATTGAAACAAATTCAATAGACTTTAAAAAGGGCCCATAACCAAATAAATCTTTAAAAAAATGTAATTGATTGTTGCAATCATTTAAAAAGAAAAGATTGTTGTTCGGTTGCTAAGTCATGTCCAGCTCTTTGCAACCCCAGGGACTGCAGCACGCCAGGTTTCCCTGACCTTCACTGTCTCCCTGAGTTTTCTCAGACTCATGTCCATTGAGTTGGTGATGCCATCCAACTACCCCCTCCTCTGTCACCCCCTTCTCCTCCTGCCCTCAGTTTTTCCCAGCATCAGGATCTTTTCCAATGAGTTGGCTCTTTTCATCAGATGGCCACAGTATTGGAGCTTCAGCAACAATCCTTCCAATGAATATTCAGGTTGATTTCCTTTAGAATTGACTGGTTTGATCTCCTTGCAGTCCAGGGACTCTCAGGAGTCCTCTAGCACCACAATTTGAAAGCATCAATTCTTCAGCAGTCATCCTTCTTTATGGTTCCAACTTTCACGTCCATACATGACTACTGGAAAAACTATAGCTTTGACTAGACAGACTTTTGTTGGCAAAGTAATGTCTCTGCTTTTAATATGCTGTCTAGGTTTGTCATAGCTTTTCTTCCAAAAAGCAAACATCTTTTAATTTCATGGCTGCAATTACCATCTGCAGTGATTTTGGAGGCCAAGAAAATAAAATCTGTCACGATTTCCATGTTTCCCCATCTATTTGCCGTGAAGTAATGGGACTGACGGAGAAGGCATTGGCACCCCACTCCAGTACTCTTGCCTGGAAAATCCCATGAGCGGAGGAGCCTGGTAGGCTACAGTCCATGGGGTCCCTGAGGGTCGGACACGACTGAGTGACTTCACTTTCACTTTTCACTTTCATGCATTGGAGAAGGAAATGGCAACCCACTCCAGTGTTCTTGCCTGGAGAATCCCAGGGACGGGGGAGCCTGGTGGGCTGCCGTCTATGGGGTCACACAGAGTCGGACACGACTGAAGTGACTTAGCAGTAGCAGCAGCAGTAGCAGCAATGGGACTGAATGCTATGATCTTAGTTTTTTGAATGTTGAGCTGTAAGCCAGTTTTTCACTCATCTTTTTCACCTTCATCAAGAGGCTCTTTAGTTCCTCTTCACTTTCTGTCGTAAGGGTGGTGTCATCTGCATATCTGAGGTTATTGATATTTCCCTTGGCAATCTTTCTTTCATCTGGTGACTCATCCAGTCCAGCATTTCACATGGTGTAGTCTGCATATAAGTTCAATAAGCAGGGTGACAATATACAGCCTTGATGTAATCCTTTCCCAATTTTGAACCAGTCTGTTGTTCCGTGTCTGGTTCTAACTATTGCTTCTTGACCTGCCTACAGGTTTCTCAGGAGGCAGGTAAGGTGGTCTCTTATTCCTGTCTCTAAGAATTTTCCAGATTGTTGTGATCCACACGGTCAAAGGCTTCAGTATAGTCACTGAAGTGGAAGTAGATGTTTTTCTGGATTTCTCTTGCTTTTTCTATGATCCAGTGGGATGTTGGCAAATTGATCTGTGGTTCCTTTGTCTTTCCTAAACCCCACTTGTACATATGGAAGTTCTCAGTTCACATACGGTTGAAGCCTAGCTTGAAGGATTTTGAGCATTACCTTGCTAGCATGTGAAAATGAGCAAGATCGTGCAGTAGTTTGAGCATTCTTTGGCATTGCTTTGGGATTGGAATGAAACCTGACATTTTCCAGCTCTGTGGCCACTGTTGAGATTTCCAAATTTGCTGGCATTCTAAGGGCAGCACGTTCACAGCATCATCTTTTAGGATTTGAACTAGCTCAGCTAGTATTCCATCACCTCCACTAGTTTTGTTCATAGTAATCCTTCCTAAGGCCCACTGGACTTCATACTGCAGGATGTCTGGCTTGAGGTGAATGACCACACCATCGTGGTTATCCAGGTCATTAAGACCTTTTTTATACAGTTCTTCTGTGTAATCTTGCCATCTCTTCTTAATCTCTTTTGCTTCTGTTAGGTCTATATCATATTCTGACCCTACTACTGCCCATCTTTGTATGAAATGTCCCCTTGCTATCTCAAATTTTCTTGAAGACATCTCTAGTCTTTCCCATTCTGTTGTTTTCCTCGATTTCTTTGCATTGTTCACTTAAGAATGCCTTTTTATCTCTCCTTACTATTCTCTGGAACTCTGCATTCAGATGGGTATATCTTTCCTTTTCTCCTTTGCCTTTCACTTCACTTTTCTCAGCTATTTGTAAGGCCTCCTCAGACAACCATTTTGCCTTGTTGCATTTCTTAATTTTGGAAATGGTTTTGGTCCCCACTTCCTGTACACTGTTACCAACCTCTGTCCATAGTTCTTCAGACACTGTGTCTATCAGATCTAAACCCTTGAATCTATTTGTTACTTCCACTGTATAATCATAGTGAAAGTGAAGTCGCTCAGTCGTGTCTGACTCTTTGCGACCCCATGGACTATAGCTTACCAGGCTTCTCCCTCCATGGGATTCTCCAGGCAAGAGTACTGGAGTGGGTTGCCATTTCCTTCTCCAGGGAATCTTCCCGACCCAGGGATTGAACCCAGGTCTCCTGCATTCTGGGCAGACACTTTAACCTCTGAGCCACCAGGGAATCATAAGGGATTTGATATAGGTTGTACCAGAATGATCAAGTGGTTTTCCCTACTTTCTTCAGCTTAAGCCTGAATTTTGCAGTAAGGAGCTCATGATCTGAACCACAGTCACCTCTCGGTCTTTTTTTTTTGCTGATCATGTGGAGCTTTGACTGTAAAGAATATAATCAATCTGATTTTGGTATGACCATCTGATGTCCATGTGTAGAGTCATTTCTTACGTTGTTGGAAGAGGGTGTTTGCTATGACCAGTGCATTCTCTTGGCAAAACTGTTAGCCTTTGCTTCATTTTGTACTCCAAGGCCAAACTTGCTTGTTATTCCAGGTATCTCTTGACTTCTGACTTTTGCATTCGTCTCCTGTGATGAAAAGGACATCTTTTAGTGTTAGTTCTAGGAGGTCTTGTAGGTCTTCATAGAACCATTCAACTTCAGTTTCTTCAGCATTAGTGGTTGGGGCATAAACTTGGATTATTGTAATGTTGAATGGTTTGCCTTGGAAACAAACTGAGACCATTTAGTAATTTTTGAGATCACGCCCAAGTGCTGCATTTCACTCTTTCATTGACTATGAGGATTAATATTTTTTTAAAAAAGATTACTAGATGATATTTGGGTTTTTAGAGGATAATACCTATGTTTTCCCTTGAATTCATTAATTTAATAGAACCGTGAGTAAGTTTTTCTGATATTGATCCTTTCAGAGTAAATAATATTAGGTAGTTACCTAATATTTTAAAACATAGTATTAGGCAATACTTCCCTTTGCCAGGCAAGGCCATGTTCATGGATGTGTGAACTGTGCAGTCATACTGGTCCCCATTCTTTGAAGAGCCCAGCATTTGGTTTAATGCTCTGCTGTCAACATTTTGAAACTGTAGTAATGTTTATTTTTTAATTTTTAAATTTATTATTATTATTTTTTTGACTGCACTGGGTCTTCTTGTACATGGGCCTTCTCTAGTCACAGTGAGCCATTACTCTTTACTGTGGTGCTTGGGCTTCTTCCTGCAGTGGCTTCTGTTGTTGCAGAGCACGGGCTCGGTAGCTCTGGTACATGGGCTTAGTTGACCCCCCCGCATGGAGACTCTCCCTGGATCAGAGATTGAACCCATGTTCCCTACATTGGCNTACTCTTTGCTGTGGTGCTTGGGCTTCTTCCTGCAGTGGCTTCTGTTGTTGCAGAGCACGGGCTCGGTAGCTCTGGTACATGGGCTTAGTTGACCCCCCCGCATGGAGACTCTCCCTGGATCAGAGATTGAACCCATGTTCCCTACATTGGCAGGTTGAGTCTCAACCGTTGGACCACCAGGGAAGCCCTGTAGAAATCTTTTTTCTTAATATATGTATTTGATTGAAGTATAGTTGATTTACAATGTTTCAGGTGCACAGCAATATGATTCAGTTATATGTATACATATATATTAGTTCTGAAATTACTTTACATTATAGGTTATTATAAGATAGTGACTGTAGTTCCCTATGCTCCATGGTGAACTTTTGTTGCTTGTTATATTTCTTTTTAAATTAGAAATCTAGCATTCTACTCATACTAGGTCAAACAAGTGGATTCAAAATGTCATAAATTTTTGTTAGGCAAAAATTCATNGTAGTTCCCTATGCTCCATGGTGAACTTTCGTTGCTTGTTATGTTTCTTTTTAAATTAGAAATCTAGCATTCTACTCATACTAAGTCAAACAAGTGGATTCAAAATGTCATAAATTTTTGTTAGGCAAAAATTCATAAGTCTTCTAAAATACATATATTATGCACATTATTTATATATGTGTATACAAAAGCTCTTCTACTGCATCTTGATAGAAGCTTGAGAAAGAGCATAAAAAAGAGATGGAGAAATTGGAAAACATAAGCTAAATGAAATGGTAGCCCTGAATACTCAATATGAAATAGAAAAAGTAAAACAAACTAGATAAAAGTAAAAGATCATCATATAGTCCAGTTGTTTTTAAACATGGCTGCTCATTAGAAACATATCTGGAGCTCTGGAAAAAAAACAATACCTGGGCATTTGTATTTTTCAAAAAAGTTCAAGATAATTCTGGTATGCATCTGGATTTTAAAGTGATTCCAGGTTTTGCTATTAAATAGTAGTTTTGGTGGTATAGGGTTCTTTTATTTTTCTTTTCACCAGTCATGATACAACGGTATTATGTGAGTAAAAGTTACATAATCATAATAGTGAAAGATGTTTATCAGTTTTCACAATTGTCAGACAAAAAATAAAAGATAACTACAATTGCAAGTCATCATGGGAACATGATTAACCTAACAATATAAAATAATTACATATAATTTGGGGGGTCGAGCAGAGTGATGTAAGTGGAAGTGCATACATGCACTTGTTCATGTCTTTTGGTCGGTGCATTTAATCTATTTACATTTAAGGTCATTATCCATATGTATGATCCTATTCCCGTTTTCTTAATTGTTTGGGGTTTATTTTCTGTAGGTCTTTTCCTTCTTTTGCCTAGAGAAGTTCCTATAGCATTCATTGTAAAAGCTGGTTTGATGGTGCTGAATTCTCTAAGCTTTTGCTTGTCTGGAAAGCTTTTTATTTCTCCATCATATGTGAATGAGAGTCTTGCTGGGTAGTGTGTTCTTGGTTGTAGGTTCTTCCCTTTCATTACTTTCAATATATCGTGCCCTTCTGGCTTGTAGAATTTCTGTTGAAAAATCAGCTGACAGCCTGATGGAAGTTTCCTTGTATGTTATTTGTCTTTTTTTTTTCTTGTTGCTTTTAATATTTCATCTTTGTCTTTAATTTATGTCAGTTTGATTTCTATATGTCTTGGTGTGTTCCTCCTTGGGTTTATACTGCTTGGGATTCTCTGTGCTTCCTGGACTTGGTTGACTATTTCCTTTCCCATGTTAGGGAAATTGAAAGTCGCTCAGTCATGTCAACACTTTGTGACCCCATGGACTGTTCAGTGTGTGGAATTACCCAGGCCAGAATACTGAGTGGGTAGCTTTTCTTTTCTCCAGGGGATCTTCCCAACCCAGGGATTGAACCCAGATCTCACACATTGCAGGTGCATTCTTTATCAGCTAAGCCACAAGGGAAGCCCAAGAATACTGGAGTGGGTAGCCTATCCCTTCTACAGGGGATCTTCCCGACCCAGGAATTGAATCTGGGTCTCCTGCATTGTAGGTGGATTCTTTACCAACTGACCTATCAGGGAAGCCAAATTCCCATGTTAGGGAAGTTTTCAGCTATTATCTCTTTAAATGTTTTCTCAGGTCCTTTCTTTCTTCTCCTTCTGGCACTCCTATAATGTGAATGTTCATATGTTTAATGTTGTCCCAGCAGTCTCTTAGGCTGTCTTCATTTCTTTTCATCCTATTTTCTATATTCTGTTCTTTGGCAGTGATTTCCACCATCCTGTTCTCTAGGTCATTTATGCATTCTTCTGCCTCAGTTATTCTGCTATTGATTCCTTTTAGTGTATTGTTCATCTCTGTTTATTTGTTCTTTAGTTCTTGTAGGTCTTTGGTAAACATCTCCATTGTTTTCCTGAGATCCTGAATCATCTTTACTAACAATATTCTGAGTTCTTTTTCTGGAAGGTTGTGTATCTCCACTTTATTTAGTTTTTCTGGGGTTTCATCTTGTCCCTTCATCTGGGACATAACTTTGTGCTTTTCCATTGTGATTAACTTTCTGTAATATGGCTTTTGTTTTAGTTGCTGTGGGACTGTGCTTCTTGCTTCTGTCTGCCCTCTGGATGATGCTAAGAGGCTTGTGTAAGCTTCCTGATGGGCGGGATTGGCAATGGGAAAAACGGAGTCTTGCTCTGGGGAACAGGGCTTTGCTCAGTAAAGCTTTAATCCAACTATCTGCTGATAGATGGGGTTGCACTTCCTCGCTGATTGTTGTTTGGCCTGAGGTGACCCAGCCCTGGTGTCTGCAGGCTCTATGGTTGGGCTAATGGTGAACTCCAAGAGGGTTTATGCCAAGGGCGACCTTCCCAGCTTGATGCTGCCTGTGCCCCTAACCCTGTGGTGAGCCCCTGCCAGTCCATGCCTCCACAGGAGGCCCTCCAACACTAGCAGGTAGTTTTGGTTCTGTATCCTGTGGAGTCACTGCTCCTCTCCTATGGGTCTTGTTGCATGTAAGATTTGTTTGTGCCCTCCAAGATTGGAGTCTGTGTTCCCCTCAGTCCTGTGAAAGTCCTATATCAAATCCCATTGGCCTTCAAAGCCAGATTCCCTGGGGATCCCCAGGCTGGGAAGCCTGGCATGGGGTTCAGAACCTACACAACAGTGGGCAAACTTCTTTAGTATTATTTTTCCAATTTGTGGGTCACTCACTGACAGGGGATGGGATTTGCTTTTATCGTGATTGTGCCCCTCCTATCACCTGGCTGCAGCGTCTTGTCTTTGGACATGCAGTATCTTTTTTTGGTGGGTTCTAGTACCCTCCTGTCCATTATGGTTCAACAGGTAGTTGCACTTTCCCCCTGTAGTAATTTTTAAATAAGGAGTTCCTTTGTTTTCATTTTGCACTGGTCCTGCAAATTATGTAGCCAGTCCCGGTACCAAGCAATGTATTTAGTAAGGAGATATTTTTGAAAGATTCTTTAGGTTTCCACATGTAAAATGGAGTTTAGGGAAAGTGAAAGAGGAAGTAAGAAGACCGGAGGGGAAGCTGACAGTATTTAAGATGGTAGCAGTAAAGGGGAAAGTAATCAATAGATTCAAAGTATAGTTTGGAGGTAGTAAGGATTGACATGAACTAGTAATGAATTAAATGTAGGAATATAGAGAAAGATGTTAAGAATGACCTGAGAATTTAGTTTTTATTTTTTTACTTTGGCTGCATGTGTCTTCCTTGAGCCCCGAGGGCGTTCTCTAGTTGTGGCAAGTGGGCTGAGTTGCCTGGTGGCATGTGGGCCAGGGATTGAATCCACTTCCCCTGTGTTGCAATACAGAGTCTCAAGCATTGGACCACCTGGGAAGTCCTAAGAATGACCTGAGAATTTATTTTGGGGGGGCATGTTTGCTTTTTCTTTCCCTGTTCCCCCCAACACACACCCTTAAACCTAGGGAAGCAGGTTCTGAGAAGATAGCACAGTGGGCTTGGCCTCTGGGGATCCAAGGGCCACATGTGTGTCCCAAAGGAAAGTGTGGCAGGAGAGGTGGGCCAGGGTGCGCTGGGTGGGTGGCGGTAGCAGTAGCAGGAGTATCGACTCATGGCAGTTTGTGTGGGTGTGCTGGACTGGTTCAGCCTCAGTGTTCCACAGGCAACCGGCCAGCAAAATCCACATTTTCCACCTCAGACCGCTTGTTGAAGGCATGGTTCATGAGCATCTTCAGGTCTGCTAGCTCGGTTGGGTTCTTAATCAGGCATTTATTTACAAATTCCTGGAAGTCCTTGGTGAACATGCCCGTTGTGTAGCTTGGGAGAAGGCTCATTGATGATGTAGTCCAGCTGCTCAAAGATCGCCATGGCTGGCTGGCTGTCCATCCTGTGACTGCTGATGGGGGTTCTGGGGTGACCTGAGAATTTCTGACTAGACTAGAAGTGGCCCTTATTAGATGAGGAAAGTTGGAGAGAAAACATTTTTTGAGGGTGTGGTTAAGAGTTGAGTTTGACGCTACTAAGTGAAAGAAGCCAGATACAAAGGCTATGCATTTGTTTTTTTTATTGCAGTATAGTTGATTTGCAGTGTTGTGTTCACTTCTATGCACAGCAGAATGACTCAGTTTTACATGTATACATTCTTTTTTGTATTCTTTTCTATTATGGTTTGTCTCAGGAGATTGGATATAGTTCCCTGTGCTGTACACATAGGACCTTATTGTTTATCCATTCTAAATGTAGTAGTTTGCATAGACCAACCCCAAACTCCAGATGGTTTCTATCCCTCCTTCCTCCCCCTTGGCAACTACTAGTCTGCTCTCTGTGTCTGCAAGTCTGTTTCTGCTTTGTAGATAAGTTTATTCATGCCTTGTTTTTTATTTGTTTTTATTTGATATGTGAGATCTTAGTTCCTCAATCAGGGATCAAACTCATGTCCCTTGCATTGGGAGTGCAGAGTCTTAACCACTAGACCACCAGGAGAGTCCCATTTGTGCTACATTGTAGATTCCACATATAAGTGACATCATAAGGTATTTATCTTTCTCTGACTTACTTTAATTATTATGAAATTTTCTAGTTGCATCCTTGATGCTGCAGATGACATTACTGTGTTCTTTTTTTATGGCTGAGTAATATTCTATTGTATATATGCACCACATCTTCTTTATCCATTCTTCTGTTGATGGACATTTAGGTTGTTTGCATGTCTTGACTATTGTGAATAGTGCTGCTGTATCTTCTAAAATTAGTTCTGTCTGAATATATGCCCAGGAGTTTGAATTGCTGGGTCATAATGGTCACAGTTTTAATTTTCTGAGAAACCTCTTTACTGTTCTCCATAATGGCTACACTAATGTCGGACACGACTGAGTGACTGAACTGAACTGATGTCCCTGCCAACAGTGTAGGAGGGTTTCCTTTTCTCCAAACCCTCTCCAACATGTGTTATTTGTAGACTTTAAAAAAATAAATTTATTTATTTATGGCTTCTCTGGGTCTTCTTTACAGTGCGTGGGCTTCTCTTACTGCAGAGCGCTGGCTCTAGAGCACAGGCTCAGTCATTGCAGTGCTTGGGCTTAGTTGCTTCTTGGTTTGTGGGATCCCCCCAGACCAGAGGTTGAACCTGTGCGCCCTGCATTGCCAGGGGGATTCTTAACCACTGGACCATCAGGGAAGTCCTGTAGACTTTTTAATGATGGTCATTTTGACGTGTGTGACTTGGTATTTCATCTATAATTCCTTTTTTGTGTGTGAAATTTCTAGAGAAAGCAAAACTATATAGTAAGTAGGTCAGTGGCTATCTGAAGCTTTGGATGGGAGCAAGAATTGACGCAGACAAGCATAAAGGATTTGGGGGGTCGACAGCATTATCCTAAAACTGGATTGTCATGTTGGTTTTGTAATTATATAAAATTGTTAAAATCATTGATGGTCCATGTGAGCTCTGATAAGTAAAGAGTTGTTAAAAGATTAACATAAAAGATTGAAAGGACTTCCCTGGCAGTCCAGTGGTTAAGACTTTGCACTTCCAATGTGGGGGGTGTGGGTTCCACCCCTGGTGGGGAACTAAGATCCCACATGCTGCATTGTGTGGCCAAAAAATAAATATTAATAAAGATATAATAGAATAGAATTTGTAATCTTTGTTCTTAAAAAAGAAAAGATTGATATAGCTGTGATTATGTCAGGGAGTACTATTGTTATTCCCATTTTATAGATAAATAAAAATTAAAAATAAAAGCTTCAGGACTTCCCTGGTGGCTCAGGGGTAAAAAATCTACCTACCAGTGGAGAAGACACAAGGTTGGATCCCTGCTCTGGGAGGATCCTCCATGGCGTGGAGCAACTAAGCCCATGCACCACAACTATTGCACCTGTGCTCCAGAGCTGGCGGGCCACAACTACTGAAGCTTGCAGGCCCTGAAGCCTGTGGTGTGCAACAGGAGAGGCCACCCCAATGACAAGGCCTCACACTGCAACTAGAGAGGAGCCCCCTCTTGCCACAACTAGAGTAAAAACCTGTGCAGCAACAAATACCCAGCACAGCCCAAAATACATAAAAAGTATTTTAAAAATAAAGGCTTCGTGGTTATAGACCTACTAAGTATAATATGCAGTATTGGAACTTGAGTCTTTTTGACACTAAGGCATACTCTCTGTAATATATTCACTTTCTATTTTAAAATTGTTTGCTGCATCTTGTTGATCAGAGGCTCTTTTGGAATCATAAAACAGAGAGGAAAAAAAGATAGAGACTGGAAAATTCTATCGATCCTGTACACTAGTACTTCCATTTTTACTGGATGTAGGTGACAGCAAGTTTTTTGTCCAGTGTGAGTTACATTACCACACCTTACTTGGCTCTTTGGCAAACTGTTTTCTCTTTCAGATCATTAAGTTAAAGAGTTTAATTAGGGCTACTGGTAGCTTAAGAGGCAGAGACTGTATCTTCCAAAAATGTTCTCTCCTAGGGAAAATGGATACACACAAACGAATGTATATANTAAAAAAAAAGACTTGCTTTTCATTGATTGCCTTTGCTCCTTTGTAAAAGATCATTTGACTATATTTGTATGGGTCTAATTCTGGTCTCTGTTCACTACACTGATGTGTTTATTCTTTCATTAATACCACTGTCTTGATTACTGTTGCTTTTTTAAAGTTAATTTTTATTGGTGTATAGTTGCTTTACAATGTTGTGTTTTTACTGTTGATTTAAAGTAAGTTTTAAAGTCAGTCCTCCAACTTTGTTCTTCAATATAGTTTGCTATTCTGAGTCTTTTGCCTTTCCATATAAACTTTAGAGTCAGTTTGTCAATATCCAAAAAATAACTTGGCTGTATTTTGATTGAGATCACACTTGAGTCTATAGAACAAGTTGGGAAGAAGTGACAATTTATCAGTAATGAATCTTCCTATCCATGAATGTGGAATATCTCTGCATTTAGATCTTCTTTGATTTCTTTCATCAAGGTTTTGTAGTGTTCCTCATTTAGATACTGTACATATTTTGTAAGATTTATACCTTAGTATCTCATTTTTTTGGTGCTGATGTGATATTGTATTTTTAATTTCAAATTCCAATTGTTCATTGCTAATATATGAATCTCCCTTTAACCACTGCTTTTGCTATATCCCATAAATTCTGATAAGTTGCATTTTTTTCATTAGTTCAAAATATTTAAAAGTTTCTCTTGAAACTTCTTTTACCCATGTGTTATTTAGAAGTGTGTTGTTTAATCTCCAAATATTTGGGGATTTCCCAGTTATCTTTCTGTCATTGATTTCTAACTTCATTGTTAGAAACTTCATTTCTACCTTCATTAACTTCACTGTGGTCTGAGAGAAGACCCTGTGTGACTTCTACTGTTTCAGATTCCTTATGGGTCATTCTTGGTGAATGTTCCATGTGAACCTGAGCTCTTAGGTTAATCTGACTAGGGGCTGAGCTGTGTTTAATGTTTGCTGCAGCTGTTTCAGTTTTTTCTAGTAACCTTGTTTGTCTCCTTTGTTATCTTTGAGTTTCCCTAAGAACTCCTCCTTACATAGTGTGTTTCTCAGCTCTTTTAGTTCTAATCAACTATTACACTGGAGCCCTGTTGATGTGGTGGCAAGGTGTTAGGGAGGGGATGCATTGTGTCATCTTATGATTAACTCCCAGATTTTTAGTGGGTCTGAGTCCCTGGGCTATGATCTTCAAAAGCCTGTTTTAGCTACCCCCCCTCCCTTTAGGTGATACAGAAAGGTTAGAGGGGACTGGCAATGGCTAATAGCCCCTCTCCCAGGTTAGGAAGTGCTTGAGTAAGGTAATTTCCTTTAGAGAGCAGGCATTTGTTACAGAGAACACTGTGTGTATTTTAAAATGATTGTGTTTTACAACCTCCTGCAGGAAATGGAGGGAATTTTTCTCTGAACTTCACTCTGAGAACCTGGAGTGTGTACATTTTTTCAATGCTATTCTCTCAGATCATTCCAGCCTTGCCTTCTCCCACAGAGTCCACAAGACTGATTTGTACATCTGTGTCTCTTTTGCTCTCTTACACACAGGGTTATCATTATCATATTTCTAAATTCCATATATATGCGTTAGTATACTATATTGGTGTTTTTCTTTCTGACTTACATCACTCTGTATAATAGGCTCAAGTTTCATCCATCTCATTAGAACGTATTCAAATGCATTCTTTTTAGTTGCTGGGTAATATTCCATTGTGTATATGTACCACTGGTTGCTTCCATGTCCTGGCTATTGTAAACAGTGCTGTGATGAACATTGTGGTACATGTATCTCTTTCAGTTCTGGTTTCCTTGATGTGTATGCCCAGCTGTGGGATTGCTAGGTCATATGGCAGTTCTATGTTCTGGTTGTTAAGGAATCTCCACACTGTTCTCCATAGTGGTTGTACTAGTTTGCATTCCCACCAACAGTGTGAGAGTGTTCCCTTTACTCAACACCATCTCCAGCATTTATTGCTTGTAGATATTTTGATAGAAGCAATTCTGATGGTCATGAGAAGGTACCTCATTGTAGTTTGGATTTACATTTCTCTGATAATGAGTCACATCGAGCATCTTTTCTTTTCTTTNAGTCAGTTCTTCACATCAAGTGGCCAAAGTATTGGAGTTTCATCTTCAACATCAGTTCTTCTAATGAATATTCAGGACTGATTTCCTTTAGGATAGACTGGTTGGAGAAGGGAATGGCAAACCACTTCAGTATTCTTGCCTTGAGAACCCCATGAACAGTATGAAAAGGAGGGTTCTGCTGCCTAATGAAGAGGTCTTAGGAAACCTATGGGATTTATTGTTAAAGGGAAAACTATTTCAGCTTTTAAAAGCTAGTTTTTGAAAACCAGAATGTCAGTTAAGTCGTGAATGGGGGCAAATGTCTGATAAATCAGTACATCTGAAAAACCACTAGATCAGTGCTTCTCAAACTTCAATGTACGTTCATCTCACCCTGACATTTTGTTAAAATGCAGTTCTGATTCAGTAGGTCTGGAGTGGGAACATTTCTAACAAACTGCCATGTGATGTCCATGCTCTTGGTCTTTGGCTCACACTTTGAGTAGCAAGTGACTGGGCTACTATATATGAACTAAATTCTATATTCTAATTGTCTAATACCTATCAGCCTTTGTAGTTGTTTGGACATTTGTCAATTTTGAGTATTTAAATACTGGAGGTTTTAAAAGATGAATTAAAGTATTGACATAGGTCAAATATGGCTTTTCATCTCTTCTATAAATATCCTATATATACTTACTTCCTATATACTTATTTAACCTGTCTCTCTGCTGCTTGGCCTCAAGTTTCAGTTAAACTTCAGAAAGGATTATATGCAATTAATGTGTACAGAAATAGTATGTGATTCTTTATGTCTAGTATTTAATGGGAGATGTATATCATTGACTTACTCTTATGCCAGAATTTTACCTGCCTTATTGATTTAATAAGATAGGAACACAGGAACCCTTAGAAGGTAGTTTGTTTTCGAAGGATGTATGACTGAGTGCTAACTTATAGTTGACTCTCTTATTCATTATCCTAGTCATTACTGTTTTGTTTGATTACAATCGTAAATGCAGAAAAATTCAGACTCATTATTCCCTGACTACAGGTTTTGTATTTTGGATNGAAGGTAGTTTGTTTTCGAAGGATGTATGACTGAGTGCTAACTTATAGTTGACTCTCTTATTCATTATCCTAGTCATTACTGTTTTGTTTGATTACAATCGTAAATGCAGAAAAATTCAGACTCATTATTCCCTGACTACAGGTTTTGTATTTTGGATATCCCAATCATTTTATAAAGGTTCCAGGTGGTAAATAAAACCTGGTCATTTTTCTTTTTTGGGGGGGGGTAGTGAAGAGGGGATATTATCCTTTATTAGCAATGCACCGTCTCTTTGTGGCATGCCTCATGACCTTGAGAAACAGATTGATCAAGTAAAGGAAAACTTTAGAAATTATGCTTTCTGATTGAAATTATGCTTGTTGGGACAAATAGGATAGAAAAATTTCACATTGCTCCCTCATTGTGAAGAAATAAGAACTAAGCAATAACATTCCATTTAAAAAGATACCTGAATTATGTTTTTAAATTTCACAAAACAAAGTTAAACCAAACAGTGTTAGCTCCTGTAGATTTTTCTCTACTGGGGAATTGACCGGAATGCTACAGTCGCATTTGTTAAGAAAGAAAACTAAAATTGTTATTAATACCTCAAAAAAAAAGCTAAACGCCTCTCTACTAGTAGAGTCCAGCTAGGTGAGTTTTACGTAGTCCTCCAGTAGACCAGGTAACGTTATGTCGTTTTTTGGTTAGGTTTGAACCCCGTTTTAGAGATTAAAGATAGCGGTTAAAATGTTTAACAGGCCTTTGTTCGGCTTTTAGACTTGTAGGAAGGCCAGCTTCATCACCCGGTAGTTGGCTTTCCAGCTAAGGTGGGTTTCGGATATGCAGCTTCTGCCAAGCTCTGGCTGTAAACTCTGGAAGGAAGCCAAAGGAAAGAAGTTCCCGGCACTAGTGCTTGTCCCGCTCAGAGTCCGGCGCTGGCGCATTTTTCGTGCAGTTATTGGCTGGGACTCTGCGTGCCGCTGTCGGCCAATGGAGACGCTGGAGATCTGGCCCCGGCCCGTCCCCTCTCGGCGCTGCGGGATGAGGCCGAGACTGAATAGCCGGCGAGCAAATCAGCGGCATCCAGAAAGCCATGTCCGACTCGGAGCCCAGCGCCCGAGCGCTAACCCGCTGAAAGTTTCTCGGGAAAGAAGCCGGGACGATCTGGACCCTGCTAAGACGAACTGTCTTTGAGTGAGATGGTCCCAGAGGCCTGGAGGGGCGGACTGGTAAGCACCGGGAGAGTGGTGGGAGTTTTGCTGCTTCTGGGTGCCTTGCACAAGGCTTCCGCCGCCGTCATTCGCTATGAGATCCTGGAGGAAAGAGAGAAGGGTTTCGTGGTGGGCAACGTGGTCAGGGACCTTGACTTGGATCTCGGCAGCCTGTCAGCTCGCAGGCTCCGGGTGGTGTCCGGAGCTAGCCGAAGATTCTTTGAGGTGAACTGGGAGACTGGAGAGATGTTCGTGAACGACCGCCTGGATCGAGAGGAGCTCTGTGGGACCCTGCCCTCCTGTACCATAACTCTGGAGTTGGTAGTGGAGAGGCCGCTAGAGTTGTTCAGCGCGGAAGTGGTGATCCAAGACATCAACGACAACAATCCCTCTTTTCCTACTCGGGAAATGAAATTGGAGATTAGCGAGGCCGTGGCGCCGGGAACGCGCTTTCCGCTCGAGAGTGCGCATGACCCCGATGTGGGAAGCAACTCTTTACAAACCTACGAGCTGAGCCGGAACGAGTACTTTGCGCTTCGAGTGCAGACGCGGGAAGACAGCACCAAGTACGCGGAGCTGGTCCTGGAGCGCTCTCTGGACCGGGAGCGAGAACCGGATCTCCACCTGGTGCTGACGGCGTTGGACGGAGGAACTCCGGCTCGCTCCGCCAGCCTTCCTATTCGAATCGTTGTGCTGGACGCGAATGACAATGCGCCCACCTTCAACCAGTCCTTGTACCGGGCGCGTGTCCTGGAGGATGCACCCCCAGGCACTCGCGTGGTGCAAGTCCGTGCAACGGATCTGGATGAAGGCCCCAACGGCGAAATCATTTACTCCTTCAGCAGCCACAACCGCGCTGGCGTGCGGGAACTATTCTCCTTGGACCTTGTTACCGGGGTGCTGACAGTCAAGGGTCGACTGGACTTCGAAGACGCCAAACTGCATGAGATTTACATACAGGCCAAAGACAAAGGCACCAATCCCGAAGGAGCACACTGTAAAGTTTTGGTAGAGGTTGTGGACGTGAATGACAATGCCCCGGAGATCGCAGTCACCTCCGTGTACAGCCCAGTCCCCGAGGACGCCCCTCTCGGAACTGTCATTGCTCTGCTCAGTGTGACCGATCTGGATGCTGGGGAGAACGGGCTGGTGACGTGCGAGGTTCCACCAGGTCTCCCTTTTAGCCTTGTATCTTCCCTCAAGAATTACTTCACTTTGAAAACCAGCGCAGCCCTGGATCGGGAGACCGTGCCAGAATACAACCTCAGCATCACGGCTCGAGATGCGGGAACCCCTTCCCTCTCAGCCCTCACGACAGTGCGGGTGCAAGTGTCCGACATCAACGACAACCCTCCACAATCTTCCCAGTCTTCCTACAATGTTTACGTTGAGGAAAATAACCTGCCTGGTGTTCCAATACTAAACCTAAGTGTCTGGGACCCCGACGCCCCGCAGAATGCTCGCCTTTCCTTCTTTCTCTTAGAGCAAGGAGCTGAAATAGGCCTAGTGGGTCGCTATTTTACGATAAGTCGTGACAGTGGCGTCATGTCATCCTTGGTGCCCCTGGACCATGAGGATCGCCGTGAGTTTGAGTTAACAGCTCACATCAGCGATGGGGGCACTCCTGTCCTGGCTACCAACATCAGTGTGAATGTATTTGTCACTGATCGCAATGACAATGCCCCCCAGGTCCTATACCCCCGGCCTGGCCAGAGCTCAATGGAGATGCTGCCTCGAGGTACTGCTGCTGGCTACCTGGTCACACGGGTGGTGGGCTGGGACCCAGATTCAGGGCACAACGCCTGGCTCTCCTACAGCCTCTTGGGAGCCCCCAACCAGAGCCTTTTTGCTGTGGGACTTCACACGGGTCAAATCACCACTGCCCGCCCAGTCCAGGATACAGATTCGCCCAGGCAGACTCTCACGGTATTGATCAGAGACAATGGGGAGCCATCGCTGTCCACTACTGCGACCCTGACTGTGTCAGTAACTGAGGAATCTCCTGAAGCCCTGGCTGAGTTCCCTGCTGGCTCTGCCCCCAGGGAGCAGAATAAAAATCTCACCTTTTATCTACTTCTCTCTCTAATCCTGGTCTCCGTGGGGTTTGCAGTCACAGTATTAGGAGTGATCATATTCAAAGTTTACAAATGGAAGCAGTCCAGGGACCTATACAGAGCCCCCGTGAGCTCCCTGTACCGAACACCAGGGCCCTCTCTGCACGCGGACGCTGTGCGGGGAGGCCTGATGGCCCCACACCTTTACCATCAGGTGTACCTTACCACTGACTCAAGACGCAGTGACCCACTGCTGAAGAAACCTGGTGCCACCAGCCCACTGGCCAGCCGCCAGAACACTCTGCGGAGCCTTGATCCAGTGTTCTATAGGCAAGTGCTGGGTGCAGAGAGCTCCCCTCCTGGACAGGTAAGGGTTAGCAAGTCACCCTGGAATGATATTAATGCTTTTTGATTCCTGCATCACTTTTAGGAATGTATGTAGCCATCTTCATTTTCAGTGATCAAGACATTTTCCTAATGATGCATCCACATTTTTACTTGGCTTTTCCCAGATCAAAGGTTGTGCCTTTTGGGGGAGGGAGATGGCCCAGCTAGAGTGTGGTTTGTGGTCCCACACAGTGTAGAGTTAATTCACTCATCTGTGGACACAATTCACACCCTCAGCATTCACTTGCCATAGCAACTAACCAATCCTGCTAAAGGGCCATTAAGCTTTAACTCACCATCTCAGCACTCAGAGCTTAGCTTGGTATAATTTGCATTGAGTACAAGTTAATGGAAACCTCTAGCCAGTAGCAGCTGCTAGGAGTTTAAAGACTACCTCATCTGTCCATCTTTCAAATAATTGCCACATCTGCATTAAAACGAATGGTTTGGTGATAATTTTCCTTTGACTGCACAGATCCTCTTCCTCATTCTCAGATGGCTTTCTATGAAAGAAATAAAATTCTAGAGTCCTTTAAATTTTATTTCAAGGATACTACAGAAAATTATGTGGACGTTACTTACATGTGCATTATAGAAAATATGTGAAAATATAAGAAAAAATTTATATTTTATTCCCAAATCCAAAGGTAACCACCATTCATTATAAAAGTAACATTTACTTTGAAAATAAATTCAGAAGGACATAAAGTACAAAATGAAGTTCTTTTTGCCCTAAGTGTTCATTCCTATCCTTTCACCATTATTATTATTATTATTTTAGTATAAATGTAGTGTGACAGGCAAATTCATACCCTGAGAAAAAAGATAAAGCTTTCACTTATTCAGGATAGTGTCCAGGCCTTTGTTTTGGAGTGCAGCTTAAACACACTTCCATTTGTGGGAGAACAACTATAACTTTGTTACTAATAGGTGTATTATTGCTATCAACCTTTGGGTCTGGCAGTTAGACATAGAAAGCTCCACCACTTACCATCCATGAGTCCATGGCCAAGTTAATCTATTTTCTAGCCCCATTTTTACTGTGTGGAAAAGAAGTAGCAAGAGTTTTATTAGATTAGTGCATGATACAATATATGCACAGTGTTTATTGTGTCATAGTTCCAAAAAATTCTTTAGCTCCTAACCTGGCGACAGTTCAAGATGACAAAGCAGAGGCATATATGGAAAGACTAAGGAAGGATGAAAGCCAGAGGGAAGCAGCTGCTGCTTTTCTGGTCAGACTGGAAAACAACTGGCATTTTCCTTTGAAGAATGTTCTCAAATGTGGTTGCACACCAGAATTACCTAGGGACCTTTTAAAAATCCTGAAGCCCAGGCCACATCCCAGATGGATTAAAGCAGTCTATTGGGATGGGACACAGGTATTGATATTTTTTGAAGGTCCTCAAGTGATTCCATTGTGAAGGCAAATTTAAAAAGCATTGCCCTAAGATATGCCTGTCCATCAATTAGCATGTTTTTGAAACGAAGTGTTATTTTGAAGTTCACAGAACCAGCAGCCAGCCTTGTTTTGCTAGGCTGAACTTGAAAAAAATTCTATAATGTTATTTTTCAACCTTAAAGTATTATATAGAATAGCTCTAGGAAAGCACTGTAGGGAAGATGTGAGATATTTCAGTCATCTAAGGAAAAAAATCTTCCTCAACCACTAGCACCTGGGCAACTATTTACTTAAAAATTTAAGAGCTCAGCAATGGGTGTGGTGTTTCTTTTAGGAGTGAAAACATTTTCCTATAATACTGTGGTGTTTGCATCATTTTAGTATATGTGAATATACTAAAAACCGTTGAATTGTACGTTTTAAAGGGGTGAATTGTATGGTGTAATGGATGAATTATGTAGCTCAATACATCTGTTTTAAAAATCTAGAGATAGGAGAATCACATACTTGGCATAAAAAGGTCAAGTCTAGGATATATAGGATCCGGGCTTTATGATCCTCCAGTTCAAGTATTAATAATATAGATATGTTTGTTTTGGTGTCAACTTGCAAATAAAAGGGATTGAGATCTATAAGAGGTCTAGTTCTTGGATATTAAAGCCAGCAAAAAAGGTCAGTTGATGGCTACAGGGATGACACACTGTTAGGAAAATGATTTAAGATGTTACAGAAAGAGGTTTTCTTTCTAGACTAGAGGTGAAAGTGGGGAGACCCTAATACTGCACTTGATAGACTTTACACAAGTCTCCTAACATTTCTGAGCTTGTGTTCTCAAATATAAATTCTTCCAAAATTGTGTAAGAATGAAAAGTAATGCATATAAAATGTATACTCAATATAAAATACTCATGAAGTACAAGGATTCAATAGATATTTGTTGAGCTAACAAGTGATAATAGCACTAATTCACCATGTATTGGTGAATGTACCAGACACTTTAAAAGATGAAAAGGCACAGTTCCTGCTCCTATGGCACATGGAGTACCATAGGAGACAGACGTGTACACACACCCACAAAAATGATAAGGGAAATCTATATAATACAGGAAGCAACAGGAGCAAAGGAAAAGAAACACCCCAGTCAGCCTGGGGAAATCAGGAAGAATTCATACAGGTGATGATGCTTGATCTGAGGATGAAAGTTGAGTAGTAGTTTATCAGATAATAAAGGGGAAAGGCGAGTAGAGAGGGACCCTTGCAGGAAGTTCCATGCCGAGGGATAAAGTTTTTCTTATTATTGCTGAAACTTAAAGTGTATTGTAAAACAACTTTTGCAGGAGATAAAGTGAAGCAAGTAGGCAGGAGTTAAATCTTGAGTTACCTTTAGGCTATGCCAAGGATTTTTTATTTTATTCTATATCCATGATAGTCATTGCAGAATTTTGAACTGATATAATGTCGTCAGAGTTGTTGTTTGTTTGTTTTGGAGTGACTATTCTGGTAGCCATAAATGAAATGTGTGTGTGTGTGCTTACTCAGTCATGTTCGACTCTTTGCAACCCCATGAACTGTACCCCGCTAGGCTCCTCTGTCCATGGAATTGTCCAGGCAAGAATGGTGAAGTAAGTCGCCATAAGGATTGGGGATGTTGGGACTGGACACTAAAGAAGATTTGCATGCGTACTCAGTCGTGTCTGACTCTTCGCCACCCCATGGACGGTAGCCCACTAGGCTCCTCTGTCCATGGGATTTTCCAGGCAAGATTACTGGAGTGAGTGTTGCCTTTCCTCTCCCAGGGGATATTCCCGGCCCAGGGATTGAACCTGTGTCTTCTGCATTTGCAGGCAGATTCTTTACCACTGAGCCACCTGGGGAAGCCCTGTAATGTAACATGGGGCTATTATATTACATTTAGAACATTTAGGAGGCTATTATAGTATTTGAGAAGATTGAAAAATGCTTGAACCAGCACAGTGACAAGTATAGATGGAGGGACGTAACTATAGTGAAATTATCAGCACTTATTCATTGACATGATAAAGGGAAGATGGAAGAGGAATGAGTCAAGAATGATTCTCCTTACCCCTCCCCACTGGCACCTTGGGGGGAAGATGGTGTCATTCTACTGAGATAGTGAATCCTGGCATAAACACCTTATAAGTCAGACTGACTTACACCTGTCATTCACATGGGAGAAGGTTTAGGTTTGGGGGATGAAAGAACACAGAAAGCAGATACCTCCCTTTGAGACCAAAATGTTGTTTGCTGGCCTCACCATCGAAAGGATATTCTTGAAGATCAAGGGCTTGGGAAAACACCTAGGAGGATAACCTCTGGTTTTGCTACTGGTTTTGGAAATCCCATGGTCAGAGGAGCCTGGCAGGCCATGGGGTCACCAAAAGTCTGATACGACTTAACTAAACACTACCACCAGCAATAATTTGGCAGCCTAGGTGAGGATTCAGATGAATTTTTAAAATCTCACATGCAAACCAGGATAGATTTTTTTCTTTGTGTTCTGGCGTGTTTGTGACTCCAGTTACAGTTTGCAGGTAACTACAGTGTGAATTTGAACAATCTTTCTGTATTTGTGCAAGGTGGTAGCTAGGCTCCAGGGAGGGTGAGATCAAGTCTCCCTTGCCAAAAGGCCCCCTACAGCTCGGTGAAAAACTTGCTCTTTTGAAACAGTCACAGTTAGTAATTAACAACATATCAAGCATACCATGGTGTCAAATAAAGGAGATTTGTAGGCACTGGTGCTGTTGGTAGCTGATCTCAATCATTCAAGAAAGCTATTAAATCTTTGAACATTGGCTAGTCCTTAGCGTCTCCCAGACAAGCTGATTCTTTACTGATTTGGAACATCTCCTTCTCCTGACTTCTCCCCCTCTCCTTCATTCCTTTCATACTGTCCTTGAAATCAGTGAATGGCAATTTAGTATATCACCAGTGACTATCTGAATAAGAGAGGTTTGGTTTCTGCTTCGCCTTCTGTTACAACAGAAATGTGTACTGCATAAATTTAATAGGCTGCATTAATGTGTAAGCCTTTTCTGCAAAGAGATGGATATGTTTCTGAATAATCTGCAGAGGGGCAGAGTTTTTTGTATAAAGCAGTGCTTCTAATTAGATGTTGCTCTAATACAATCAGAATGAGGCAGAAGCTACTCTTTTAGAATATTGGTGGATGACAACACTGGCTTGAACAAAGTGACCAGTCTCAAATGGCTACTCACTCTCTGGGCTGCAGGTTGCTAGGGCTCTCAGGCTGTCGCTGTTTTCCCCGCCGAAAAGGGGCGGGGTGAGATGGGATGGGGATTGGTGAATTAGAAAACAAAAACATATATGTTGTCTGCCTCTCTATAGAGGTAATAATCCATGGGGGGGAAATGCTGTTGAGCGGGAGGAAAGCGAAAAGATAGGTGGGTTTGTTTTTTTTTTTTTTTTTTTCCTTCTTCCAATACTGCGTCGCATTAACCCTGCTGCTATTGGGACATTCTCTGCTTAGCCTATTGGCTGAGCCCAGGAGTTGCTGTCTGCCAATCGGGTGGAGGAAGGCAGACAAATCTACCCCGCCACCAGCAAAAAACGGCGCGTAACCCTTGCGGCGCCGGCCCAGCCGCGCCAGAGCTGGCGTGGGGAAAGGGAGATAGGTGTCTCCAGCTGCTGTGACTGTTTGGGGCGGGTCAGCTTCTGGGGCTTCTCAAGACCAGATAGAGAACTAGCGGGCAGCAGCAATGCTTGACAAGGTGAGAGGCTGGGTACAAGTCTGCCGGGGGGCTACCCTTTTGTTCCTTTTTTGCCACCTGGGTTACGTTGGTGGGCAGATCCGATACCCGGTCCCAGAGGAGTCACAGGAAGGGACTTTTGTGGGGAATGTCGCCCAAGATTTCCTGCTGGATACCGAGAGCTTGGCAGCTCGCAGGCTGCAGGTCGCTGGAGAGGTGAACCAAAGACACTTCCGTGTGGATTTGGACAGCGGTGCCCTGCTCATCAAGAATCCAATCGATCGAGAGGCACTGTGTGGGCTCAGTGCCAGCTGTATTGTGCCCCTGGAGTTTGTAACAGAAGGGCCTTTGGAAATGTACCGAGCAGAGGTAGAAATTGTGGATGTGAATGATCACGCCCCCCGATTCCCTCGGCAGCAGCTGGACTTGGAAATTGGGGAGGCAGCTCCTCCAGGACAGCGTTTCCCCTTGGAAAAGGCTCAAGATGCAGATGTGGGGAGCAACTCCATCAGCAGCTATAGGTTAAGCTCCAATGAACACTTTGCCCTAGATGTAAAGAAGCGCAGCGACGGCAGCCTGGTCCCAGAGCTGCTCCTGGAGAAACCTTTGGATCGGGAAAAGCAGTCAGACTACCGCCTAGTGCTGACTGCTGTGGATGGCGGGAACCCCCCAAGATCTGGCACGGCAGAGCTGCGGGTGTCAGTGCTGGACGTGAATGACAACGCCCCAGCCTTCCAGCAATCCAGCTATAGGATTAGCGTCTTGGAGAGTGCACCAGCCGGCATGCTGCTCATCCAGCTCAATGCCTCCGACCCAGACCTGGGTCCCAGTGGTAACGTCACCTTTTCTTTCAGTGGTCACACCCCTGATCGTGTGAGAAGCCTCTTCAGCCTGCACCCCACTAATGGAAAGCTTACCCTTCAAGGACCCCTAGATTTTGAGAGCGAGAATTACTATGAATTTGATGTGCGGGCTCGAGATGGGGGCTCTCCAGCCATGGAGCAACATTGCAGCCTTCGGGTGGATCTCCTGGATGTGAATGACAACGCCCCCCACATCACAGTGACCTCCGAGCTGGGGACTCTCCCTGAGAGTGCAGAGCCTGGCACTGTGGTGGCACTCATCAGCGTGCAGGACCCTGACTCGGGTTCAAATGGGGACGTGAGCCTCCGTATCCCCGACCATTTGCCTTTCACCCTCAAGTCCGCCTTCAGGAACCAGTTCTCCCTGGTGACTGCTGGGCCCTTGGACCGAGAGGCCAAATCCAGCTATGATATCATGGTCACTGCTTCTGATGCCGGGAGCCCTCCTCTGAGTACCCACAGGACCATTTTCCTTAACATTTCGGATGTGAATGATAACCCACCCTCTTTCTTCCAGAGGTCACATGAGGTGTTTGTTCCAGAGAACAATCGCCCAGGGGACCTGCTCTGCTCCCTTGCGGCCTCTGATCCCGACTCTGGCTTGAATGCACTTATCTCCTACTCTCTCCTCGAGCCCAGAAATCGAGATGTGTCAGCATCCTCCTTCATCTCCCTGAACCCCCAGACAGGAGCTGTTCATGCTACTCGATCCTTTGACTACGAGCAAACACAAACACTGCAGTTTGAGGTGCAAGCCCGGGATCGGGGCAACCCACCCCTTAGTAGCACTGTGACAGTTCGTCTGTTTGTGCTGGACCTCAATGACAATGCCCCG
>SJYV01026763.1:302173-428662 GCA_006410875.1 Neotragus pygmaeus | reverse complement strand
AAAAAAAAAAAAAAATCTCCAACTGTTTTTTGCTGAAAGCTCTGTTGGAGACAGTGGTTTTCAAGCAGTGGGGGAATGCCACCCCAGGGAAGTCAGAGAGGACAGGCCAGATAAGTACAAGCCCAGACAGCTGGATGGCTGGGGTGGGGGTTGGGTAGCCCACATGAAGAGGCAGCCACACTCCTAAACGCTGGGAAATTTTAAACGTCCCTGTCGGAGGTGGTAGTAAGGCCACCTAAGAGCATCCTCCAGGCATGAAAGTACTCCAGCTGTCTCATGAGAAAGTACAGGGACAGTAGCCCACAGGGTGTGATGTGAAAGGTAAGCTGATCTCTTCTCCACTGATTTCTAAATTCCACCCTTAGAGCTGCTTACCTTCCTCTGATGAGTCACTAAGCCACTCTGGAAATTCAAACACCAACCCTCCCCCTCCAGGCTGGCTGGCATCTTACTGACTCTTTCCTCTTAGGACCATAAAAATGCAATTAGAGGGAAGGCCTGCCTTCCTGGTGCAGATGAGCCTAAGAGAGGAGGGAGTGGATTCAGACAAATACTTAATATCTTTTCTTTTGAGCCCCTCCTGGCTCCATCAGTTCTAAATCAGTTTAATGGGTTGTGAAATTAATGTGGCAGGCTAAGACCAGCATCTAAAAATATGATATAGAATAGCACAGAATGGAATGGAATGATGGAATTGAGAATGAGTGCATCTCCTTTCAGTTATACATACATGTATACACCTATCACAATGCAAAAATGTATCTCTTATTCTGAGTTGAGGTTTAAAAATGTTGAAAAGTCACCAGCCTAATAGGACAAGAAATAAAGACTGATGTTACCGAAAATCAAGCCCAGTTTTAGCAGAAGAAAATCCACTGTAGAGAGTCAGGGTTGAAGACAAGTCTGCGAGTCTGGGGATCTGAGGAATGGGGAAGGGGCTGGAAGAGATGATGGAGTGAGGAGGCAGACTGGACAGTTCTCTGGGGTGGCACACAGACTTGGTTGGTATGGACCTGGAAGGCTGAGCTAGAACCAAGGAAAGTGCAGGCAGAAGATAGATGTCCTACAAGGAGAGCCTCTGTAAGACCTTCCATTAGTCGGAGCTCGCCAATCGTGGGAAGAAATACATGGCAAGGGAGTGAGATGCTTGTATATCAGGGAGCATTCAAACTCTAGTTTCTCTCCTTAAAAAGTTTAATTTTCTTCTTAATCCACTGGCCAACTGAATTCTGTTTCTGGGCACCTGGTCTTGCCTAGTTTCTAGTCATGAAACTTAATAAAGGGAACCCTCACTAAAATGGAGCGGGGAGGCCAGAAGAGGGAGCTCTCATGCAATTATCACAGAGGTCAATTACAGGAGCAACTGTCAATCATAGACCCCAGCGGTTCAGTTCAGTTCCGTTGCTCAGTTGTGTCCGACTCTTTGCAACCCCATGGACTGCAGCACGCCAGGCCTCCCTGTCCATCACCAACTCCCCAAGCCTACTCAAACTGATGTCCATTGAATCAGTGATGCCATCCAACAATATTATCCTCTGTCATCCCCTTCTCCTCCCACCTTCAATCTTTCCCAGCATCAGGGTCTTTTCAAATAAATCAGTTCTTTGCATTGGGTGGCCAAAGTATTGGAGTTTCAGCTTCAGCATCAGTCCTTCCAATGAATATTCAGGATTGATTTCCTTTAGGATGGACTAGTTGGATCTCCTTGCAGTCCAAGGGACTCTCAAGAGTCTTCTCCAACACTACAGTTCAAAAGCATCAATTCTTTGGCCCTCAGCTTTCTTTATAGTCCAACTCTCACATCCATACATGACCACTGAAAAAACCATAACCTTGACTAGATGGACCTTTGTTGGCAATGTAATATGTCTGCTTTTTAATATGCTGTCTAGGTTGGTCACAACTTTTCTTCCAAGGAGCAAGCGTCTTTTAATTTCATGGCTGCAGTCACTGTCTGCAGTGATTTTGGACCCCAACAGAAGAAGTATTAATGGGAAAGAACCATCAAGCACAGGCCTAACAGGAAAAGATATACATTGCATTTCCTACAAAAAATTGACTACCCCAGGGACTTCCCTGGTGGTCCAGTAGCTAAGACTCTGTGCTCCGAATGCAGGGGGCCTGGGTTCAATCCCTCAGGGAATTAGATCCTGCATGCAGTAACTAAGACACAGAGCAGCAAAATAAATAAATGAAAAATAAATAGTTTCTTTGGAAAAAAAAAAAGGAAACTGACTACCACAGCAACTCAACAACCAATGAGCAATGGTCATCACCATGAACTCTCACTTTTCTCCCATGAACTTTTGTTCAAAACACTCCCTTCTCAACCTCCTCCTTTTTCTTGATAAAATAACATTCCTCTCTTTTATATGTTGGACTTGCCTGTGGCTTTTGCCACAGCTCACTTGTTCCAAACTGCAATTCCTCTGCTATGCCTGAGTAAATCTATTTGCTGTTAAAATAACTGGCTGTTTTATTTTTAAAGTCAAAACCACTGATCCAACTGCCAAATCCAACAGGCACGTTCAAGCCTTCCTTGCGTGCTTTGCACTCTCTGCGGCCTTATCCTCAGCAGAAAACAACTCCCCGGAAACTCTTCCATCTTTCTAAGTGTTCTTCCTCAGTCTCCTTCCACTTCTTTTGCCACTGTTAAATACTGTGTGTTGAATACTACCCCATCCTCACCCTACGTCCCTTCCCTGGGGGACTTCATCCACCTCCATGACTTCAATAACTCCCAGGCATGCTGCTCGTTGCCTCAGTCACGTCCAACTCTTTGTGACCCCATGGACCATAGCCCATCAGGCTCCTCTGTCTATGGGATTCTCCAGGAATGAACACTGGAGTGGGTTGCCATGCCCTCTTCCAGGGGATCTTCCTGACCCAAGGATCAAACCTGGATCTTCATTGCAGGCGGATTCTTTACCACTAGCGCCACCTCCAGGCCTGCACGCTCCCGTCACTCCAGATCTGCATATTCAGCTATCTACTGTGACTTCCTTGTTTGTCCCAAACTACCCTGAATGAGCACCTTTCCATGCCTCCAACCTGTCCCTCCTCTGCATTTTGATTATGCCCAAGAAAAACCAATACAACACCCAGACCAGAGGTCTGAGGCTGAGCTCCTCGTTCTTTTTTTCCTACAAACCCAGGCACCAGTCTGAGAATGTGACTGTCCACTGCGTGTTCCACATCAGCCCCCCACCCCCATCATGCCAGCTGGTCTGTTAACTCAGACCCTCATCTGCCTGGTCTCTGACCACAGCCTCCTGCCAGTCTGCCTGCCTTGGCTTCTGCTTTCTTCCCCTCGTTTGGCTCTAAATTGCCAACCAAATCACATCTTCCCAAGTCATAAAATTCTTCAGTGGTTTCTATTGCCTGTAGAATAAAACGTAGTCTTCTTTTCATGATACATAAAGCTCTTTACGATCTGGCCTCTGATTATCAACTCAGTCCAAAAGTGAGGCCTTTAGAAACATTTCCATCATACAAGGGAATTCGCCATTGCAACTGTTATAAACACTGATGCTGGACGCTTACTTTAGATTGTGCTCTTTGCTTTATATATGTCATCTAATTTCATCCTCATAACAACCATGGAAATTGAGCTTTGCCTTCCCTATTTTTAGATAAGGAAAATGAGGCAAGACGTTTAGTAAATATGGTGAGAAGAAAGAAGGAATCCCCTGATGCTTTTGTTTAAAAATGCCTCTCTGATCTTGCCATTCTGCATACTTTCAGAAACGCTCTAAGAAGACCCAGAGACACACTGCATGATAGAACACCAAGGAACCTGAACTCAAAAGGCAGGGCATTTGAGTCCTGTTTCTGCCTCTTATCAACTATTGGACTTGAAACAAATTTTCCATTTCCTGAACCTTGGGCTCCTCATCTTAAAAACAAGAATAACTAATAAAAAAAAATCTCACTGAATTAGTATTAGGATTGAGTTAATATATGCAAGAAACAAACACACCCCCCACCCCCCCAAGCTGCACCTGGTATAATGCTTATCACATACTGGAGCCTAAATAAATCATTATTGTTACCATCCTATTGCAAATACAACACTGAGCAATGTAACAAGCCATCAGCTGCCAGCAGCTGGGTGCCTTGTGTTGCGCTGTAGATTTCTGAGCTTGATATCCTGCTACAGGTTGTAGTAATTTTGTAACTCCTCATCAAACTTTTATCCACTGATGGTTTTAGCACCCACTGATGGTTCTTTCTTGGATTAATTATTACCATGATAGTGAATTTCTAATTCCACCCTTGCTTCTATATTTATTAGCTGATTATACTGTAAGAGAGAGCTTTCTCTTCCTTATTTTTTATACTAGACTATACTTTCTTTATACTATAAATATGACACATACCATAGATATATAAAATATGTTTATGTAAATATACATGATAAATATATAAGCATAATATGTTTATTGCATTTTCACATAATGCATATTTACTTATATTCATGGATTCTTACTTTATTCAGTGGGTTATGATCCATTACCAACATTATTTGTTTTGATTCCAAATTGTCCCAGATCTGGCCAGAGCAAGCTCATTCAAAGTGATTCCTTATTCTTCACAAATATTCATATCATTCTTTGATCACACCTTTATTTTCTGGTATTACAAAATATTTCAGGCTCATCTTGTAGTTCCTCAGTCCTGGTCCTAAAGTCAGTCATTTTTCTAGAGAGCCCTGATTCCTTTTAGTGGAGAATGGTTTTTGAAACCAAGGTTTGGGCACTAGGTATGCTCTTTGCTACTAAGGTGTCACGGCTTCTAGGCTCTATGGGTTACAGAGCTAGGAAATAGACGCACGTATACACACACAGCTCATCTCTGGCTATTTATCTTTCCAACCATCCTTCCATCCATCTATCCATGTTAAAAACCCCAAATGCATACTCATACACTACACAAAGTCAGTTGTAGCCTCCTCTCATTCCATACTATTAAACTCTTTTCTCCAACAAACTGTTTCCATTATCTACAATGTACTTTTCTCAATTCTAAAATATACAGAAAGTAATTTCAGCAGTGCTAGTCACACCTCTGTAAAAAACAGAGTTCAAGATTTATTTACAGCTCCGTTGTCTTTAGCCAACAGCATACCCTCAAAGTACTATTTTCAAAAGTTACTTAGATGGTTCTTTCCCACTCCCATTCATTCTTGTTTGCATTTCACTGTAGAGGTTTTTCTCCATTCCCATAGATTCTTTTTTAGCACGGTTTCAAAAGTCAGAACTATATAAAAAAAAGTGTCTTGCATTCCCGTTTCCTTTACTCTGTTTCCTTTACCTGCCTCCTTTCTATCTTTTCTCCCACCCAATCCTTATGTTTTCTAGTTTATTTTCTCTGTTTATTTTCACATCAGTGAGCAGATATATGGATATTTTCTTATTTCCCGTTCTCTATCACATAAAAGGTAGCACACTGTGGACTGTTTTTTGTATATTGTTCAGTTAGTTGCTCAGTCGTGTCCGACTTTTTGCAACCCCATGAACTGCAGCACGCCCGGCCTCCCTGTCATTCACCAACTCCCGGAGTTCACTCAGACTCATGTCCATCAAGTCAGTGATGCCAGCCAGCCATCTCATCCTCGGTTGTCCCCTTCTCCTCCTGCCCCCAATCCCTCCCAGCATCNGCTGCTGCAGGCAGACCAACCTCGGAGCAGTTTTTAAGAGGCTGGAAGGAGACGTAAGAGATTTCAGCTGCTACATTCCAAGCCCTGGGTCTACCTTGGAGACAGGACAGCACAGAGTCAGTGTCCAGGAAGGGACTCCTGGGTCATGGGGCCCAAGACACCCCCACAGCTCGCTGGGAAATGGCAAGTGCTGTGCATGTTGTCCTTGTGCTGCTGGGGCTGGGTGTCTGGGCAGCTTCGTTACTCTGTGGTGGAGGAGTCTGAGCCAGGGACGCTGGTGGGGAACGTTGCTCAGGATCTAGGCTTAAAGGTGACAGATCTGTTGAGCCGCCGGCTGCGGTTGGGCGCTGAGGAGAATGGGCAATATTTTTCCCTGAGCTTGATGAGTGGCGCTCTGGCAGTGAATCAGAAAATTGACCGAGAGAGCCTCTGTGCAGCCAGCACCAGCTGCCTGCTGCCAGTACAGGTGGTGACTGAACACCCCCTGGAACTAATCCGTGTAGAGGTGGAAATCCTGGATCTCAATGACAACTCTCCGAGCTTTGCCACCCCTGAGCGAGAGATACGCATCTCAGAGTCAGCTGCACTGGGGGCACGGTTCCCACTGGATAGTGCCCAGGATCCTGACGTGGGCACCAATACTGTGAGCTTCTATACTCTAAGCCCCAGCAGCCACTTTTCTCTCAATGTGAAGACCCTAAAAGATGGGAAGCTGTTCCCAGAACTGGTGCTGGAGCAGCAGCTAGACCGTGAAACCCAGGCAAGACATCAGCTGGTGCTCACTGCTGTGGATGGGGGCGTCCCAGGCCGCTCAGGGACCACCCTTATCTCTGTCACTGTGCTGGATATCAATGATAATGCTCCAACTTTCCAGTCCTCAGTTCTACGTGTGGGACTCCCAGAGAATGCACCCGTGGGCACACTGCTGCTCCGCCTCAATGCTACTGATCCAGACGAGGGCACCAATGGCCAACTAGACTTTTCTTTTGGAGACCATACGTCTGAGGCAGTGCGGAACCTCTTTGGCCTAGACCCTAGCAGTGGAGCAATCCATGTGTTGGGTCCCATTGACTTTGAGGAGTCAAGTTTTTATGAAATTCATGCAAGAGCCCGTGACCAGGGACAGCCAGCCATGGAAGGCCACTGTGTGATTCAAGTGGATGTGGGGGATGCCAATGACAATGCCCCAGAGGTACTACTGGCCTCTTTGGTCAACCCTGTCCTGGAGAGCACACCAGTGGGCACAGTAGTGGGATTGTTTAATGTGCGGGACCGAGACTCAGGGAGAAATGGTGAAGTGAGCCTCGATCTCTCTCCAGACCTGCCGTTTCAGATTAAGCCTTCTGAGAACCACTACTCACTCCTAACCAGCCAGCCTTTGGACCATGAGACCACATCCCACTATATCATTGAGCTGCTGGCTCATGATGATGGCTCGCCTCCCTTGCACACACATCTCACCATCAGGCTCAACATTTCAGATGTAAATGACAATGCACCCTACTTCACCCAGCAGCTCTATACGGCTTACATCCCAGAAAACCGGCCTCCAGGCTCCCTTCTCTGCACCGTGGCTGCCTCTGATCCAGACACTGGGGATAACGCCCGCCTTACCTACTCTATTGTAGGGAACCAGATTCAGGGCTCCCCAGCCTCCTCCTTTGTGTATGTCAACCCCGAGGATGGGCGGATCTTTGCCCAGCGTACTTTCGACTACGAACTGCTGCAGATGCTGCAGATTGTGGTGGGTGTTCGAGACTCTGGCTCTCCCCCGTTGCACGCCAACACCTCTCTCCACGTGTTTGTCCTGGACCAGAATGATAATGCCCCAACTGTGCTGCACCCTAGACCGGGCCGGGAGTTCTCACTCCCCCAGCGTCTCCCTCGCTCCGCCCCTCCTGGCTCCTTGGTCACCAAGGTGACAGCCGTAGATGCTGACGCAGGCCACAATGCCTGGCTCTCCTATTCGCTGTTGCCACAGTCCACAGCCTCAGGGCTGTTCCTGGTGTCTGCACACACTGGTGAGGTGCGGACAGCCCGGGCCTTACTGGAGGATGACGCTGACACCCAGCAGGTGGTAGTCCTGGTGAGGGACAATGGTGACCCTTCACTCTCCTCCACAGCCACAGTGCTGCTGATTCTGGAAGATGAGGACCCTGAGGAAATGCCCAGATCCAGGGACTTCCTCACACACCCTCCTGAGCGTTCAGACCTTACCCTTTACCTCATTGTGGCTCTTGCGGCCACCAGCCTCTTATCTTTAGTCACCTTCACCTTTCTGTCAGCTAAGTGCCTTCGGCGGGACGGGGATGGGGGTCGGGGTCAGTGCTGCGGGCGCCAGGACTCGCCCTCCCGGGAGTTCTATAAGCAGTCCAGCCCCAACCTACAGGTGAGCTCAGACGGCACACTCAAGTATATGGAGGTGACGCTGCGGCCCACAGACTCGCACAGCCATTGCTACAGGACGTGCTTTTCGCCAGCCTCCGACGGCAGTGACTTCACTTTTCTAAGGCCCCTCAGCGTTCAGCAGCCCTCAGCTTTCGCGCCGGAGCCCGATGCTTTCCGGTCCCGCTCTAACACACTGAGGGAGCGGAGCCAGGTGAGGGCTCTGCGCTACCCCTGGGGGCGGAAGTGGAGACGCCGCCCACCCACATCGGGGACTTGAACTTGGCATCCGCTCCCTCTGGTGGGGCTTGACTCTAATGTCTGTCGAATGTCGGGACTGTTTGGATGGATGGATTGTGCGGAAGCAGAGGTGTGGCCGAGGCAGGGATGGGGCGCTGTGCCTGGGGAGGTGATGGCGACAATGGGTGAGAGGGGAGAGAGGATAGGGCAGACCGAAAAGCATGGGGTCTGGTGATCACTCTGGCATTTTCCATCAGATCCGGGTCTGGGTAGAGGCAGCCACAGATCCCTTTCTGCAGACAGCCTCCTAGGCTCCAATGCAGGCACGCTCTGCTGGTCTTGAGGTTTCTTCTTGGGTTTCTTCCCACTCTCTTGACCGGTGACTTCACTGTGATCACAACCCTCTTTATTCTCACATCAAACCAACGCGTCTGGTTGGCCCATGTGCCACGCACAGCGCACAGGCTCCCCACGCCTCACCTGCGCCCGCCCCTCGCACCTGGCCGTCCTCGTCCTCATACGCCGCCTTTAACTGCCAGCCGCTTGCAGAGGGCTGTCCCGACAGCTCACAGCTTCCCTCCTACCTTGCTGCCAGCCTCAGAGGTTTTAACCTGAGGGAGACACCAGGTCTTGGCCATCCCGCTTATCCCCGCCCTGGCCTGGACTGGTCACCTCCTGGCGGGCCTCTTGGTGGCACGAGTCGCTAGTGCTGCAGCCACTCAGGCGCTCTAGGTGCGGGGCGGGCGGGACTCTGTGACCCATGGGTTGGTGGGTCGGTCTGGGCCCAGACACTGAGCAGAGGTTGGCGGGTGCCTCCAGCTCAGAAGTCTCGCTCAGGAAGGCCAAACTGCCCTGTGGCTCAAGGGGCAGCGGGGCCGGCCTGGGACAAGTGAACAGACCTCTGTAGGACAGGGCGCCTCGGTCCTCTGTGTCACCACCGACCCGTCCTATGGCTGGAAGTGGGAACCTGGAGCACCTAGGTTCTGGACACTAAGACAGAGGCGTTGGTGCCGTCGTGCCCACAGTGTGCCCAGCGACCTACCCTCAGGGCTTGTGTGCTCAGTTGCTGCAGTTGTGCTGATTCTTTGTCACCCTATGGACTGTAGTCCACCAGACTCCTCTGACCATGGGATTTTTCCAGGTGAGAATACTGAAGTGGGTTGCCATTTCCTTCTCCACATCAGGGACTTTGGAGGTGACCAAAGCTTCCCTCGTAGTTCAGTCGGTAAAGAATCTGCCTGCAATGCAGGAGACCCAGGTTCGATTCCTGCATTGGGAAGATCCCCTTAAGAAGGAAATGGGAATCCACTCCAGTATTCGTTCCTGGAAAATCCCAGACAGAGGAGCCTGGCAGGCTACAGTCCATGGGGTCGCAAGAGTCAGACATGACTTAGCAACTAAACCACCATAAACCGCGACCAAAGTATCTAAGACTCTGGCAAGCCCTTCCTACCCCTGTTGTTGGAAAACCATGACCTCTGCCGGAAACCAGCAGGGTGCTTTCATATTTGGGGAAACGTTTGTTGTAAAATAGCGTAATTTTCTATAACTCGAGGAACTTTTAGTCAAAATATGTCTGTACTCCACCCTGCCCCTACCGAACCAATTATATTTTGGAGCAACACCACCACGGGATTCTGATAGCTGATTGAGAGAATCTTACTACGGATTTCCTCTAAGAACCAAAGCATCTCCTTTGCTCTTCCCCACACTTATGTTGGGTAGGTACTAGCACTCCTCACCCTCCCTTATAACTGAGTTTCACAGAGGTCAAGTGACTTGCTCAAGTTCACGTGGTAAGTGATAGACAAAGATCTAATCTGGATTTGTTTAACTCCAGAATCTGTGCTTTCAGGCACTTGGTATTTCCAGAAGAACAGGAGGGACAGTTTACATCTGCTGGGATGAGGCAAAGGAGGACATCCTTTCCCCTTTTAGGGCGCTGCTTGTGGAAGAAAGTCTGCTGGGGCTCCTTATCCCTCAGCAGCCCTAACTGGACAAACCTGGACCCGCTGTGCTTACGCAGGGTGCGGGTTCTCCTCGGTCCTGTCCTCCGGTCTGTCAGGGCTCATGCATCTCGGTTTAGATTCTGCTGTATCAAAGAATACTGTGACTGAGAGCTGGGCATCCCTGTGCCCTTCCCATGGCAACTGCAGAATGGTGCTGGTGACTCCTGTGGTACCTGGAATGCTAAGTTTCTGGGTTTCCTCACATCACTGCCACCTGCCACTCTGAGACTTAGAGTGTGTCATTTGGCAGCCCTGAGTCTTCCTTCTCCCCAGTGTAATTGGAGATGCTCACACCTCTCTCTCCTCTCCTGGGAGTGAGTGTGAGAATTAACTACCAGAGCAGTCCAGAATGGCGAGGAAACAGCTCTAGGAGTGCTCCATGAGAGTGTGTAATGGGATAACACACCCTCTGGCAAGGCTGGGAGGAACTTGGAAGTGAGGTGGCTGGCTCGAGTCCCACACCTTCATCCAGGTGGGGGATGGCTACAGATCTGTGCCTTGGGAGCCCTGGAGATTGACTTGGCTCTGCTTGGAGGCTGTGGGAGCTTATCTCTGCTGGGCTCCATCCCAGCAGTTCTCCCCGTCCCAGACAGAGCAGCCTTGTTCTCTCCTCCTTAGTCACAGCCATTGTCTGGCACAGAATTCTGGGGGTGAGAGGTGTCCTGGAGCTTGGATGCCCTGCAAAGGCCCAGACTGGCGTGACTCCTAAATTAATAATGTATTTAGCTGTGGGAAGGGATCCTTGAGCGAGAGGGTCTGAAGGAAGTGTCCTTCTGAATGTGTAAAGGCCCAGCCTGGCATGAAAAGGGTTACCAGGAACAGCAGCCATCTTGCCGCAGAGGGTGCTTTGTTCCCAGCTGAGGAGCTGAATGAAATTCTTTCTAGGGCTGGTGGAATTCTCATCCAAAAGCCTCTCCTGCCACTTTGAGGGCCCTTCTCTGCGTGCGCACGCGCGCACACACACACACCCTGGTTCCCCTGAACCTCAGCTCAGGAGTTCTCAGGTGGGGGGCAGGGAAGAACGGGCAATTTGTTTAGGGAAGGAACCTGGGTTTGTTCACTGTGATTGGATAAATGTCATTTTACTTCTTTGGGATCTCAGACCTCTGAGGCCTGAAGGTATAATTTATCTTTGAAAACGAGTCCACCGCACCCTCACCTTAGCCCTTTTGGGTACTCAGCCTCTTTCCCTCTGTTTTCTCCACAGCAAGCCCCACCCAACACGGATTGGCGATTCTCTCAGGCCCAGAGACCCGGCACCAGCGGGTAGGTGACTGCCTCTCCAGCCCACCCTCTTCTCTGCGGCACTTTCCTCAGTGATGACGTGGGAGGAGATGGGGGGAGAGAAGGGGAGGGCTCAGCTTTGGCTATAAATGGCTTCCTCCCTCAGTTCCAGATTTCAAGAAGGTTTTGGGGTATTGGGGGTTGGTGCACAAACCCCAGAAGGAAGAGGCTCCTACTGTGGCTGTTTTGGGAACGCACACTCATCCCATTCCCTTAGCCCCACCACACAAACCTTTTCCTGTATCTTGGGGGCTCTGTGGGAGCGAAGCATGGTCATAAGGCTGGTCTCTGGGTGGAGAGGAGGCTTTTTATACTTATCTGTCTGGCTCCGTCCCCCTGGCCCAGATTTGGCTGCCCTCCATCCTGACTGGGGTTCAGGCAGAGGAATCTGGGACAGGAGGAGGAGAGGAGGAACTGTCAGTAGTCAGAGGCTCCTCCAGAGCCTGCAAGAAGGAGCTGAGGCTGAGGGGAGGGAAGCCAGGCCGCTGCAGGTGGGGCTGAGGAGGGAGAGCACCTTGGAGGGGCAGGTCGCCCAGGCCCCCGGCCCTGCCTGCTCCGCTTGCAGACCTCTGATCTCTCCACTCTGAGCCGTCCTCAGCTCAGAGCCCATCTTAGTCTGCCTCTCCCTCCTCCTCGTCTCTCTCCCAGTTTCTGTCTTTATTGCTATGTCTTGGTCCCTGCCATTTGTGTCCACCTGCGCTGATCTGTGCCTTTCGCTGCGCCTGCTATGGCTAGGTGCTCAATAAATGTGGAATCAGTGAATAAATGTGGCTCCTCCTTTGTCTCAGTCTGTCTCTCCTTTTCTCTCTCTGCCTTCCTCTCACTGCCCCTGACTTCTCTGTCTCTCTTCCTTTCATCACTTCCTAGTGTTCTTCTGCCTCCAGTCTCTTTCTCACTGTTTTTGCTTTCCTCTCTGTTCTCAGCCTGTTTCTTTGTTTCTGTATATCTAAGTCTCTTTTCTGTCTCTTTTTGCCTCATTCCCTGTTGCTCTTTCTTTATCTCTAGGTCTTTTATCCTGACTTTTACTCTGTGTCCCTCTCCCTGTCTGTCATTTCTTAAAACTTGTGGGCAAGCCAGCACACACATAGGTGCCTGTACCCGCCATGCGCTCTCCCTCCCCTGCCCCTCACACACAGAGCCTCTGATCCCTGCTGTCCCCAGTGCACCCTCCCATCCAGGCTGCCCCAGCTGCCCAGATCAATCTGGTATGAATTCCTGCTAAGACAGGAACACCCTGGGGCAGGGGTGGAGTGGGGGAGGACCTCAGCAAAAGACCTGCAGTTGGTCTGAGGGAAGAGGGGTGGGCTCTGAGCCAGGCCTCCCTGTTAGAAGTCGGGAGCCTGGTGGAGTCCAAGAGGCCCAGAAGACAGAGGCGGGCAGAGCTTGGGCTGCCTTCCGCAGCTCCTTGCTAGCTGGTCACTTGCTGCCCATGTTCCACCCAAATGCTACACATGCTGTGTCCTCACTGCCACCAGAGCCCAGGACACCTTGGTGCAAGGTGGAGACTCAGGTCCCGGGCTTGTGAATCCTGCCTCTGGTATTGTGGTCTCAGGCAGCTCCTGGCTGAGACCCCTAGAAAGCAGCAAACCTGACCATTTGGACTACCCTTGCCCTCCTCTTGACCCCCGCTGTCTCCTTTTCTCCCTGCTGGTCTTGCCAGCCTTCCTGCAGGTTATCCATTAGGTCATTCGTTTATTTGCTCATGTATTTATTTATTCAACAAATATTTATTGAGCATCTACTAGGAGCCAGGCCCTTTGCTGAACACTAGTGTATAACAGTGAACAAGCAGATACGATCCCTGCACTCATAGGCTTCCATGCCAGCAGAGAAGACAGAAAATCGACAACAAATTACACTAAAAACACACCTAGTTACAAATCACAGTAAGTTCTAAGACAGTTATGTGAGTGTAATGAAGGAGGGGGATAAAGAAGGGAAGTGGCATCTGAGCTGAGGTGATGAGAAGTACAGGGCAGTCTGTGCCTCCTCGGCCCTCCACCACCCCAGGCTGTGTGCTGGCCTGAAGCAGAGCTCTCTGCTGCCTCGGGAGCCTCAGCGGCAGACTAGGATGTGCCCTCTGGATTGGGTGCTTACCCCACCCTCAAGTCCCTTTTCATTATATGAGAGACATGGTAGCCTAACGACACGTGGGAGCTCTTGAGATCAAGGAAGAAAGCTCAGGAACTCCCCCTTCCTCGGGTAGCTTGAAGGGGAAGGAATCGACATTTCTGATTGAGCTGCAACAGGGGCCCAGACAGAATCATTGTTAGGGGCCTGGTTCAACAACTGTGATTTCCCTCTTTCATTCATTCAGTAAATAGCAACAGGTGGTGTTTTAGGTATAGGAGATATAAGATAGACATAATCTCTGCCCTCAGGGAGTTTATAGTGTGTTGAGGGAGACAAGTATTAATCAAATAATTACTGGAAAAAAAAATGTGAGATTCCAGCTATCCTAAGTGCTATGATGAGCATACAGTAGGTCTTGAGAGTATACAGCAGGGATGTGACCTAGCCAGTGGGGCAAGAGGACATCAGGAAGAAATAAGGTTGAGAATCAACCAGCTGAAAGAAAGGGGGGAAGAGCATTCCAGGTGGAGGAAAGGCCCTGAGGTGAGCCCTCATGATCAACAGAGTGGTGGGAGTGTTTCCCTGCTGCCGTTCTCATGAGTCGATGGGAGTGGGAGGATGAAGAAGGGCGGTTTCTCTCATTCAGGTGAACCCTGGTTCTGGCCCATCTTGGCCGCTGGCACACCAGGTTCAGAGCAGGGCTAGTGTTGAGTTCTTCAGTAAACCTGGTTCTGGTTCAAGCCAGTGCTGTGGCACGTTGCCTGGACGAAGGGAGTCTGCTGAAGTCCTTGCCTGCCAGGGGCTCTTCTTCTTTTCCACCGTCGATGCTCCGGTTATCTCCTTGGCTTCTAGTCCCAGCAGCTGTCGTCTCAAGCCCGAGCCCAGCAAGCCAGGTCTCCCTTCCCAGGCTGTGCCCCAGGCCCCTCCCTGCCGCTGTCCCAGCCTCTGCCCGGAGGACACTCTCCGCTTGGCTTCCCCTGGTCCCCGCACTGTTCTCCTTTGATGGCACCACACTGCCCTTCCCCTTCTATTCCTCCTTCCCTCGGGGACACTGTCTTTCCCTCTGTTTGGGCAGCCATTCAACAAACAAACCAATAGCAATTTACTTTTTTTCTGCTCATAATCCTTGCTCATTACAAAACATGAGAAATAGAGAAAACAGTTTTTAAAATCATTCATAATCTTACAACCCAGGGAAACCACCACTAACTTTTTTAATACAGAAAATTTCAAACCTATGCAAGAGTAGTGACACCGGTGTAATGAGCCTCTCTGGCCTCACTCTCCATCTTCAACTAACCCCCTGACTTGTTTCACGTCTCCCTCCTCCCACTGAATTATTTTAAAACAAATCACAGCCATCGTATTTCATCAGTCTTCACTATCTTTAACAGATGATTCATTTTTAAACACATAAACACTAAACATAATAGTAATAATATTAATTAATATTATAAAATATTTAGTCTGTATTCAGATTTCCCCAGTTATATATTGCTCTCTGTTAACCTGTTTGTGCGCTTATCCACATTAAGGTCCACATTTTGTATTTGGTTGACAGTCTCATGTCTTAAGCTCTCTTAATATTTTTAAATGTATTTCAAACTTTTTTCTTGGTACATTTAGCATGCGCAAGCAGCTGCCCTTGGTTTTTCTGCTCTTGCTTCTTTTGCTTCTGCCACTGCTGCTTTTTAAAATCTAATCATCTAGACGAATTGATCACAAACTTGTTCACAGGATACCAGCACATTTTAATCCCAGTCAAGTAGTATATTTGTCACTAGTTTTGTTTGGAGTCACATTAGGCCAGTTTTGTGTGGTTTCACAACAGCTGCCTGTTGCCAGTTGTGTGATTCTGGGAAAGTCTCTCTACCTCTCTGAGCCCTGGTTTCATCTGCTGGGAAATAAGGATAATTAACACTTACCTGTGGGTGTTTCTTGGGCTGAAATAGACAATATGTATATAATTTAGTCAGCCCAGTACCCAGAAGTAAAAAGCTCTCAGTAAACGGCTCAACAAGGACTCTCTCTCTACTCATCTCCTGCCCATGTGCTTGGCCTCCAGCCTTCAGTCATTTCCTAAGAATCTTCTCGAAGCCCCGCCCAGTCAGTCGTGGTTCCAGGCCCACCTTTCCACTCACCTTCATTCCCTCAACACCATCACCCACCAGCACAGGTGTCCTCCTAACCTGTTGTCTGACCCTGTTGTCCACTCCAAGCCCCCGGCTGCTCGCCCCATCTGCTCTCCCCACTGGATCCGCATTAGGCCCTTTGTCTCAGCCTGAGCCCTCCTGCCTCAGCCCTGCACCCCCAGGCGAGCCCAGAGAGAACTCAGTCTGCCTGCAAGTGAGGACTCCTGGGTTGTCATGGAGACAGAGGTGGCTGAGGCTCCATCACTGCACTCATCCCCTCCCAGATGTGCCCCCCATCCCTCGGTCTTCTCATGGGAGCAGCAGTGATCCTCTTTTTTTTTTTTAATGCCAGTAACTTCATGGTTTATTAGTCACTCAACAATATTACAAATATTTAAAAATCACTTAATACAAAGAGTTGGCAGCAAACTATTCTATTACAGAGTTAAATTACCAGTACCACAGACTGGAGATTTAGACACCTGGAAGATAACCATAAAAGAAACTAAAATATTTTAATAAAAAATTCAAGTTGGAGGAGTTTACCTACCTTAACGGTGATCTTTAAATACTTAATTGACAACCCCCTTTTATATACCTCAGAGACTTCTCAGAGCTCTTAGGATAAGAACACAATCTCCAGTGTACACTTTGTAGCCCTACCACCACGTCCTGAAGCAGCAACACTGGCTTTGTTAGTGCTTCAAGCTTGCTGAGCTTCACCCAGCCTCAGAGGCTGGGACTTTTTGCTCCTTTTGCTTGGAAAGCTCTCCCAACACTACCCTTCTAGTTGACTTTATTGTATCGCTCGAGTTTTTACTTTGAAGTGGCTCAAACCTCTTAAAGTTGAAAGATGAACATCCAGATACTCGTTTAAACTTAGATTCATCAGTCGTTAAAATTTTGCACATTTATTTTCTCTCTTCTCTCTCGCAACATGCACACACATACCCCCTGAACCATTTTAAGAGTTGCAGACCTAAAAACATTTGAAATACTTCAGTATCTCTCTCCTGATAACAATAACGTTTTCATACATAACCACAAAAGAATGCTCACATTTGAAGACTTTAATGCAGTAATACACAGTCCACTTGCAGATTTTCATAAACCTCCCCCAAATGTCGTTTTAACCTGGTTTTTTTTTTTTTTTAATGCCAGAATTCAATCAAGGAGCATACATTGCATTGGCTTGTTTACCTCTCTTTCATCTCCTTTAATCTAAAACAGCCTCCTTGCCTTTTGGAGGTTGTGTGTAGGTGGGTGAGGGGTGTGTGTGTGTGTGATGACATAGACATGTTTTAAAGACTGCAGCCAGTTGTCTTGCCACACATCCCAGAGTCTGTGCTTGGGGGTCATGTTCTCACGTGAGGCCTGGTCACACAGTCTGGTGGGAATGCTGTGTGGGTGGCGCTGCTCTTTGTGCTGGGCGTCAGTTCCTGTCGGTTTGTCTCAAGGTCAGTGATGCTCAGCTCGTTCACCAGGTTAAAGTGGTGCCCCCAGATCTCCATGTTACAAAGGTGCTTTCACAGTGCTGGTGGCTAGTCAGTGATCGTGGGTGATATTTGAGTATTCACTGCTGATCTTGCCTGAATCGGTCTTTATATCGGCAGTTACAGAGCATTGATTTTCTATCCTCTGACTTTTCTTTGACTGGCATTCTCCTCCAGATCACCTGCATGGTTTTTTCAGATTTAAACTCCCTGTCTTTTCTTCGGGGAAGCCTGCACTGACTGGCTCCCTAACCCCAATGAGGTCAGAACTCTCTTACACCCCTGCTCTCTGCCTCTGTGGCACTTGTCACAATTACAATTCCGTGATTGTGCAATTATTTACTATCAGCCTGTCAGTAGAGACTGAACTCTGGGCTGTTTCAGTCATGTTCACAGCTGCGCACCCAGCCCCATGTCTGGTACACGATAATTGTTCAATAAATACTGGTTGAATAAGGGAACCCAGAGTTCCAGCTCTTGCCACTCTGCAGAGGAAGAAATTGACATTCCTGCTTTCTCCTCCAGCCCTAACTCTTCATTTGCTGGAGAGACAGGAAAGAGGGCACCACACAGCAGCTGGTCTGGGCCTTAGACTCGTCCGCTACCTGAGTTGCGAATTCCAGATCAGGGAAAACCACAAGCAAGGACAGACCTCCGAAAAAGCATACAGCTGTTCTTGACTGCTCAGCCACGTGACAAAACACACACCCTTTTACACTCCGTCCCTTCCCCACCCGTCCCTCCCCCACCCCAACTTGCTGCCTTCAGGGCCTGCCCTCCAGCCCCTCCCCTGGTGCAAAATGCTTCTTACCTTATAGTGACCTAACTTTCTCAGTAGGGCTCTCCTCATTAATTCAGACAACAAGCATTCACTGAGGAATTTCAGTGTTCCAGACGGTGCAGAGGTCAACTAATAGACTGTGTGTCAGGCTGCTTCCGCTTCCCCTCAAAAATGGAAATCATTTGAGCCTTGGAAATTCTCTTAAAAGCATAGGAGTAAAATTACTATGGGAAAAAATCCAGGTTGGGGTACCATTCCTTAGAGTTCAGGTTAACATTTTTAACAGTTATGAGTCACCTCGTGTTTTTCCTCAATGTTTAGAACATCTACAGTTGTTAACTAGGTGCTTCAGTAGGAAACAGGCACAGCCGTGTTCCCAAAGCTCAAGGAACTGGGTCTGGGGGTGGAATGGATTGGGTGGGTAGGGGGTGGGACAGTGGCCGTCCCCCTGGGCCTGGAGCTGCCACAGAGCAGCCAGTGGGGGTGGGAACACAGCAGAGGCACCTAACCCAGCCGGGGTGGGCTCAGGGGTCCCCTCTGACAGACTTATTCGCCTCACATTACCAAGGCAGAGGAAGGAAGCTTGCATTCTAGGAAGCAGTATCTGACCAAAAGGAGCTGGTAAGAGAGAGTGTGAAATCAGAAAGGGGACTCAGAAAGGGTTCACGATAGAATGCTGGGAGTGGGGTTCTTGGGAAATAGGAAGGGCTGGTTCTCAGGCGCCTGTGGATTTTATCCTGAGGCCTGAGTGAGCCGCCGAAGCATATCAGGGTTGAGTTTTAGCAGCCTCTCCCCCGGCCCCAGCGTCTCGTGGGCCTCCCAGCCTCTGCCTTTGGGTTCTCTCTAGGTTCTCAGGCCCTTCCCTAGCTCTGGCATGTTCTCTCCTGTTCCCCGCCCTCCACTGTCCTCTGGAGAGGGTCCGCTCTCCCTTCCTGTGAGCTACTGCTCCCTCGAGGGGTCGGGGGCAAGTGCATCCTGCCCGCTCCCTCCAAGGGCCATGGTGTCTGAAACGACAGGTAGAAAGCTGGTTCGGGGGACTGGCAGGTGGGGGTCTGGCTTCTGAAGGATTGTGTAAGCTCCCTCCTACCTTGCTGAAAGGGGCAGGTCTTGGGCGAGAGCTGGGGTTGGGCACTAGATCTGGGGGCCCTGAGCGAGGACAGGAGGGGCGGGGCGGGGCTGGGCGGCTTGGGAGACCGCGCTCACCAGCCCACTCTTTCCACAGATCCCAAAATGGTGATGAAACTGGCACCTGGCCCAACAACCAGTTCGACACAGAGATGCTACAAGCCATGATCTTGGCCTCCGCCAGTGGTAAGTTGTGCCAACACGTGTGGAGTGGGAGACCTGGGGTCCTGGGGTGCATCCCACAGCACCGTGCCCCGAGACTGGCTTCCAACCTATATGTCAGCTGGTCTGAAACAGCCCTTAATTCCAGGATATAAAGACAGGTTAGGAGTAGCCGAGGGATGGGGGCGCTGGGATGCCTGGAGGGAGTGAACAAGAAAGGATCCTTGGAGAAGTAGGGAGCAGTGGTTACAAGTGTTGCCCCGGAAGGGACACCTATAGGCCGGCGCCTAGCTCTGCCACTTAAAATCTTTGTGCCTTTGATCAATTTGCTTAATCTCTCTAAACTTCAGTTTCCTCAATCAAGAAAATGGGAACAGAGACCTCAAATGGTTGCTGTGAGGATTCAGTGAAATGATTCGGCAGAGCAGAGTATCGGGGCCTGGGGCCTGATCCGTACCCGCCCTGAAGCCGTGGACGTGGGTGTGGATACTCCCAGTAGGAAACACACGCTGGACCTGTGGGACCCCTCTTTTTTCTTTGCTGCCCCCACTTCCAGAGCAGGATTTTGGTTTTCCCACAAGGTAACAAAGACCTTCAACGATAGAGATTCAGGTGATGCTACTCTTCAGGGATGACAGCCAAGAGTCCTGGGCATGGAGGGAGAATGACATCATTAGTATGGAAGAGCACAGGCTCTGGAGGCAGGCTGGCCTGGATTCCAGTCCCGGCACCACCGCTTGGCTGCGAGTCCTCCAGCAAGTGACTCGTCCCCCTGGGCTGCGGTCTCACTGACTGTAACATTGGTACAGGAACAACAGCTCTCATGGTAGCGTCATAAAGGCCTCAGGACAGGATTGGCAGAGAGGAAAGACACCGTGGTGAAAATTGATAGACGGTGGTCTCTTTTGACCCATGGTGGGATAGAAGGTAGAATTAGAATCAATGCCTGTTAATAAGCACTAGCTTCTGGAGCAACTAACCCTGGGCTTACACAGAGGCTGGCGGAGGACTCAGGCCTTGGTCTTACTCAGTGAACTGAGAGCCCCACTATCCAGTGTCTCTGGAGGCCTGGTTAGTGGAGAATCAGGTTAAGTCACAGCGGTAATCGCTGCCGTCGTGCCTGCACTCTGCCCCAACTCACGCTCGGCAAGCTTGATGGGCCTCATGTCGGTGGATCTTCTCACAACTCTGCAAGGCAGGTCTGAGTCCTTCCGTTTGACAGATGAGGGGACTGAGAAGCTGCTTTTTCGAAGGCCCCCATTTTGAGCTGCACACTGGAGATTCTAACCCAGCTGGCTCCTAAGTTCATGCCCTGTCTGCTCCAGTGACCACGTCCGCCTTTCCATCCAGCCTCAGTTTCTGTTTTAGGCGAACAGGTTTCTCTTAATGCTGCATTATTCTCCCAGATTGGGGTTCCAGATAAAATATAGGATGGCCAGTTAAATTTTAACTTCAGATAGACAACAAATAGTATTTTAGCATAAGTAGGTCCCAAATGTTAGAACTGGGACATTACTATACTAAAAAAAAAAAAAATTTACATGAAATTCATATTTAACTGGGCACCCTTTATTTTCATTTGTTTAATCTGACAAGGCTTCCCTGGATGTCTCTGAGGCCGTGGGGGCCAGGCCCATGCCTGATGAAGAGGAAGGGAGCAGCGGCAGGGGCACCAGCCTTCTGGGAAGACAGGGCTGGCCCAGGTTCGGGGGGTGGGGCGGGGGCTGCTGTAATTTTGGAGTGGCCAGACCCTGAGTATGAGAGAGGCAGGTGGCGGGGTCTGAGAAGATGCCAAGTTGGACTCTTGAGGGAAGTAAACAGACAGTAAGGTATATTTAGCTGTTGTGGCTTTAAACCCTAAAGCCAGGAAGCAGCCTTTTTAGCCTAAATCCAGATTTTAAAAACAGAAAGGGAGTATTTATAGCCCCAGACCCTCCCAGGAGGTCCCTGGGGTCAACCGCAGGCTGCCTCCCCTGTCAGGGTTCCGCCCCTCCAGCCCACACAGGTCCTGACCCCAGGGTAAACTCTGGCCCTGGGGGGTGGACCCTGGGGGTGAAAGTGGCAGGGTCAGGCCCTACTCTCACTTTCACACCCGATTCCTGGCCCTGGAGCCAGAGAGGTTCCTGGAGTGCAGCCCGGGCAGGCCTGTGGGGCCGCTGAGGGCGAGTGAGTGGGGAGAGGAAGCAGCTTGGGAGGCTTTTTACATAAACATTTGAGGGGAAGGTGTGCTCTTACGGAGGAGGCTGCGGTCTGTGCTCAGCCGGCCCTGGTGAGTGTGAGCAGGCCTTCCGGGCTGTTGGGAGCTTCTGCCTTCAGCCCCCGGGTGGGGCCGGCAGGGCAGAGGGGGATCGCTGGGGCTGGGAGCCGTTTCCCTGAGGTGAGGCTGGAGTGGAAGAGGGGAGTGGAGGCAGGCAGTGCCTTAACCTCCTCCAGGCCAGAGGACCCCCAGGTTCTTCCTTGCTGCTCTTCAGAGTCTGTTTCTCCTTGCGCTCAGAGAAGATCCCAGTTCCTGCCCAGACTAAGTCTTGCAGGGTAGGAGGTGCCTTTGAAGACTTGATTCTGCAGGAGATCAGAGCCTGCAGTCCAGCTGAGGTTGGGGTCAGACAGGACCCCCATCAAGGTCACATGGCTGGCTCTTAGTGGCAGAGCTGACTGGACAGAACTCCAGGCCGGCCTGTTTCTCTGTTACACTCTGGGTTTCCCAATCTTCTTCCCTCCTGGCCAGCCCCACTTCAGTGCATCCCATAACTACAGGCCAACATCAGGTCTGTGCTTCCAGGGAGGGAGTGGCAGAGGCTGGCTTTGTCATTTTTGTCTGCTCGGGTGCTTCTTAGAGATCCTGGGTGTGTTGTAGGATGTGGGTGGGCCTAGCTGCCAGTTATCCAATCCTGCCCTTCCTATCTTTCTATTTCTGCCTCCCTCCCCCCTTTTTGTGCTCATCCNCGGCAGGGTTCGCCGCTTCCTTGCGTGTGTGCAGGAAAGGGCGAGGGGGGCGTCTAGGGGACAGAGGGCACGCCGGACATCGGATTGCCCGCAGACCAAACGGCCTCCCTCCTTCCTCTCGGCACTTTCACTACTGGCCTAGCCCTCCTCCTGCCTCCTCCAAGGAAAGAAGGATTGGAGGTTGCTGCCGCCAAAGCTGCAGGAAACAGAGTGGGAGGAAAGGCCAGAAGGCGCGGCAGGATAGAAAGACCCACTAGGGTTATGAGGAAGGGTCGGTGAGGGTGAGGGCATGCCCAGCGGCAGGGTTGGGGTGGCTGTCTCTGGACATCCTGTGTGCTCTCGTGGAGGAGGTCAGGCGTCTGCGAGCGCCTTTAGTCCGTTGTCATGGAAACCGAGCCTTCCACATAAGCTTCTGGGGGCGGCAGTCTTGCAGGGGAGGAAGGGTGGTGTGCGCGGCCTGAGATGGAAGCAGGGTTGTTTCTGAGAGCCAGGCTGCAGAGGGCGGGGTGTCGGTCGCTTGGGTTCTATTCCAGGCACGGCAGGAGACTGGCAGAGCAGAGCGTGTGAGCAGCTGTGGTTGGTCCCGATTGGTGGGTGTGCCTGTGCGGCCTAAGCCAGAAATGCGCGGCCTGATTCAAGGGTAGGGAGGAGGGATGCAAGTAGCCCACCGCCACATCCCCAGCCATCCTGAAGAGGTAGCTGCCCAGGCTGCAGGGCTAATGAGGCATTTAGTTTCAGAGCTGCCCAAATGGCCTCGTGTCCTCTCCAAGCCCCTCCTTGTCTATCCTGGGTCTGGTCTGAGGTTTCTTTGTGCAGGCCACTGCGTGCTCAAACAAGTCTGAGCATCAAGATATCTGTCTTTTGACCTCTGCTGGGCAGGCTCAGGTTTCCACACCAGGGTGAGCCCCAGCCGGGAAGGTGGTCTGTGGCCACCAAGTGTGTCCGCAGGGACAGAAATGTGGGAGAATGGCAGTCACAGGCTTCCCTTAGCAAGACAGGCCCAGGTACTGCCAGGAAACTGCAGGTGAAGTCTGGAGTCATGGGGAGATGGGGGTGGGGTCCCAGAAAAGGGTTCTGAGCTAACAGGCATCAATGCAGAAGGGCAGGGGCTGAACTGGGGCCCCACTCCCTTAGAGAGACAGCCAGCCCTGCACCCAGCCAGCACACGAAGGTGCCGCCACCCTTCTGATGATTTGTCAAGTCAGTCACAGGCTTGAGGCAGGACAACCGGGGAGGAGCCTGGATGACAGTGAAGAGTGCAGAAATTCACAAAGGAAGCTGTAAGACAGTACTGTTTCAATGCTTTATTAACAGTTGGAAACAAACCCAACAAACTGGAGGTGATGACATCCCAGAAGCCCAAGAGGCAAGGGAAACATGTTTGCATTTTGTCCCTTTATTATTATTAAATGCATCTTAGCAAAAGTAGATTAAAAAAGAAAGGGTCAAAGCCCCAGATGTCAGCAGGGAGGAGGGGATTTCGGAGAGTAGCAGGACCCCCCCACCATAGTCCTCCCAGCACTAGCTCAGGGGGGCTGCTGGTGCCCCTTTGCACACAGGCTCTGGCAACCAGAACCCTTCTGCCCAGCCTCAAGGCCTCCCTGGGGGCGCCTGAGGTCTCCTAAGGTCCCCTTGCTCTAAGAACTATACTTTGGGGCCAGGCCTTTCCAGTGCCATTCTCGCCCCCTACCTGGGGGGTGGGAAGCTGGGAGGAGCACAGAAGGGCAAAGTGTTACCTTTAGCCAGAGAATCTGAGCTTCCTGTGGCTGTGGCCACTGAAGCATGTGGCCTTCCCACTGCTGAAGAGAGAACAGGGTGGGGTGTCCCTGGGCCCACTTCTCCAGAGCGTCCAGTTAGCATCTGCACATTTGGCTTGATAAATATATTAAATTTATAAAAACTCTTTGTTGTTTGAGAGCTCCTATTACGCTTAGGCCTGGTCCAGCTCAACCAGAGAAGAGCCGCCTCTGGCCCCAGAGCCAGATGTTGGGGGTAAGAGTGCACTAGCCTCGGGCCCCAGAGGCTTGAGGGCTGAGTGGAAGTCCAGAGGGGTTGCTCAGAATTGAGGCTTGTGGTGAGAAATCCCAGGGACTCTGGAACCTGGCATCAATGCCTCTTATATTATGGAGGGGAAAGGAGAAAGGGTTATTTTTCTTAAAAAAAAAAAAAAAATTCATATAAAAATAGATCCATTTGCAAAACAATTTCTCAACCAGGAGCCTCCACCTCCCCTTTCCTTGGAGACAGAGGGTAAGGTGTGGGGATGGTCACAGGACAGCCCACACTTTCAGATGAGACCAAAGCTCTGGGGAGGGCGCGAGGAGGGCCTGTGGAGGGCCCGTGGCTCAGCCGGGGGTACTGGGGGAGGGTGGAGAGAGGCCAGGGCAGGCTCTGCCCCACCCTGCCTGCCTGCCNTATATTATGGAGGGGAAAGGAGAAAGGGTTATTTTTCTTAAAAAAAAAAAAAAATTCATATAAAAATAGATCCATTTGCAAAACAATTTCTCAACCAGGAGCCTCCACCTCCCCTTTCCTTGGAGACAGAGGGTAAGGTGTGGGGATGGTCACAGGACAGCCCACACTTTCAGATGAGACCAAAGCTCTGGGGAGGGCGCGAGGAGGGCCTGTGGAGGGCCCGTGGCTCAGCCGGGGGTACTGGGGGAGGGTGGAGAGAGGCCAGGGCAGGCTCTGCCCCACCCTGCCTGCCTGCCTGCCCGCCCCCAGGCCCTGGCCTAGGCCACAGCAGGACAGGTCAACGTGGTCTAGGTCCTCCTTGTTTGGGGAGGTCTTTCTCAAATGGTGGGGTGGAAGGGGGATCTGCTCCCCACTTCCTTGGAAGCACCTCCCAGTGCCTCCCCACCAGTAATAGACAACAGGAGCCAGGGCAGGCAGAGCAGAGCTGGGGGATGGAGCCCAGAGGGTCCAAAGCCCATGCTGCTCTCAGGAGAGAAAACACAAGAGAAAAGCACAGACCCAGCACAACTGACCTAGGCACAGCCCACTGAGAGGCAGGGGCTGAGAGCGTGGGTAGGCCTTGTCTGAGACGAGGCCCCGGAGAACAGTGGACACTTGGGGTTAAGGCAGCAAACACGGAACCTGCTTTGGTAACAAGAGCCAGGACTGCCCCGGCTGGGCTCAGGCCCCCCCACACGGCCCTTTCCTCTGGCCTCCAGGCAGCTGAAGCTGTGTGCAATGGGCAGAGAGCAGCATGCCGGAGAGTAAGGTGGGGTCAGGGTGATGGAAGTGGCCACCGCAGAGGAGCACCTCCACGACCCTTCAGGCACATGCTGCAGGCGGGACAGTCTGGGGCTCCACCGAGGAGCTGCCGTGGCCCCAGGACCTGGCTTAGCTTGCACGGCCAAGCAACTCTGTGGTCTCCTCGAGGATGGTGGGGACTTCCTCCTTAGGCATCTTGGCAGGAACACAGGTCATGGCATCCTCCTTGGTCAGCTCTGAGACTAGCTGAGATGTGGCTGCACATGCTGCCTTCCTGACGCCTGCAAGAGAAGACACGCACCATCTTGTCCACAGAAGGCCAGTTTCCAATCCCTCTCCATCTCTACAGCAGATACTCGGCCAGAAGCCATGCACACACATTGGCCCAGGTCAGTTGAGAGGCCCTTCTTGTAAAGGAGGGGAAGAGAGCCAAGGACACATGGAAGATACCTTTGTCGGGGGTAGGAGTGGGGGCAGAGCACGGTGCAGGCAGGGAGAGCAAGCCTGGCTCTCACATTCCTTTGTGACAAGCAGTACGAGAGTGTAAATACAGCTCTGCAGACAGAGCGGGGCTCAAGTATCAGCAGGGAGAGCGATAAGTACTCAAAATCTGTTTTCTCATTGTAGAGTCATTGGATGTAAACAGACTCAAGCTTAGTAAACAGTAGTAGTAGTAGTATTCTTGGCAGTCCTCATGGAAGCTCCTAGGCCAAAACCACTGTCAGAAACCCAGGGCAGGGCAGGCCTTCACAGGCGGCCAGAGGGGCTCCTGCAGAGGAGCAGCAGCCACGCACTGCCACCACCCGAGGCCACCCCACCCGTGTCCAACCCTCCCCCTTGGGCCATGCCCGCACAACGAGCTCGTCTACCTCTTCAAGGCCAGCAGTGGTGATCCAAAGGCCAAGGGCAGATGTGCGGTGGGTGTGGGTGTGTGAAGGGGGAAGGGTGAGGGAAGGTATGTCGGGGAGGCCCCCTACAGAGACCTCATCCTGACTGGCTAAAGGCTAGTGAAGAGAAGAACCAGTTCCTCCACGAGTTCCTGTCCTAACTGCTGGGAGTTGTCCCCAGACTCTCACTAATTCACAGACTCCCAAGTTCCTGGTCCTGGTCCCTCAAGCAGAAAGCTGAGCCTTGGGACCGAGCCTATCTCCTGCTGTCTGCCGCTTCCCGCGCCTCTGAGTGGCCAGAGAGACTGCGGGGCACGAAGAGCAGCCTGCCTGGGGTCAAAGAAGCCAGAGACCAAGGCCACAGACGGTGTAGTTCCCTGTCTATGAAATGTCCAGAATGGGCAAATCCAGAGACAGTGGTTGCAAGGGCCTGGGGGAGGAGATAAAGGGGGTGCGACTAATGGCATGGGGTCTTTTTTGGGGGTGATGAAATGTTCTGGAATTAGTGGTGATGGCTGCACAACCTTGTGGGTATACTGAAACCACAAATGTATACTTTAAAAGGGTGAATTTTAGGAATGTGATTGATACATCAATTAAAATAACAAAAAACCCAGCTCTGGGTCACAGGAAAGCTGGGTGGAGAAAGCGCCTAACCTTGAAGAAGCAGAGGACAGAAGGCCACACTCCTGAGCGCAGGACAGGGCAGCGGTGGGTGCTAGCAGGAAGAGGTCCTGAAGAGCCAGTGAAGCAAGCGTCTACCCTGCCTTCTTGGGACCAGCAAAAAGCTTGAGGTGGGACGAAGCCAAACAGGGTCGGGGGCCCAGGCTTTCCCCAGGGCTGTCGGCCTCTGCAGAAGCATGACCCAGAGCCTACACGCAGGTAAGAGGGAGCAACGGCATGCCCACGGTTACCAATTTATAGATCTCCTCCTCCTCCTCCCAGGGACTGGGATTGTCTAGTAAGAGGAGAAAGACCAGTGAAGAGCCTGGCTGGCAGGCACCGGGGGAAGGCAGACGGCAGCGACTACAGGATTTCACATCCCTTGTGATGCTGCCTCAGGGACTGACCAGGGAGGGGAAGGGGCCTAGGGGAGTGCAGCTAGGATGGTCTTCTGTCTCCAGCAAAATCTGCTTCAGACCTGCTTGGTTTTTGCTCATTTTTGAAATACACCCTCCTCTAGGAACCTACTTCTCATGTCCGGAAAGGTGGTGGCTGATTCTTCAAATTCAGTCACCAGCACTTGAGAAAATATTCCAATTATATTTGTTTGTATGTGACTCAAGGGCTAAGTACATGTTAAAACACTACTTCCTGACTTTGGACCCAGGGAAAAGGAACTACAAGAGCAGTCACCTTGGACAACATGGGCAAAGTCAGAATTCAAGTGGGAAGTATTTTCACCTGTTTCTCTTTTGGGTTTCTTCCTCTGAACTCAGAAGATACCAGTTTGTACCTAGTCAAGCATGTCTCTATATTCTTCTGGATTAAAAAAGCTGCTGATGCATTACAGATTCATAAAAATGAAGTGGAGGGTAAGTCAGGAAAGACCAAAATTTCCCTTTTAAGCCTAGAAAGTGAGGATACCTGATGTGGCCTAAGGTCAGAACAAGAAAACTCCTATGGGAACTGGGAACAGGATCAAGAGATCCTGGCCGCCACCCTAGCTTCAGGGCCGCAGCTTGACCCTCCAGCAGATGCCCTCTCCAAGCCTTTCCCTAACTTGGGTACTTGTTGAGACTATTGAAAAGTAGCCGCAGAAGCATATTTTGCTTCCATGGGACCAGGGAGCCCTAATCTTGAGACGCTGAGGCCAGATTCCTACGTTAGGGCTGAGCCAGATAAAAACACCAGCAAAATCAGGCACAGATGAATTAGAAAAAGGTATTTATAAAACACAGGCTAGGAACTGCTACTATGGAGGAAGTACTCTTGTTAACGAGCTTCCTTAGGGAAGAGGAAACTGGGACAGAGGCAGTAGTCACCGCCACCTGAAGAGTTCCCCACTGTCTGAAGCACTCCTAATTATAACTCCTGTCCTATTTTTATTAATACAGAAGTGGAGTGAGATTGAAGTGGTGGTAGAGGAAACACTCAAGTTCTCTAGACGTGTGGACATCGGAAATTTCCCTGAACCGATTTTACCACATCCAGGGCTCTCCTTAGCAGAAGGAGAGTGNCTCCTGTCCTATTTTTATTAATACAGAAGTGGAGTGAGATTGAAGTGGTGGTAGAGGAAACACTCAAGTTCTCTAGACGTGTGGACATCGGAAATTTCCCTGAACCGATTTTACCACATCCAGGGCTCTCCTTAGCAGAAGGAGAGTGTTTGTAAGAGTATTTCTGGCCCACACAGAGGGCTCACCATCATTTCCTGCTCCTCACACAGGCCTTGTGGAAAGAGTCCTGGACCTGGATTCATAAAAGCAGGCTCCAGTTCTGGCTCTTATCAGCAGATCTTGGCAAGACCTTACCTGGGTTTCAACCCCTGTTACCTAAGAGAAGGTGAGCTGCTAAACACTCTTTAGAGACCTTTAGAGCTGGTCCCAACTCTAAGGTTCTATCCATGTAGGGGGAGCTTAGCAGGAAGCTGGGAAGTAGCAGGGGGAAGGAAAGGGAGACGGAGATGAATTCCTTTCTTTCCTTCACTTTTATCCCAGTGAGCAGATGGCCTGTATATAAGAAGCCACAATTCAGACATGGAGATAAAGTTGAGTCACTAAAACCAGAAGCTGACTCAGACAGCCTGAAATAGCTGCTGTAATACAATCACATGGATTCTTCCCCCTGACACTCACAGCATTGTTCTCCCACGCCCTGCAGATCACAGTAGTTTACATGTCACTTTTAATGAACCATCCCTGATAGTCACTCTCCTCTTTCAGCTCCTCAATGGGTCTTTGTACACTGGTCACTCCCTCAGGTCTCCAGAGACCAGATTTTTTTTAAACATTCCTTTAAATCCCAGGGCAGAAGCTAGTATCTTTGACTATGGACAGCTGCCTCTCTCGGATTGAGGAGAGCTGTGAGGCAGACCTGTGTGATAGCACTCTGGTTTCCTGGCTCAGAGCAGCCAGTCGGCAGCAATAGTCAGAGACAGCCAAGCAAAGGGTGAGCCAGCTATGGCCATAGGCACCCAGGGAACCCACAGTCACCAGAGCCTTTACAGTTTTACAGTGTGGCCTTCTGGGTCCAACCTTTCTTTTCCCCTCTTAACCGAACTCTCCTCTTAGACATGAAGAAACTGAGTCCCAGAAACTTGTCTCGAGTAATCTAGACAGCATCGGTTAGATCTGACCCTGGGTCTTCTGACCCCATCTAGACCTGTGCTCTTGGTACTTGACTGTGCTGCCTGGCCTTCTGTTTTATGGCGCCAAGCCACTTACTCGGAAGTGAATGTACCAATGTCTACAGGGCTTATCAGAGTAACAAGAAGTGTTTCCCCTGAGAGCTTCTCCCAGATATGTTCAGTGTGGTTAGTGACCCCAGAGCCTAGAAAGCTAAGGATGGACCCAATTCTAAAAGCATGTAGTTGTCATTTTCATCTAGGTCTCCTCCTCCTCTTTGCACTGGGAAACAGTACTTCAACTAATTCAAGTCTCCTGCTGAGGTTAGGTTTTACCAAAATCCCTGCTGCTTTGGCCTATATAAGTCCTGGTTTCCCACCTGGGAAGCAGCGGGCAATGGGGCATCCCCAGGAGAGGGAAGCCACTGATGTCTGGTTCCCTGTGTTTAGGAAGCATCTGGGATTCTGGTTCAGTTCCACAGGAAGAAGATGAAAAGGGAATTCCCCACCTCAAGTCTGATGAAGGCTGGCAGTTAGCTAACAGGATGGAGGAAAACAGGGAGAGGCGGTGTGTTTTTATCTGGAAATGCTTAATGTCAGGCCACATCACCTTATATGGTGGGGAGGAAACAATGTCGCAAGACCCTCTAAAGACTAAAGACAAAAAATACTACTAGCTTCACACTCTACCCACACCCAGATCTGTAAGACTAAACATACGTCTCGAAGATCTAAACCCACCATACTCACCTCTCTCCTCCTCTAGACAGGCTGTATGCAGTGGATGCCAGGAAACAGATAAGAGTTATAACCAGACATTCTTCTGTTTAGGGAAGGTTCTGAAGTCATACAGAAGAGCCCTCAGAAGGGAATTTCCCTGTGGGTATTCAGCGTATGGGCAGAAACAGGCAGGCATTCTCACAGTGATCCGGTGTTGGGCCAGGGCATCGTGTGGGGCGAGCGCTCCACACCCTGGATCGTAAGGTCCTCTTTACAGGCTGAGGCAGGCGCCATCGGGCCTACGGACGCCGCTGTCAATAGCTTGGCAGTGACCAAAGCAAACTGCACAACAGCCTCGAAGCGAAGCTCCTATGCACAGGCCCACAGAACACATCAGCCAGGGAAGAGGGAACGAAGCTCAAGGCCGCCTTTTCTGTGATGCCCACCCTTCAATCTAGGAAGGAAGCCCGCATCCCCAGTCCCAAAGGGCCTTCACCAGACTGTGCAGGGCAGGTTGTGAGGAGGAGCTCTGGACCTATCTTCTTCTGGAACAGTCTCTGCCCACTATCCACTTTCCTCAAAGGCGATTTATCTGTTGATCTTTACCCACACTAATGCCTGGATCATTTGTCCTATCCCCATAATTCTTCTTAGAGGCTCTTGGCTCAACGTAATCCACTTAAATCTTCCAAAAGGCAGGCGAGGGGGGTGGTAAACAGGGAAGGAGAGTACGGTACAGCCTGACTACCCCTCGGGAAAAAAGGAGGTTCTCAGACACAGCATGAGCTTCGGTCAAGATGCTCCTCCACACCCTTATTTAACACATCTGGAGAGAATGACACCCAGCCTTCTCTTTATATTATCCTCTGTTTCTTCTGTTTGTGAAGTTGAGAGTAAGGACGCTTATTTTCCATGTATTCCTATATCTAATGTATGGTTTTGAATTTACATCAATTTTTTGTTACCCAGATGCCTACCCAAATCTGTGTCTTGCACAATGGTTTGCTTATCCTACATTTCTGCCTCAAGAATGAAGAGAAATTAAGAATAACCAAATGTAGTATCTGTTGTCAGTCCTGCAAATCCTAGTTCTCCACGTCAGTCCTTTCTAACAATTAGAAGAGGACTGGCTAATCCACTCTAGGTGCAGGGACATGGTGGGGAACTTTCTAAACCCTCAGAACATCATCACCTGCTCTTTAGCCTAGAATGAGCAGGAGCAGAGAGGCTTCACTGCCTTCCTTCAGCACCAGGCTGGGTTCCATTTGCTGACTTACCCTGACGGGGTCCTCTCTTCCTTCGGAATGCTGCGCCTGACTGCAGGGCTTCCAGAAGACTGTCCATCACACCCGTCTCATCACCCTCTGTTGTGAACAAAGATGGAGATGTAAGCTTTTCAGCCCGAGCAGCATCCATTGGTTGAGCCACACACAAAGAAATCAATTTCCACTGTATGTATAGCTGGCCCTTGTTCAGTTTCTGGGGGCTCGGCACACAGCGGGCTCAGTCTCAGGTTTCACAGTCCCTGTTTACTTGTGTCTGTTTGCAAATGGTTCAAACATTAGGTTTCACTGGCTACCAGCCACTGCAGACCCTGGATAATGTTCCTGCAGCGCCGCCACCCTTCCCATCCCCATCAAAACCAGCACAGAGAACTGCCCGACTCCAAGACTGGGGTGAGTACAGAGACTGGGATTATGAAGTTAATAAGGAACTAGGTCCCTCTCTTTATCCTACATAAACCCCTCATGGAAAGCCTGGCTCGTTTCAGAGCAAGGCTGAGGAGAGACCACCTTTCAAGACTGCAGTTCACTTAAGTACTTCCCCCAGTGGCTGCATCTTCCTGAAGTCAGCTCACAATCTAGGAGGAGCTGCTGGTTGGAATACAAAGAGTTAATGTAGAATCCTTATTCCAGCTCGGCTCTGTTTCCATGGCAACAGCTAAGGGTGGTGAAATCTTAAACTGAAATCCCTAGGAGCCAGCAGGCTGCTAGCCGCAAAGCTGGGCTCACTGCTCCCAGCGCCACCTGCTGGCTGAACACCACCAGTGCAGCTGACCTACATTTCCAACCTCATTTATTTACCCTGGGGACGTGGACCAGGGCAGGGCCCCCTGTGCTGACTGATGACTGTGTGCAGCCTTCATCCCACGAATCAGCTGGACTCCACCTTTCCCTATTACGCCCTAAACAATAACTAGGCACAAACCCTAGAGGCTTGGGGAGAAGGGGGAAAAGGTGAAGGATATACAAAGTTTGTGGCTTACATACATACAACTGGATTAAGGGCAGGGGAACTGCTTCCCAAAAAAAATATTTTAAAAAAGTAGAAATGCAGGGTGCTTCAGGTCCCTAATCATACCACAACCGGAGTGGCCAAAGTCAAGTACCTGGGAGCAAAAATGCTAGAGCGGCCCCTCACCCCTTGTGCTCAGCACAGCACTGATTCTTGCCAGACCCAGCAGCCCAGAGAACCTCTAGAACCTCTTTACTTAGATGGCTCATAGCCCCTCGGGGTCAAGAAGGGTGGCATCAGCTCAGGGCCATGTAATGGATGCTGGATTTCCGCTGCCCACAGAGAGAGCAGCCAGAGAGCGCAGGGAGTCGGTAGCAGGAAAGAAGCAGAAACAGGAAACAAGAGGGCCAGTAATTGAGGCCATATGTTTCAACAAAGACATGCTCTGAGAGTGAAATACAAAGTCCGCTGAAGAAAGAAGAGGGTGGCCAGCTCCCCTGCCCCCTTTGCAGAAGTTCAGTCCATTTACAGTCTGATGGGGGGGTACAACTGTGTGAAGGTCCCGGGCACACAACCCTTAGTGAAATAAGCAGAAATGGGAGACAAACCATTAAAAGGAGCAGGGCCAGGAAAACAATCTGAGGAAATGAGCACAAGATGCTGTAGAGGGTATGAAAACCGGACAGGGAGACTTTTGGACAAGCAGAAGGCAAGTATACATATTACAGCAACACTAAGTCAGCGGAGACGAGACACAGTGCAGCAAAGGAGGGAAAACAGAGTGGAGCGCTGGAGTGTGTGTGTTCACAGCCGGGGTAAAGTCCAGCGTCAGGACCATGGAGGCGGAAGGCTGCCAGCAGCGTCTGCCAGGAGCTGTGCTCAGACATGAGCTGTGCTCTGGCCTCTAGATTTAGACAGAGCAGCCTTCCAGCTGATCCTGTCTCAGCCCATTGGCCCTTCGCTTCTCACCAGCATTCATGTCTATGAGTTGCTCTCTCTTCTGCTGCTTCTCCAACCGCTCCTTCTCTGCTTTCTCCTTGGCCAGCTTTGCTCGCCGCATCTTCTCCTCTGTCTCCCGCCGCTTCTGGTTCTCCTTGACGGCTTGCTGGGGGGAGAGGGGCGTGAACACATGGGCACGAAGGCACTCACACATGCACACCCACCACCAACCAACATGAACCCAGTGGAAAGTGAGAAACGTGGACAGAAGCGCCACTCCACAGGCCTCCCTGCTGGGGGCTGCTGCTCTTCAGTCATTCAGTCGTGTCCGACTCTTCCGACCCCGTGGGCTGCAGGCTGGTCAGGCTCTTCTGTCCATGGGATTTCCCATACAAGAATACTAGAATGGGTTGCCATTCCCTTCTGCAGGGGATCTTCCCAACCCAGGCATTGAACTCTGATCTCCTGCTTGGCAGGCAGATTCTTTACCACTGAGCCAGTAGGGAAGGCCATCCCTGCTTACCACAAACATATTCTTAAAGTTGTGCAGATCCATGAAGAATTCTTCCACAGACACCTTCTTGGGGTCAAACAGGAAGTACTCGCCCAGCTCCTTGTAGAGCGTCTCCATGTTAGAGTGCATCATCCGCAGCTTGTTGTACTGTTCCTGAGCATCCTTCACAAAGCTGTGCAGCAGCAAGTCAAGAACCAACACCAGGAAGCAGACCAGCTCCTCCAGCCCTGGGAACACTCACATGTGCGTACTGCTATCTGTACACACGGATGCATAACACAGTGCTGTTCATGTTAGCAAAACCCAGAAGCAACTGAAACATCCAAACAGGGAAACAGTACACCACTGACTATGGTATTCCTACAGGACAGGGGCTGGCAATTCAAAAAGGAGACTGTTCTGCATCTACTGCTGTGTAAACGGGGCCAAAACATATTAAATGCTAAGGCAATACAATGCCTTTTCATTAAAATAAATTCATCAGGTTGCAAATCAGAAGTCCAGTGGCAGCAGTTATCTTTGAGAAGAGGAGGGGGGAGGGGATATGTTGTGTGTGTGTGATGGGGCAGGGAGCAAGGTCCAAAGGAGACTTATACTTTACCTGCAAGGCTTGATGCAAAACACAGCAATGAGAGTGCTTTCAAGACTTGGTGAAAACACATTTTCTAAAGAGGAAGAATTGTATGCGATCAGTTTATCCTGTTGCCCTACCATGGGAAGTTCTTTGTTTTCCTGGGTGGCAACTCCCTCTTTTCAAGAAAGGATATGGTCATTTTTTCAACAAACTTGTCTTTCTCATCTGTGGCAGCTGGAAAATTCTGAATATCACGTTCCACGTCGGAAATCTGTTTCCTCATCTGATCTAGGTTCTTTTGCAAGTTTTCAGCAGAAACTAAAGTAGACACAGAAACGACAGCAAGAGCTCACGACCTCCAGCCTTGAGACCCTATTCTGTCCTTCAAGGCACAGCTGTGGTCGGTACTTAATTATTTTAGTTATCTTATGTACTCTCCAAGTGTTTCACACATTTTTCCAGTGAAACTAAAATTACTTGATGATTATACCTCCAACCTTCATAAGTTGTACAATACTAAGAAGAGAAGAGAGGCTTCATTTAATTTATCAAGAATCTATGAAATCCCTCAGGATCTTGTTCTCATTTATTTTAGAGAACAGGGTTTGAGAGGAAGGAGACATACACAGAAATACAGGGGGAGGGCAGAAATCTGTTCCCATTTCTACGAAATGCTGCTTTTTCTTTGCCTAGTCCCAGAATGGTGAGGCCTGGTTTTTGTTATTCCAGTCTATGCTTTCTGAATAAGAAAACTGTTGACTTAAACTACAAATACCTACCTTTCTTCCAGTTGTTTTCTGGTGTCTGATGTTTCCCTAGGAAGGGGAAGAGTGCTTCCCACTTTAACGCATGGAGCTTTCCTACTTTCTCTTCTGCCCCATACCCCTCCCTGTGGCTTAGACACCACACCGGTATCTTCCCATTCCCACTTAAAACTGTCTAAACTGAAAATGATCTAAAATCTAGATTGATTCTTTCCCTGCCCTGAGCAGAGATTTCTGGGGCTTGGAACCCCCTTCTAGCTTCACCCCAATCTGCCTCACCTCGGCTGGCTTTCTCTACGTGGGCAAGCTCATCTGGGAACTTCAGGACCTCGGGATGATCATGCTCACACAACTCAGCCAAGAAGTGCAACAACGTCATCTTCTGATCTGTGGACTTGGTGTCTCGAAGCTTGGACAGGAAAAGGGGAAGAGGGTGAGTCCTGACACCCAAGGCCACCTCAGACCAACAGCAGTCTGCCATACTGGGCTCCTGGAGGCCACGGCCTCCCTTCCACCGTCCCACTCACCTTACAAAGGAAGCTGATGTTGAAGCCAAAAGCACCAGCATTCCTGGAGCCAGCATTCATATAGTTTCCGACAAGCAAGGTTATCTCCAGGAGGCTAGAGAAGTTCTCGCTCTTTCGCACCTCCTCACACGCGGCAGTCACCGAGACGATCTCGGGCTTGATGTTCTCCACCTGTTCCCCGAACTGCAGCTTAAAGAGGATGGCGTTGAGACGAGGCCGCAGGCGGGGTACTGCACCCATCTGAGGAGAGACAAGGAGTCCACTACAGCCAGCAGAGAGAGAGAAGAGGAAGGAAAGGATACAGGCCTACATCTCCTATAGCAGGATCTGAGTTACAGAGTAGGGAGGAGAAAGAAAGATGGGTTAAAAATGGACAAGAGGCTGGAAGCAAGTGTCCCGATGCTCTTGCGGAAGAGGGGGTCAGAGAAGAGCCCGAGCCACAGGCCTCACTCACCACCACACCAAACTGCTCTGACTCAGCCAAATCATCATATTCGTCCTTCAGTTCAGAAAGCATTTTTAACTGCTCTGGCTCTGGCATCTGCTTAATGAGGTTCTGAAAGAGAGAAGGGATTGTCTCAGTTAGAGCGGGGTGAGCCGACAACGGGAGCCTCCTGCCAGGCCCTCACTCTGCCCAAGGACCACTAAGGAGAAAACATGAGCTGGGGTCAGGTGGTTGGGGAGGCATCCAGTGAGACGGCAGGACTTTTGAAAAATATACCAGAAATAACCGGATCACCAGAGGGATGGAAGTTATCCAAAGCTAGCATTCTTTAAGTCAGTGATACTTAAGAGAGTCCTCATGGTGTAAGCAGAGAGGAGACAGACTGGTGTTGAGTGATGCAGAGAACCAGCGCCAGGATAAGCCTGCTCCTTACCTGGATCATGGACTCAGTGAGAACAGCCTCATTCACCTCCAGGATGACATTCTTGATCTCATGATAGGGCATGCGGAAGGAACCCAAAAAGATTGCTGCCAGGAAATGAGATATAAAGACATGTTTTTCTCAGTCTCTCCCGCCTTCCAGTCCATCCTACAAACCTACTTTGAACAATTTTCCTAGGGATGCTCTCGTGAAGTCACGATCAGAAACCTCCACCAGCTCCTCACTGCCTGTATAGTTAATATCCAAGTTTCTGAGCCCAGTGTTTCAGGTTCCCACCTCCCAGCTTTCCCCTGTGCGAATCCCCACATTTGCATCACTCACACACCAGCCACACTGTTCCAAGCACCACATTCTACAAACACTGTGATTGACTCCTTGTCTTTGCTCACACAGGAAATCTTTGATCTATCTATATACATCAAAAACATTCACCCCCTTCTATTTTAGTTCCTCATTCCCTGACTCTATCCTCAGAGCTGCCACTGCCTTGAAATGCTCTGATTTTTAAACTGCCATATTCCAGCCCCTAACAAACACTTCTCATCCTTCCAGTTCTCACTTACTAGTTCCCAAATTGACTCTTCAACCTCATCAGCGTGCTTTTGCATGCACACACTCTCTCACGAGAGACGACCATTCCGTTTTCTCTGAATGTCTCAGTTCTAGTTGGCTTTCTCTGTTTAACCCAGACCCTGTGGTCTGCCCTTTCACTCCTGCCCTATTACTATGACAATTCGTACTCTCTGGTTTCTTCTCCTTCCAGTCCCTGGTTAACCCAGCCATCTCATTTTCTTCCCTTTTACCTGGGCTGATGGACACTGCAGATCAGATTCTATGAAGTGGCACTGATGATGGCCAGGAACCCTCTGCGTGTCCCCAGTCCATGATCTCTTGCCAGCTCCTCCATAAAAAACGGCCCTGTTCTCCCAAATGTCCCACCACTTCCTTATTTGTCCTAAAAAGATCTTGTTTCTTTTTAATGTGAAAAATTGAAGGTACTGGTCAAATTACTTGCTAAGCTTTCTCTTATGTCACTTACAAACTGAGCACTGGGGCTCTCAGCTGGAACCAGACTAGGAAAGGCTTGAGTAAGGACTATTTTGGAATCATCTAGAACGTGCACTGACTCTTCTCTAAGTTTAGCAGAACTATATCCATGCGCCCAGCCTTTTCTCACGTTTCAACAACAGAGGTGGCCCTAAGGACCTCTTCCTTCAGCATATACAGACAGCCTTCTGCATCCATGCACACAGAGGGCAGACTGTTCCACACGATTTTATACAAAAGACTTGAGTGCCTGTGGACTGTGGTATCGCTGGAGGTCCTAGAACCCCACAGATATCAGGGACAACTGTACACATAATCAAGCCTTTTCTATCTCAAGCAAACAAACAAACAAACAACACTAGTCTATTCTCTCTTCCACATTCTCATTAACTCTTCCGTCCCCACAAAGTCAGTGGAAAAATGACAATCATTTGTTGAGTGCATATTCCATGTAAGACCTAGTATCATAAACACAATCTACACATACGATCTCATTTAACCCTATTTATAATAATGTGTAAGTCTGTATTATTAGCCACATTTGACAGAAAAGGAAACTAATACTTAAGAACTTAACCCACCTGTCCAAGGTCACACTGCTACTAAGGACTGGAGCCAGGATTTAAATACAAATGGAGTCCAGAGTTCTGTTCGTACCACTGACGCTATACTGAAATGATTCCTGCCCAGGTCACTGCCTTTCCTAATGCCAGATCCTGATTTTACTCGACCGCTACTCCCACTTTTAGGACTGTGTCAGACTATTTTCCTTGCTGTTCCTTTCCAGTTTTTTTTGAGGACTCCCCTTTTTGTTGTCTCCTCGATGTTAATGATCTTCAAAGTAAATTAATGGTTTTAACTCTGACTCATATGCTATCCTCCTAAATTCATATCTCCAGTCAGACCTTCCACCTGATATACCCAAATGCCTAATACACTCCTAGAGGAATCCTGCAGGAATCTTAAATTCTGTCTTAAGATTAAATCAGTCATTTCTACCCACCACCGTGCAGCCTCTCATTCACGCCCACCACTACTCCCACAAAAGACAGGAAAATCCAGCAGGAGCAGATTCCACTTCCATAAAGGGTACCACTCTCTATAGAGGGATCTTAACCCAAGAAAACATCTTTCTTCTCTCTATCAATCACAAAGTTCCATTAATTCTCTCTTTCTTAGTATCTTCTGCCTTCATATCCATTCTTACAACTTCAGTTTCAGCCCTGATCACCTCTCACCTAGTTTGAAGCAATAACATAACACATCTTCCCATCTCCTAGCAATCCAGCCTCAAAATCACTGCTGAAGTAGTCCTCCCCAAGATTACAGAGGGCTGTATCTCTCACTTTTTTGATTAAAATCCCTCCAATAACTTCCACAGTTTTCAGGACAAAATACATACCTCTAAGCCTAAGCCTACCAAGACGTCTGTATCATCTAGCCTCTCTATTTCTTGAAAACTTCTTCAACCATCACTCCCCCACAGATGGCCTTTGCTCAGCTGCTCTCAACTACTGCACTTCCTGAACTGGGACAACGTTACCTCATGCCTCTGTGCCTTCACACATGCTGATCCCTATGCCCGAAATGAGACAAGCCAGCCCTCACCCTTCCTTTAGCCTGCTGTTAACAGTTTTAACACATTTAGAATGACCTCGAGGCTGAGCTCCCTCCAGCACTCCTCCCACTTGGTTCAGACCTTGCCCAGGGCTCTAATAATCATCCAGGCACACCTCCATCACAGCGCTCACCAAATCGTGCTATTACCGTATTTCCTTTTTCATCTCCACCAGACATATGGCTCATGAGGATGATCTTATTCAGTTTTGCCTCTCCGCCATGTAAGAGGCATTTAATAATCACTGAATCACTAAACAATACTTCCTAGACCATCCTAAACTCAATTTGCTTCCTAAATTTTGTTTTCCATATTGATATCATTCAACTGGAAATAACAATGTACTACCCCACAGTCTTTTATCATTTTCTAAAATAAAAATTACTCATTTTTATGTTGCTAGAGAAAATCTTGAGGAAAGCAACTATTATGCCTCACATCACTTTAGTTCCCATAAAAAGACTTATCTACAGACACTACTTAGTGATATTTGTTGTCAATGATCTAATATTATATAGTCAAGAATGATGTAAAAGCTTACTGTTCTTATTACTAACTTAACGAGGACACATACCCAGAAGTTAACTGTGTGACCTTGGCTAAGTCGTAACATTTGAACTTTAGTTTTCTCACTTGGTAAAATGGGGACAATAGCCACGTCACCCCACTATGAGTGGGTTTTTTATGGAATACATGCCCTTTCGTCTCTGGAACACATGCCTGCTGCTGCTGCTAAGTCGCTTCAGTTGTGTCCGACTCTGTGCAACCCCATAGACGGCAGCCCACTAGGCTCCTTTGTCCCTGGGATTCTCCAGGCAAGAATACTGGAGTGGGTTGCCATTTCCTTCTCCAATGCATGAAAGTGAAAAGTGAAAGTGAAGTCGCTCAGTCGTGTCCGACTCTGTGCGACCCCAGGGACTGCAGCCTACCAGGCTTCTCCATCCATGGGATTTTCCAGGCAAGAGAACTGGAGTGGGGTGCCATTGCCTTCTCTGGGAACATATCCCTAGTATGTGCCTAATACAGCCTGAAAGCTGGGAGACCCTCAAATATTTGTTGAACAAATATTTAAATCTTTATTACTCAACAAAGTCAGGAGATCGACAGTTAAAATGAACAAAAAAATGAACATTCATCCTGATCATTAAATACGACCTATAACAACTTTGCAGAGGAGTTTTGATCTGAAATTTGCCAGCAAGCAGAGTTATGAGTATAAGGAGCAAGTTAAGAACAGAACTCTTTGAAGCTACTGATCCTATTCTGAGAAGCACAGGATTTACATTATTTATTCTAACCACAAAGTTATTTAACATTTAACTGAAGTCATGCCAGTACCCACCTATAAAGGAAATACCTAAAAGAAAATGAGAAAGAAGGAAATATGCGATGGGTAGAAAATTTTTGTTAGATTTTCTATGGATGCAATGGAAATAGGGCTCTGAAATAAAACCTGAGGCTTAACTCTCAGACCTATCTCTTATTCGCTATGTGACGAGGCAAATTCCTGAAAGTCCAATTGCCTTTATTTTCTTACCATAAAACTAGATACTAACAACCATGCGGTACTATTGAAGGGAGTAGATACCAGATATTTACTATGCAATGCCAAGTATATAGCAGGAATTATTAAGTTTCATATCAAGGGACCCTGGATCCACCAGAATTAGGCTCTCAGAAGAACTCCTTCACATTTCAAATTGCTGGGATTGCAGTTACTCACAGAGATTCTGGGCTGTCTTGGAATCCAACACCTTTAACTCTTTCACTTTTTTCTTTTGCAGAGATTTCTTTTCTTCTCCACCTTCCTGATCCTTCTTGGCTAGTGAGGGAAAGATTAGAAAAGTATGATTAAGGACAGGACACATCTATCCTGAAAGGAACTACTATCCCATCCTAAAGAGGCCCTTTACTTCTCTATCCATAATGGTCTTCCTATTAAAGTTCCTCAAAGCTAACCTCCTCTTTAACCACCCAATCTTCTATTACTGACTTCCCTCTCTAGCCGTAATAAATATGCCATTTTCATTTCTTTAATAGTTAACAGTAATACTTTCTTACCCAGAGTCTATCTACTTGTAGGGAACAACAAACATTCTTTCTGTAGAAGACCAAATAGTAAGTATTTTAGGCTTTACAGACTATTGTGGTATATCTCAACAGCTCAACTCTGCCACTACAGCAGGAAAGCTGTCACAGACAATACATAAACCAATGGGCATGACTATGTCTCGAGTGAAATTTTATTTACAAAAATAAGTGGTCCACTTAAGAGTTATGGTTTGCTAATCCCTGTACTAGAGTCTTCCACTAGCGTTATCCTTTTGCGCTATTATTACTTCTCTTTCAAGACCTGTCTTGATCATCAATTCCCTATAAACATTTTCTTGATTTCCCCAAATGGTTATGACTTCTCCCTGAATCCCCATTGTATCTGATACATCTTTACAGCAAGTCCTCTCACTGACTTTGTTATAAGCAAATATAGTCTCTCCTTCACAAGAGGACTTTGTTATTCTTCTTTGAAAATACAGCATAAAAATATATTGCTAGTAAGATCTTCAATATCATGTTCGTACACACACAGAAGGTATATTATACTCCTTTCCTTCTTCTACACTCTTCTCAGATTATCCAAAGCCAATGTAACCTTCCCTGATAGATGGAGTCACTCTCTGCCTTGATGAGCTAATTTTCCTGGTATTTGTTACTTAGATTTCATTCAACAATTAATAATTCAATGTTCATGATATTTCACATGTATCATCTTGATCTTTTTAAATCCTGCATTACTTTTTAAGTGTGCATACCTTCCCACTCCATTTGGATTTTGAACTTCAAGAGCATGAGCAAAATAATCCTTTACTGTATCACTCCCTCAGCACCTGGCACGACAGCTAGCTAGTAACATTTTCTCAAAAATGATGTACAGTGCCCACTGAGAAGGACTGAGGAGCAGACAGAAAGAAAAACAGGACTGGACAGACAGTTGTAAAATATTCTGTCAGCTTTTCAGAAAGCTGTCTGGGACTATCTTGGTAAGAAGTATCAAGAAATGACAAAGCTAACTGCTTCTGAGAAGAGTAGGGTGCTTGACTATGGACATGGGAGGAATACTGTTCAACACAAACTCTATTATACTATTTGAGTTTTAAACCATTGAAAAGTATTACCTGGTATAAATAAATAAGAAAGAAAGCAAATGAAAAGAAAGTTATATGGCAAATGATATAAAGAACTATTAATAAAAAAACACATCCTTTGGCCTGATAGTTCTAACTGAAGAAGGAAAAATGTTAAATGGATGAAGATTAGTTATTTAAATAAAGACTTCCTGAGTACCCATATGTGCCAGGCTCTGTTCCGGGCACCAGGAATAAAAGAAAATACAGAAAAACTCCTGCATTCATGGAACTTATATTCTAACAAAGAGAAATAGACAATAAATCAGCTAATAGATAAAACAGCACATAGGTGATCATAAGTGCTATGAAAAGGAAACCAAGTAGGGAAGAGAATTGGGGGTTTAGATGAGGGGATGAATTATAACTTGAATGGGGTGACCAGGGAAGGTTTTAGTGAGAATGTCACATGACAGTAAAAACCTTTTATAAGGTGAGAAACCAAAGCAATTCAGGCAGCAGGAACAACAAATGCAAAAGCCTGATGGAAAGAGGAAAAACAAAAAGCTCATTACTGGTGGAGTGGATGGAATGAGGGGGAGAGCTAGAGTGAAGTCAGAGAGGATCTAAAGACAGATCACATAAAAATGAAAATCAGAGGTAGTCAGGTAAAAATTTAGACTTAAAACACCCAGACTGTATCATAAAAACTTAGAAGCAGAGCAGCAAAGTGCAAGTAAATCTCTCATTTATACAGTAAAATGAAAAGATAGAGATCACTGATGATGTTGAAAAACAGACTTGTGTTGCTTGGTAATAAGATTAAAATACAACTATATGTAGAATTCAAGACAAGTACTAGAATTAATGAAGAACTAATAATGAACAATTGAGTAAAGATGACAGATAAAAGACAAGCATACGAACTTCCAGTTTCACCAAAATGGAGTATCCCCATTTGGAGGAAATATTATGTCTAAAAATTAGGGAAGGTATAGGGACCAAAATTGAAATACAGTTTCTATAATTCACACGGACTGGTAAGACACAAATCATGAGACTGGGAGAAGTACATATAATGCAATACCGAGAGCAACACCTAAGCAAACTGTATAAAGTGATAGACTCTAAAAATATATCAAAATGGAATAAAAAATATTTTTTAAAAAACCCACAGAAAAGTAAGGAAAAAGAGGAAACATACAGAAAACACAGTGGTAGAGCGACTGAACTGAACTGAACTGANATAAGTGCTATGAAAAGGAAACCAAGTAGGGAAGAGAATTGGGGGTTTAGATGAGGGGATGAATTATAACTTGAATGGGGTGACCAGGGAAGGTTTTAGTGAGAATGTCACATGACAGTAAAAACCTTTTATAAGGTGAGAAACCAAAGCAATTCAGGCAGCAGGAACAACAAATGCAAAAGCCTGATGGAAAGAGGAAAAACAAAAAGCTCATTACTGGTGGAGTGGATGGAATGAGGGGGAGAGCTAGAGTGAAGTCAGAGAGGATCTAAAGACAGATCACATAAAAATGAAAATCAGAGGTAGTCAGGTAAAAATTTAGACTTAAAACACCCAGACTGTATCATAAAAACTTAGAAGCAGAGCAGCAAAGTGCAAGTAAATCTCTCATTTATACAGTAAAATGAAAAGATAGAGATCACTGATGATGTTGAAAAACAGACTTGTGTTGCTTGGTAATAAGATTAAAATACAACTATATGTAGAATTCAAGACAAGTACTAGAATTAATGAAGAACTAATAATGAACAATTGAGTAAAGATGACAGATAAAAGACAAGCATACGAACTTCCAGTTTCACCAAAATGGAGTATCCCCATTTGGAGGAAATATTATGTCTAAAAATTAGGGAAGGTATAGGGACCAAAATTGAAATACAGTTTCTATACTTCACACGGACTGGTAAGACACAAATCATGAGACTGGGAGAAGTACATATAATGCAATACCGAGAGCAACACCTAAGCAAACTGTATAAAGTGATAGACTCTAAAAATATATCAAAATGGAATAAAAAATATTTTTTAAAAAACCCACAGAAAAGTAAGGAAAAAGAGGAAACATACAGAAAACACAGTGGTAGAGCGACTGAACTGAACTGAACTGAACTCTGCATATATGTTAAATAAGCAGGGTGACAATATACAGCCTTGACGTACTCCTTTTCCTATTTGGAACCAGTCTGTTGTTCCATGTCCAGTTCTAACTGTTGCTTCTGACCTGCATACAGATTTCTCAAGAGGCAGGTTAGGTGGTGTGGTATTCCCATCTCTTTCAGAATTTTCCACAGTTTATTGTGATCCACACAGTCAAAGGCTTTGGCATAGTCAATAAATGGACATCACCAAATAGTCAATACCAAAATCAGATTGATTACATTCTTTGTAGTTGAAGATGGAAAAGCTCTACACAGTCAGCAGGAACAAGACCTGGAGCTGACTGTGGCTCAGATCATGAGCTCCTCATAGCAAATTTCAGGCTTAAAGTAAAGAAAGTGGAGAAAACCACTAGGCCGGTCAGGTATGATCTAAGTCAAATTCCCTATGATACACAGTGGAGGTGACAAATAGATTCAAGGAATTAGTAAACAGAGTGCCTGAAAAACTATGGACAGAGGTTCATAATATTGTACAAGAGGCAGTCAACAAAACCATCCCAAAGAGAGGGGAGAAGGCAAAGTTGATTGTCTGAGGAAGCTTTACAAATATCTGAGAAAAGAAGAGAAGTGAAAAGCAAAGGGCAAAAGGGAAAGGTATACCCAACTGCATGCAGAGTTCCAGAGAACAATAAGGAGAGACAAGAAGGCCTTCTTCAATGAGTAATGCACAGAAATAGTGGAAAACAACAGAAGAGCAAAGACTAGAGATCTCTTTAAGAAACCTGGAGATATCAAAGAAACATTTCATCCCAAGATTGACACAATGAAGGACAGAAATGGTAAAGACCTAACAGAAGCAGAACAGATCAGGAAGAGATGGCATGAGTACACATAAGAACTGTACAAAAAAAAGATCTTAATGACCCAGATAACCGTGAGAGTGTGGTCCACTCACCCAGAGCCAGACATTCTGGAGTGTGAAGTCAAGTGGGCCTTAGGAAGCATTGCTACCAATAAAGATAGTGAAGATGATGGAATTCCAGCAGAACTGGAATTTAAAATCCTAAAAGATGATGCTATTAAAGGGCTGCACTCAATATGTCAGCAAATTTGGAAAACCCAGCAGTGGTCACATGGCTGGGAAAGGCCAATCTTCATCCCAATTCCTAAGAAGGGCAGTACCAAAGAATGTTCAAACTACCGGCCAGTTGCATTCATCTCACATGCTAGTAAGGTTATGCTCAAAATTCTCCAAGCTAGGCTTCAACAGTACATGAACCAAGAACTTCCAGATATTCAACCTGGGTTTAGAAAAGGTAGAGGAATCAGAGATCAAATTGCCAACATTAGCTGGATCACAGAGAAAGCAAGGGAATTTCAGAAAAACATCTACCTCTGTTTCACCAACTAAAACCTTTGACAGTGTGGATCATAACAAACTGTGAACAGCTCTGAAAGAGATGGGAGTACCAGACCATCTTACCTGTCTCCTGAGAAACCTGTATGTGGGCCAAGAAGCAACATTTAGAACCTTCTATGGAACAACTGACTGGTTCAAAATTGAAAAAGGAGTACGACAAGGGTGTTTGTTTTTTTAATAGTGTTTATTGTCACCCTGTTTACTTAACTTATATGCAAGAGCACATCACGCAACATGCCAGGCTGAATGGCAAGCTGGAATCAAGACTGCTGGGAGAAATACCAACAACCTTAGACATGCAGGTGATACAATTTTAATGGCAGAAAGTGAAGAGGAACTAAACCTTTTGATGAAGGCGAATGAAGAGAGTGAAAAAGCCAACTTAAGACTCAGCATTAAAAAAACTAAGATCATGACATTTGGTCCCATCACTTCATGGCAAATAGAAGAGGAAAAGGTGGAAGCAGTGACATATTTCTTCTTCCTGTGCTCTAAAACCACTGCAGATTGTGACTGCAGCCATGAAATTAAATGATTCCTCCTTGTCAGGAAATCTATGACAAACCTAAAAATGTCTTAAAAAGCAAAGACATCACTTTGCCGACAGAGGTCTGTATAGTCAAGGCTATGGTCTTTCCAGCAGTCATGTACAGATGTGAGAGTGGGACCATAAAGGAGGCAGAGTGCCAAAGCACTGATGCTTTCTAAGTGTGGTACTGGAGAAGACTCTTGAGAGTCCACTGGACAACAAGGAGATCAAATCAGCCAATCTTAAAGGAAATCAACCCTTAATACTCATTCGAAGGACTGATGCTAAAGCTGAAGTTCTAACACTTTGGCTACCTAATGTGAACAGCCAACTCCCTGGAAAAGACCCTGATGCTGGGAAACATGGAAGGCAAAAAAAGAGGGCGACAGAGGATGAGATGGTTGGATGGTATCAATGATTCAAGAACAAGAATGTGGGCAAACTCCAGGAGATGGTGAGGGACAGGGAGGCCCGGCATGCTGCAGTCTATGGGGTGGCAAAGAGCAGGACGTGACTTGGCAACAGAACAACCATCACCACCACCACCAGGAATACATAACAACTCTAAATGTGCAATGTACCAAACAACAGAGCCTTAAATGTAAGAAACAAAGACTGCTAAGAGATGAAATGAGAAAACCAGCATAGCCGAGCCATGATAATACTTCAGGATATTAATATCCTATCTCAGTAATGGCTGGTACTCTATACAAAAAATCATCAAAGATATAGAAGTGAACAGTAAAATCAATCAACAGGGTCTAATTGATATATTCATATATAGAACACTTCAACCAACAATAGCAGAATAAATTCTTTTAAGGTGCTCACTGAATATCTACCAAGAAAAATATCTACTTGGGCCATAAAATAAACCTCAACAAATTTAAAGGATTAAAACCATAGATCATGTTCTCTGACCATAAAGGTATCAAACTGTTAATATAAATAACAGAAAGATACAGAAAATATTCAAACACTTGGAAACTAAAGAACCACTTCTAAATAATTTGTGGGTCCAAAGAGAAAGTCTCAAGATAAAATTTAAAAATACATTAGAAATGAATGAAAATGAAAGTCTGACATATCAAAATGTATGGGGCATAGCTGAAGCGATGCTGAGAGGGAAACTGACTTGCTAAGTTTACTTTACATGGTTGTCTGAGGAGGCCTTACAAATAGCTGACAAAAGAAGAGAAGTGAAAGGCAAAGGAGAAAAGGAAAGATTTACCCATTTGAATGCAGAGTTCCAAAGAATAGCAAGGAGAGATAAGAAAGCCTTCCTCAGTGATCAATGCAAAGAAATAGAGGAAAACAAAAGAATGAGAAAGACTAGAGATCTCTTCAAGAAAATGAGAGATACCAAGGAAACATTTCATGCAAAGATGAGTACAATAAAGGACAGAAATGGTATGGACCTAACAGAAGCAGAAGATATTAAGAAGAGGTGGCAAGAATACACACAAGAACTAAACAAAAAAGATCTTGATGACCTAGACAACCACAACGGGGTGATCACTCACCTAGAGCCAGACATCCTGGAATGTGAAGTCAAGTGGGCCTTAGAAAGCATCACTGTGAACAAAGCTAGTGGAGGTGATGGAATTCCAGTTGAGCTATTTCAAATCCTAAAAGATGATGCTGTGNACAGGCAGACGCTTTAACCTCTGAGCCACCAGGGAAGCCCTCGACCTTACCTAAATCCAAGTGTAAATCCCATACACAAGTATGTGCCTATGCTTTGAAAATCTGCAAAAAAAAATTTTTTTTTACTTATGAATATTTTATTTTAATAGTAATGTATGTTCTCTATAGGAAATTTAGAAACTAAAGAAAAATGTAACAATGAAAATAAGAATCAACTTCGCATAATCAAGAGTTAGTTATCATTGAAAATGTAATATGCTTTAAATTCATTACAATAAAATTAATCTGCCAATCAGCCAGTGACAGTATTAGGCAAACTTACAAAAAAAAAAAAAAACAAACAGAAAAAACCCTCTTAAATTACTGTATATCACTGATTCCCTTTTGGAATCAGTTTGTTGAAACTAAAAACATAAAGCATCAGTAAACTCGCTATTATATACAAAAATATTTACTTTATAGACTTTCAAAATTTGAATGCTATTAAGCTGTTTCATGTTTGGCTTAATACTTTCCAAAACTCCCAAAACTCTTTTTCAATTAATTAAAATGACAAGTTCTCTTTCAACTAATCTCAGAAGATGTCTGTAGTCATTTCTTCCAGTTATTTTATTATATTCCATTATGTCTAAAATAAGCATTTTTTGGAAACATATGTGGAAGTTTGAGGATTACACCTTCATTTTCAAATATTACTTGAAATTGACTTTTTTTCACTTGAACAGCTAGTTATTTTATGACTTGCTTCTCTGCCAGTAGAGAGCAGTGTTGGACACCATATGGACCCAACTATACTACCCGCTTTGCTTTCCCGAATGTTTTTAGTCATTCTATAAACATGAATACTATAGGTTTTTAAAAAATTCCAGGTAAACAAAATAATTAACTAAAGAGTTACTAAGTCTAGCTGCTGTGAAATCTGACACTATTTAACATATGAAAGAGCTTAACTTACAACAAATACATGGAATACATGCTTTGTTTATATCACATTAAAACTTGCCCATTGTATGTAAGATAATATGTTCTATAGATAATTAAAATATTGCAGAGAAACAATTTCCATTCTGTACATCATAGAAGCTTAATCTAACATCAAGGCTAATAAATAACCATTGGTAGCATAACAACCAATGGATATTCTAACTATACAGGAAAAAAAAAAAGGGCTTCCCAGGTGGTATTTGTGGTAAATAACCTGCCTGTCAATGCAGGAGACATACGAGATATGGGTTCAATCCCTGGGTCAGGAAGATCCCCTGGAGGGGGCCCATTGCAACCCACTCTGGTATTCTTGCCTGGAGAATCCCATGGACAGAAGAGTTTGGAGGGCTATAGTCTATAGGGTTGCAAAGAGTCAGACACGACAGAAGCGACTTAGCACAGAAAAAAATAAACGAGAATGTCACTATCTTTGTAACCAGGGTTGCAGAGACTCCAACAGGATTGGGCTAATTTTCTTGGTATTAACTTGACTGCATATCTGTAAAACAAAAAACAAAAAAAACCCCACAGTACTTAAACCTTCCAGCTACTCAACTGTACACAGTAGATAAGCATATTTAATTTTATAGTCTTTATTTGGCTGACTTGCCATGTCACAGTGCCAAGCAATACAGGAAATGTCATTTTTAAAAAGCCCATCATAAGAGTCAATTGCTAAAGAAAGGTCAGAATCAACTGAATTTAAATCTATTATTTAATCTTCAAAACCACAATTCTAAAAAATAAAACTGATCCATGAAAAAAGAAAGGATTACTTTAAACTAAATACTTTAAAAGTTTTCCTTTAAAGGATGGGCAGGATTTAATAGAGAATTAAAAAAAAATATTGGTGTTAGTATTTAAAAGTCTACATTTTAAATTTGATTTTACATTTATTCTCATTTTATTGTAGAAATTTTCTATTAAATCATATCTTGTAATGTCTTCTTATTTTACATGAATATAGAGTGTATTATTTTAAGAGGCATTTGCTTTCAAAACAAGATTTCCAAGTTTATGCCAAACAAATCTACTTGCTATAAACAAGAAACAGCTCATTGTACACTGTGGAAGGGTCTCTTAAATCGAGGCTTGAATCACTTGGTCACAATAAGAAGTAGTGAGTTTTTGTCCTGTCCCAGAGACCCCTCGACAGCCAATTTTTCCTTCACATCTGAAGACTTAGACAGGTGTAGTGAAGAGCAGAACATTCACCTGTGTTGTTATAGATAGAAGTATTACTAATATAAAGATACCAACTTACACAGAAAACCAAAAGCATGGGCTTTGGATCCAGACAGGCTTTATAATCCATTTTCTCATTAGAGAACCATTTGATTGTGGACTGTGGAGATATTATCATTCAGTCCCCATTATTTTGTAGATAATATAAACTGAGGACCAAGAAGGCAGTCACAAAGCTCTTTAGTAGCACAGCTAAGGTTAGGNTTATAATCCATTTTCTCATTAGAGAACCATTTGATTGTGGACTGTGGAGATATTATCATTCAGTCCCCATTATTTTGTAGATAATATAAACTGAGGACCAAGAAGGCAGTCACAAAGCTCTTTAGTAGCACAGCTAAGGTTAGGATTCTAGCTCTCTTAGTTTTCAGACACATACTCTTCATTTTTGTTATTTTTACATAAAAAAGAAACAGAATGAAAGATAATATAGTATGTTGCATATATTACCCATTTATGCTATATCCATTTGGCTAATTGTTTTATATTATAGTTTCTATCTATTGTGAGATAAGCTTAAAATCTGAAGAGGTCAAAAATACTTTATTGGCTTACTAGTTAGGTTACCTGAATTTCCTCTACCAATTATTTATTGTATTTCTCATTTATAAAATGGGGCTAACACACAGTATTTCTGTGAGAATTAAATGAGAAAATGCAATTAGTGACTGTAACCACCCTTATGGCAGAAAGTGAAGAGGAACTCAAAAGCCTCTTGATGAGAGTGAAAGAGGAAAGCGAAAAAGTTGGCTTAAAGCTCAACATTCAGAAAACGNTGTGAAGGGTTGACTCATTGGAAAAGACTCTGATGCTGGGAGGGATTGAGGGCAGGAGGAGAAGGGGACAACCGAGGATGAGATGGCTGGATGGCATCACGGACTCGATGGACGTGAGTCTGAGTAAACTCCGGGAGTTGGTGATGGACAGGGAGGCCTGGCGTGCTGCAATTCATGGGGTCGCAAAGAGTCAGACACGACTGAGCGACTGAACTGAACAGAGTGAATATTCACTGAATCTATGCTTAGAAATTAAATAACAGTCATAACAAGAAAATAAGGAAGTCAAACCCACCCACAACAGATTATGAAGCAGAAAACCCACTTTAAGCCACTAGTAATCAGATTTTGGCTACAGAGGCCTTTCACAGGGTTGCAAAGAGTTGGATATGCCTTAGCAACTGAAGAACAAACAACAACAGGGGCCGTTAGAATTCTCACTAACACATACAGAGGTGTATTTTTTCCTCAAAATTTTATTATTTTCAAATATTTATTCTTCTGAATTCTTATTGTAGTTTAATTGCAACACAATCAATTACATAAGGTGAGGTGTGAGATTTTTAGGATATTTATGAAATATCGACTTGTGGATACCATTGCAGTAAGTGTTTATATTGCTTTTCAGATATGCCAAGTACTTTATTACTAAATATATTCCTATTTTCTTTATTGTTTACTGTAAATAAATTTTCTTGACTTATTGCTAGTATAGGAAACAGCCTGCATTTTGTTAACTTATGAAATTTTCTTTGTTTTTTCAGTTATACATATACACATTATTTTTAGAATTATTTTCCATTATAGGTTATTACACGATATTGATTATAGTTCCCTGTGTTATACAGTAAACCTTTGTTGCTTGTTGGATATCTAGTTTTTAAAAATACAACTCTAGCATTCTACCCATACTAAGTCAAACAAGTGATTAAATAAATTTTCTTACTAAGTTTTATTTATTTTGAAAATTTTGAATCTACTAGAATGTAATTATCAATGAAGCAAGAATACACTTTATTTTCTTTCTTGACATTGTTAACAATTTTTCATTTTCCTTGCCTACAAAGCCATGTTAAATAACAGTGATAACAAGAACCCATTTCTTATTCTTAATTTTCATGGGATTTGATTAAGCTTTTGGCAATACTTACATAAGCCAAATATAATATAAAAGTAACACTGCTTATTATTCTGTGCTGTGTGCTGTGCTTAGTCTCTCAGTTGTGTTCAAATCTTTGCGAGCCTATGGAGAGTAGCCTGCCAGGCTTTTCTGTACATAGGGATTCTCCGGGTAAGAATACTGGAGTGGGTTGCCATACCCTCCTCCAGTGGATCTTCCCAACCGAGGGATCAAACCCAGGTCTCTAGTTCTGCAGGCAGATTCTTTACCATCTGAGCCACCAGGAAAGTCTGCTTATTATTTTACTTTATTTTTAAACTTCAATAACGTAATTACCCCCCAATTTTTTTGTGTTCCTGAACTCTGTCCAAAACAGAATATACTTATTTGGAGAAGGCCCTAACATTTCAAAGAACCCTCACATCTCTCCTGAGCTAAATTTATCTTTTTATCCATTTTGGAGACAGCATTCCTTAAAAAGTCTAAATTCAAGAGCTTTTAAAGTATACCCTCCAATTAAAGGGATAACCTTCCCAATACTTCCGCCTCATAATCATCATTATTTCTATATTCTATTCCATTTCAAGAATATTTATTGTGTACCATCTATGTGTCAGCTTCTGTTCAAGACACTGGGGGATTCAGCAGTGAACAAAACAGATCCAAATCCTTGACCTACTATCTTCAAAGCCCAGAGAGGGTGCCTATATTTTCCACAGGTTTTCCTTGACTCCAGTCTATCTCCAGTCTCTTTACTCAACCATAATCTAAATAGACTGCAATTAGAAAGCTTCCCAATCAATAATAATTGCCTCAGTGGAGTTTTCTGGCTGTACCTGACCAGTTTAAATCTTCAGCCATGCCCACGTGGCTTCTCCCAAGAAGACTTCATCCCAAGATGAGTAGAACTTCTTCACATGCAAATATCACAGAAATGAGTGACCACAATAAAGGACTTTACTACTCAAATTGCTATCCTCCTTTCTCTAGGAACAAAGGAAAATCTACTTTTTAGATATTCATAGGCTGTGCATAGCTCTTTCAAGTGAAAAATGAGTGTTGGCTAATGATACTCTTGTAGTGCAGATTTATTTCTTTCTTTCAGCAGACCTTCTGTCACTGATTACCGTGGCCTGATCAGTCTGTGAAGCACTGTTGACTGCAGATGTGCTGCGATGGTACAAGCAAGGAAGACTGGATCCCGCTGCCATGAGGTTTTATCTCATAGATTTCACACACATACAAGGGAAGACAGAGGCAACAAAGAACAAAACAAACAAGCAACAACCTGTAACCTGGAAGAACAGATTGAAACAAGCTTAATGTCAGTCACTATGAGTGCACTGTTCTATTACATTTTATGGGGGGGGGGACCCGAGTAAAAGCAGGCTCTGCACTCAGCAGGACTTCTTTTAATCAAGAGCCATTTTTACTGAGAACCTACTATATGTCAGGCACTGTTCCAGATACTTCGATACAGTGATGCACAGAAAAGTCAAAGATCATTATGGAAATGGCTTGGTAGAGCCATGAAAAAGGGTCTTAGAACCCCATGGACACTAGTTATGAATTCTGGCTCTGCCATTCCTAGGTATATGAGTCTTAACATCTCTCTGAGCAGCAGCATCTTCTTTCATAAAATGCAGATAAATATTCCTATACTTATAAATGTTGTTGTTCAGGTTCTCAGTTGTGTCCAACTCTTTGCAACCTCATGGACTACAGCACACCAGGCTTCCTTGTCCTTCACCATCTCCTGGAGTTGCCTCAAAATCATGTCCATTGAGTCAGTGATGCCATCCAACCATCTCATCCTCTGTCATCCCCTTATCCTCCTGTTTTCATCTTTCCCAGCATCAGTGTTTTTTCCAGTGAGTCGGATCTTCACATCCGTTGGCCAAAGTATTGTAGCTTCAGCTTCAGCATTAGTCCTTCCAATGAATATTCAGGGTTGATTTCCTTTAGGATGAATTGGTTTGTTCTCCTTGCAGTCCAAGGGACTGCCAAGAGTATTCTCCACTATCACAGTTTGAAAACATCAGTTCTTCAGTGCTCAGCCTTTTTTATGGTCCAACTATCACATCCATACATGACTACTGGAAAAACCATAGCTTTGACTAGATGGACCTTTATCAGAAAAGTAATGTCTCTGTTTTTTAATGCTGTCTAGGTTGATCATAGCTTTTCTTCCTAGGAGCAAGCTTTTGTTTGTTTGTTTTGTTTTGTTTTAATTTCATGGCTGCAGTCGCCATCTGCAGAGATTTTGGAGCCAAAGAAAATAAAGTTTGTCACACTGTTGATCCATTGTTTCCCTATTNTGACTACACCAAAGCCTTTGACTGTGTGGATCACAACAAACTGGAAAATTCTTCAAGAGATGGGTATATCAGACCATCTGACCTGCCTCCTGAGAAATCTGTATGCAGGTCAAGAAGCAACAGTTAGAACTGGACATGGAACAACAGACTGGTTCCAAATTGGGAAAGAAGTAAGTCAAAGGCTGTATATTGTCACCCTGCTTATTTAACTTATATGCAGAGTACATCATGTGAATTGCCAGGCTGGAAAAAGCACAAGCTAGAATCAAGATTGCCAGGAAAAATATCAATAACTTCAGATATGCAGATGACACCACCCTTATGGCAGAAAGAGAAGAACTACTAAAAAGCTTCTTGATGAAAGTGAAAGAGTGAAAAAGTTGGCTTAAAACTCAACAATCAGAAAAGCAACATCATGGCACCCAGTCCAAATAGATGGGGAAACAATGGAAACGGTGATAGACTTATTTTTTGGGCTCCAAAATCACTGCAGATGATGACTGCAGCCATGAAATTAAAAGATGCTTTCTCCTTGCAAGAAAAGCTATGACCAATCTACACAGCATATTAAAAAGTGGAAACATTACTTTACCAACAAATGTCTAGTCAAAGCTATGATTTTTCCAGTAGTCATATATGGATATAAGAGCTATCTATAAAGAAAGCTGAGCGCTGAAGAATTGATGCTTTTGAACTGTGGTTTTGGAGAAGACTCTTGAGAGTCCCTTGGACTGCAAGGAGATCAAACTAATCAATCCTGAAGAAAATCAGTCCTGAATATTCACTGCAAAGACTGATGCTGAAGCTGAAACTCCAATACTTTGGCCACCTGATGTGAAGAGCTGCCTTGTTGGAAAAGACCCTGATGCTGGGAAAGATTGAAGGTGGGAGGAGAAGGGGAAGATAGAGTAGGAGGTGGTTGGATGGCATCACTGATTCAATGGACATGAGTTTGAATAGGCTCCGGGAGTTGCTGATGGACAGGGAAGCCTGGCGTCCTGCAGTCCATGGGGTCTCAAAGAGTTAGACACAACTCAGCCACTGAACTGAACTGAAGTTTACGTTAGAAAAGAAAGAACTCAAATCAGTAATTTCCTACTTTAAGAAAAATGAACATATATAGAATCTAGAAAAATGATTCTGAAGAATTTATTTACAGGGCAGCAATGGAGAAACAGACATAGAGAACAGACTTATGGACATGGGGAGAAGGGAGGAGATGGTGAGATGTATGGAAGGAGTAACATGGAAACTTACATTACCATATGTAAAATGGATAGCCAACAGGAATTTTCTGTATGGCTCAGGAAACTCAAAGGGGCTCTGTATCAACCTAGAGGGGTAGGATGGGGAGGGAGTTGGGAGGGAGGTTCAAAAGGGAGGGGATATATGTATGCCTATGGCTGATTCAGGTTGAAGTTTGACAGAAAACAATGGAATTCTATAAAGCAATTAGATTTCAATAAAAATAAACAAATAAAAAGAAACCAGAAGAAAAAACAAAAAACCCATAGCAGGCAAAAGGAAGGAAATATAAAAGAACAGAAATCAATAACAATAAAACAACAGAAAAAAAGTCAGTGACACAAAAAGCTGGTTTAAAAAATAAATCAATATAAACCTCTAGAAAGGTTGACAAAGGTAAAAACAGAGAAGACCTATCTCTCTCCAATATCAGTAACAAAGCAGTATGACTTTAGATCCTGCAGCCATTAAGAGGATAATAAAGGAATACTATAAATAACTTAGTACTTATAAACTGAACAATCTACTAAAAAATGGACCAATTCTTCAAAACCCACAAATGACCAAAAAGTCAACCAGGATGAAACAGGTAACTTGAGTTTTACTAAATTCATTTTAAAAACTGAATTCATGACTAAAAGTCTCCTGAACAGAAAATCCCCTGGCTTCACTAGAGAATTTTATGAAACACTGAAAGAAAAATTAATGCCAATCTCCTTCAGAAAATAGAAAAAGAGGAAATACTTCCTACATCATTTCAATGCCACCAAACTATCCACTTTATTGGTTAATTTATGTTAAATGAATTTCACCTTAATAAAAAAATTTATAATTTTCAAACACTGTTTAAGATGTTTAAAATCACTAATTAAATCAGTAAAGTTTGAATATGGATTGTATATTAGACAACAGTGTTATATCAATGATGAATTTCCTAAATCTGGTAACTTCACTGTGGTTATGGAAAAGAATGCCCTTGTACTTGGGAGAAACATGCTGAAGAATTTAGGGGTAAAGGGCCATGATTGTTGGTACTTTATCTCTGAAACAGCTCTGTTAAAAAAGAAAGAAAACATTCATAGCAGCATTATTTGTAACAGCCAAAACACAAAAACAACTTGTCTGTCAACTGACAAATGGAAAGACAAAATATATAGTCATACAATAGAGTACTCAGTTCAGTTCAGTCACTCAGTCATATCTGACTCTTTGCGACCCCATGTATTGAAGCATGCCAGGCCTCCCTGTCCATCATCAACTCCCGGAGTTCACTCAGACTCACGTCCATCCAGTCAGTGATGACATCCAGTCATCTCATCCTCGGTCGTCCCCTTCTCCTCCTGCTCCCAATCCCTCCCAGCGTCAGAGTCTTTTCCAATGAGTCAACTCTTCACATGAGGTGGCCAAAGTATTGGAGTTTCAGCTTCAGCATCAGTCCTTCCAATGAACACCCAGGACTGATCTCCTTTAGAATGGACTGGTTGGATCTCCTTGCAGTCTAAGGGACTCTCAAGAGTCTTCTCCAACACCACTGTTCAAAAGCATCAATTCTTCGGCGCTCAGCTTTCTTCACAGTCCAACTCTCACATCCATACATGACCACTGGAAAAACCATAGCCTTGACTAGACGGACCTTTGTTGGCAAAGCAATGTCTCTGCTTTTGAATATGCTGTCTAGGTTGGTCATAATGTTCCTTCCAAGGAGTAAGCATCTTTTAATTTCCTGGCTGCAATCACCATCTGCAGTGATTTTGGAGCCCCCCAAAATTGTTCAGCCATAAAAAGGAATGAAGTGCTAATGCATGCTGCAACATGGGTGAACCTCGCAAACCTTGCAAATGGTTACTGAAAAAGGCAGACACAAAAGTGCAAATATTGTGTGATTACATTGATACAAAACATCTATAGGACAGGCAAATTGAGACAGAAAGTAGATTAGTGGTTGCCAAGTTGGGGGAAAAGGAAGTGTGCCGGGAGCCAGCACGGGAGATCCCACCCATGACAAGGTCATGCAGGACTCAAGGGACTCCCTGGGCCATCCCACCCATGACAAGGTCATGTGGAAGAGTCCTGATAAGCAAGGCCTCGGGACTTGACGGACCCCCCAGACCTGCTCGAGCATCTACCCCAAAACCAGAATCTGTCTGTCTTACTATTTTATGTCTTTCACCAACTCTTCTGACATTAACAGGAGGCTGTCTTTGACCACCTTTCTCTGGAAAGAGTTAACTTAGGGCTCTAGCTAATAAGTCTCCTGGACAAGATAACAGTGTTTCAATTCAACCCCCCTGTTAGCATTCTAGCTTACTTGGCAGGTTTATTCAGACTCTTGCAACATTGCTGAGCCAATGTTGCTGACAAATTCTCACATCCCTTATCCATTGTGTTCCTGGGAGTGCATATAGTCAGGATGTAGAAAAAACAAGCAATGGCTTTAACATTAACAACATTAGACTTTGAGTTAATAAGTTCTTTCTTTGCTGTAACCCACTGAATCTTTGCTCCATAAAAATGTAACTCTGCACTTTAAGGGTGACGCAGGCTAGGAATTTAAGAATAAACACTTTAAGGGAAAATTATTATTCTGGCTGACCAACCTTTATCAAAAAGAGGTCTAAAATATCAACAGGCCTCCGGGCCAGAAGATAATGTACAAAAAATAAGACTCTTGCAGGAAAGAACCTGGTATCGATAAAAGTTAATACTGATGGAATGCTGAGTTGACTGCATTTTTCACTTTGCTCAATGTACAACTCAGGGTAGAAAAGCCCTCTCTGAAAATAAAGTGACAGGCCTCGCTCACCGAAGCTTGGTGACCCCGTGTCTTTCTTTTTTTTTTCTCTCCTACTCTCTTTTTCAGGCTGATCCTCAGCCTCCTTCTCTCCTCTATTTTCTTATCTACAACATTCTTGCCTTATCTCTTTCTCTGTCTTTCTTCATTCGCTGATGCCATTTCTCCTTTGGGTTCCCCTGGATCCTGTGGGGGCTGGACCCCGGCAGAAGTGGAGACTGACTGCTAATGAATTGAGGGTTTTTTATGTACTGAGAATGTTCTAGAATTAATGCAATAGCTGCACCACTGTTTGATATACAAAAAGATCATGGAATTGTACACGTTAAGGATGTGTACAATACATACATACATACATAATACAATATATACAAACATACAATGAACTACAGGTCTAGACAGAAACTCTGAAATTATTAACCTTCTAAAAGAAATCATAGGGAGTTTCCTGGAAGTTCAGGGGTTAGGACTCAATGCTTTCACTGCCATGGCCTGGATTCAATCCCTAGCTGAGGAACTAAGCTCGCACAAGCCTTGTGGCATAGCAAAAAAGGAGAAAAAAAAAAAGAAACTGGAAAAGTTTTCACCACTTTGGAGAGGGCAAAGATCTCTCAGAAACAAAAAGTACAAATCACGTGGTAGGAAGAAATCTAAGGAGGCCTCCTGGGATTTTCTTGGAGTTCTAAGAAAGTGGGAGTTCCCTTCTAATGCACATACCCTGTATAATTCCCTTGAATGTAAGTGGCTTGACCTATTCTGGGGAGCCCTTTAAAACAAAGGTTTTGATCTCAGAGACAAGAGAAGTCAGAGAGATTTGAAACTGAAGCAGATGCTCTCCTGTCATTCTTAAAAAAGTTACTGCCATGCTGTGGAGAAGGCCATATGGCAGGAAATGGTGGGCAGCCTCTGCAAGCTGAGAAGAGTCAATGGCTGATGGCCAGCCAGAGGAAAGGAACTGGATTCAGTCAAATAATGTGTGAGTGTGGCAGAGGACACTGGGCTCCAGAAGTCAATCAGCCCAGTCAGAACACTGACTTTAGTTTGGTGTGACCTTGAGCAGAGAGAATCTAGCTAACTTGGATTCCAGACCCATGCAAACTGTGAGATAATAAATCTGTGTTGTTTAAAGCCATTAAGTTTGTGGTAACTTGTTACACAGCAGTAGAAAATTATATAAAACATAAAATAAAAAATGGATAAAGTGGACTATCAAATTTTAAAACTTAAAAAGACACTGTTAAGAAATAAAGACATGTGACACACTGAGAGAAAATGGCCTGCACAGCATGCGGGAACTTAGCTCCTTGACTAGGGATTGAACCTGTGTCCCTTGCATTGGAAGCATGGAGTCTTAACCACTGGACTGCCAGGGAAGTCCCTGCAAAACACATTTTTAATAAAGGACTAGCATTCAGAACATATATAAAAAAGCCTCATAAGTTAACTATAAGAAAAAACATCCCAATTTTTAAAAATAGGCAAAAGACACTGGACACATTAACAGAGAGGATACACAGATGAAATGGTAAGTAAGCTCAGAGAAGGTGCTCAACATCATTAACTCATTAGGAATATGAACTAAGAATTAAATTAATTAGGGATTAAAACTATAATGCTCAAGCTATTAGAATCACTAAAATGGAAAAACAAAACAAACTGATAAATACTAAGTGCTGGCAAGGATGCAAAGCACCTGCAACTTTCATAACTGATAGTGGAAATGAAAAAAATGGTAAAGCCACTTTGGAAAGCAAACTGAAAACAGTATGGCAGTTTCTTATACAGTTAAACATACATTCACTGTAACGTATGACCCAACAATTCCATTCCTAGGCATTTGTCCAAAAAAATAAAAACATGTGTGTTCAGACAATATCTTGCATGTAAATGTTTCTATTGGCTTTATTTATAATTGCCAAAAACTAGATTCAATCCAAATGTCCATCACCAGTGAATGAACATAAAGAAACACTACTCAGCAATAAAAGGGAATGATCACGCATGCAAACAACATGGACAAATCTCAAATACATGATGCTGGGTGAAAGAATTCAGACTTCAAAAACTCCTTAGTGTATGACATTCTGAAAAAGAAAAAACTGTAGAGAAAAGAAAACACATCAGCCCCTGTCAGGGCTTAGTGGTGAGGAGAAGAGGATGAACAAATGGGGAGGAAACTTTAAGAGTGATGAAACTGTTCTCTATCTGCCTGTATACATTTGTCAAAACTCACAGAACTGTACACATAAAAAGGATAAATCTTATTATATGCAAATAATACCTCAACAAACCTAATTAAACAAATTGCATCTTCAAAGCCAATAAAATGCTATAATAACTCTAGGAGTGATAAAATGAACAAATGAAATTCTTAATAAGAAATAATAATAAAGAAATAGACAAGATTCTAGAAAAAGATATGAAACACATTATATGCTAAAGTAAAAACTGAGATCAGTTAAAAAAGTATAGTCTAGGACTTCCCAAGTGGCTTTAGTGGTAAAGAACTGGCCTGCCAATGCAGGAGACACAAGAGACTTGGGTTCAATCCCTGGGAGGAGGGCATGACAACCCACTCTGGTATTCTTGCCTGGGGAATCCCATGGACAGAGGAGCCTGGAAGGCTACAGTCCACAGGGTTGCAAAGAGTTAGACATGGCTAAAGCAAATTATCATGCATGCATGCACGTGCGCGCGTGCGTGCACACACACACACACACACACACACAGAATATAAATAGATATAGTGTATATCTAGTGTCCTCAGGGCAAGCTGCTGAGCACATGTCATTGATTTTAAAAAAGTATAGTCTAAAATAGGAATTGGTAAACTTTTTCTTAAATTACTAGAAAATAAATATATGGCTCTACCAGAGAGGATACACAGATAGTAAGTAAGCTCAGAGAAGGTGCTCAACATCATTAACTCATTAGGAATATGAATTTTCTAACTGCAATTTCAGTTACAATTACTCAGCTCTGCTGGTATAATATTAAAGAAGTCAGAGACAATATGTAATCAAGTGGGCATGGCCGTGTTCCAATAAAACTTTCTTAATAAAAGTGGGTTGGCTGTAGTTTTCTGACTACTGATCTCATCAATAGTGTTGGAACAACTGGTTCTCCATTTTAAAGGAAAATAGCTAAGATCTTAACTTTATACTATTCACAAAAACAAACTGCAAATACATTAAATAGCTAAATGTTAGAAACAGAAATACAGGGGCTTCCCTGGTGGGTCAGTGGTAAAGAATTTATCTGCCAATGCAGGAGACATAGGTTTGATCCCTGATTCAGGAAGATGCCGCATGCCTCAGAGCATCTGAGCCTGTGTGCCATAACTACTGAGCCTGTGCTCTAGAGCCTGGGAACTCCAGCTGTTGGGCCCATGTGCTGCAACTATTAAAGCCCACAGGTTCTAGAGCTCATGCTCCACAACTCTTAAGAGAGAGAAGCCACAATGAGAAGCCCTCACACCATAACTAGAGAGTAGCCTCTACTCTCCGCAACCAGAGAAAGCCCAAGCAGCAACAAAACTCCAGCACAGCCAAAAATAAAAATAAATAAAAGATAATAAATAAAAAATAAATAAAATAAATAATAAATAAAATAATGAATAAATTCATTAAAAAAGAAATGCATTATAATTCTGAATAAAAGAAAACTTCCCTAAGAATAATGCAAAATCAAGATGGTGTTAAGGAAAAGACAGACTGATTTCAGTATACAAATTTTTTTTTCAATATAGTAAAAATTCATCTGAAAATAAATGAAAATTTCCATTATTAGAGGTCAAATTTTCCATGGAAAAATACCTAAAAATGCTGGTATGGTCTTTAAAAATCACCTCAAACCACAGAAGAGCTAAGAAGACGGTGATTAACTGCTCCAGAGAAGTAAGCAGATCACTGGAGCACTGTTCGTGTTATTCTGAGGGCTTAGTGCAGCAAGGGTGCACAGGGGTCTAGATCCAGTTGCTGAGCCATACAGCAAATTCCTGTTGGCTATCTATTTGTATCAACCTAGAGGGATGGGACAGAGTCGGACACGACTGAAGCAACTTAGCAGCAGCAGGGGGGTGGGATGGGGAGGGAGATTGGAGGGAAGTTCAAAAGGGAGGGGATATAGGTATACCTACAGCTGATTCATGCTGAGGATTGACAGAAAACAACAAAATTCTGTAAAGCAATTAATTATCCTTCANCTGATGTGAAGAGATGATTCATTGGGAAAGACCCTGATGCCACTCCAGTGTTCTTGCCTGGAAAATCCCTGGGACGGGGGAGCCTGGTGGGCTTCCGTCTATGGGGTCGCACAGAGTCGGACATGACTGAAGCGACTTAGCAGCAGCAGCAGCAGCCGGGAAAGACAGAGGGCAAGAAGAAAAGGGGGACAACAGAGGTGAGGTGGCTGGATAACATCACTGACTCAATGGATTTGAGTTTGAGCAAACTCTGGGAGATAGTGAAGGACAGGAAAGCCTGGTGTGCTCCAGTCTACAGGGTCACAAAGAATTGGACACAAATGAGCGACTGAACAATGACAGCAACCCCATGTTCAGCAAACCCAGAAATTTCAAATCATTCGAAGTATGTTCTCCGATCAGACTAGTATCAGGTTAGAAATCAGTAAAAGGATAACTACAAAGTTCCCAATTGTTTGGCTATTCTATAAATATCCAAATAACTGGAGTCCGATAAGAAATTAGAAAATATTTTTAACAGAATGAGATCAACATATTACATAGAACAGATGGGACTAACAGAAAACACAAAATAAGATGGTAGATTTAAATCCTGTAGCTCAAACGGTAAAGAATCTGCCTGCAAGGCAGGAGACCAGGATTCGATCCCTGAGCTGGAAAGTTCTTCTGGAGAAGGGAATGGCAATCCACTGCAGTATTTTTGCCTTGAAAATTCCATGGACAGAGAAGCCTGGCAGGCTACAGTCCATGGGGTTGCAAAGGGTCAGACACAACTGAGCAACTAACACACAACACACAGAGATTTAAATCCAAATATTTCAACAGTTATGTCAAATGTAGAGAGACTATATGTTCCACTTGAGACTGATACTATAGATGATGAAGGTGCATTAATATTAAACAATATAGTCTTCCAGGCAACACAAAGCATCAAGAAGATAAACAAAGACATACTATAATAATAAGGGTTTAGTCTGTCAGGAAAATATAAGAATTTTGAATTTGTAAGCACCTAATAAAAATATATATTTATATATTAAGATATATAAAGCAATAGAAAAAGGATAGTCTTAATTTAATCATGAGGATACATTAGACAAATCCAAACTGAGAGACGTTTTACAAACCAACTGGGCAAAGTTATGAAAGATAAAGACCGAGAACTACAACAAGGAGTCTGACTCCATTTTTGGTTTAAGTGTTAACAGCTGTTAAGCCTTACCACTCCCACTTCCCCTTGAGTCCCACATCTGGGCACAAGAACTGGAAGCCTCAGTGCCCAGGTACCAGTGGAGATTCAAACTACTCAGGGCCCCTGTGCAGGAACTCTCAGCCTGGCCCTGCCCTAAGCAGAATAAAAACTCAGGCCGGTCTCCTCCTCTTAGCCTTTCAAGCCATTTCAAACATACTTGAGAGGACTATCCTCCTCTTCTCAGAGATCTCAATTATCTGTTAATAAACCTTTTCATACCCTCTTGATATGTTTGGGGAGTGTCATCATTCTTAACATCCTAACCAAATTATGAGTAGGGGTCCATACGCCTTTGCAGGTGACCACAACAGAAATTATTCCCAATTAAAGAAGACTAAAGGACAACTCATTGGAAAAGACTCTGATGCTGGGAGGGATTGGGAGCAGGAGAAGGGGATGACAGAGGATGAGATGGCTGGATGGCATCACCAACTCGATGGACGTGAGTCTGAGTGAACTCTGGGAGTTGGTGATGGACAGGGAGGCCTGGTGTGCTGCGATTCCTGGGGTCGCAGAGTCACACATGACTGAGCGACTGGACTGAACTGAACTGAATGCAATACATGATCCATTAATTTTTTCTGTAAAGGATGTCACCATGACAATTGGCAAAATCTAAAGGTCATATTAAAAACACTATTACATTAATGTTAATTTCGTAATTTTGATATGTGGTTATGGATCTACCATTAGGAAATGCACACTGAAGGATAAAGAGGCAACTGATCTGTATGCTTCAGGAAAAAATGACAACACACACACACACAGATAAGGCAAATGTAGTAAAATGTTAACATATTAGGAATGTGCCAGAAGGTTTTTGTTTTATTCTAGCAACTTTTCTATAAGTCTGAAACTATGTTGATAAATTAAAAGAAAAATATAAAGGAAAACCCAACAGAATTACAATGCTACATTCACAAAGTGGGATGTTTTAACCATTTCTCTAAGTAACGAATAAAACAAGCAAACAAAAAGTAAAGCTACAGAAAATTTAAGCAACCCAATTAACAACCAGGACGTAATGGAGATACACAGAACACTTGATGCAACTGAAGAACACATCCATTCATTTCAAGTCAATATAGAACATTTATAATATTTAGCAGTATTCCCAACCATAAAGGAAAACATTACAGCTTTTTAAGACTAAATCACAAGAGTACTGATCAGTTAAAAGAAAGTGAAAGTTGCTCAGTTGTGCCCAACTCTTTATGACCCCATGGACTATATATAGTCCATGGAACGCTCCAGGCCGCAATACTGGAGTGCGTAGCCTTTCCCTTCTCCAGGGATTCGTCCCAACCCAGGGGCTGAACCCAGGTCTCCTGCATTGCAGGCAGATTCTTTACCAGCTGAGCCACAAGGAAAATCCAAGAATACTAGAGTGGGTAGCCTACGCCTTTTCTAGTGGATCTTCCCGACCCACGAATTGAATGAGGGTCTCCTGCATTGCAAGTGGAGTCTTTAGCAACTGAGCTATGAGGGAAGCCCAATTAGGCCTCACCTAATGTTCTGTATTAGCGAGGTGGTACACTTTAGCCACCATGGACAATGCTATCAAGTGTGCTGCGAAGGGAGGAAGGCTCTCTGCATGTGGAAAAGCTCCAACCCCTCTTCTTCAGACATTGCAACAGTAACAACCAGACAACCAAGGCATATGGGCCAGTCCAACAGGTAATGCTGTGAGAAATAAATTACCTCAAGGGATGAAGTTACCTCAGCAATTACTTTCCTTCTTGTTCCCCCTAATCAAATCTATTGTTTTTCCAGGAGTTACGTATGGATGCAAGAGCTGGACCATAAAGAAGGCTGAGCGCCAAAGAACTGATGTTTTTGAACTGTGGTGATGGAAAGATTCTTGAGACACCAAAGAGATCAAACCAGTCAATCCTAAGAGAAATCAACCCAAATATTCCATTGGAAGGACTAGTGCTGCAGCTGAAGTTCCAATACTTTGGCCACCTGATGCGAAGAGCCGACTCATTGGAAAACACCCTGATGCTGGAAAAGATTGAGGACAAGAGGCAAAGAGGGTGACAGAGGATGAGATGGTTGGATGGCATCACTGACTCAAAGGACATGAGTTTGAGCAAGCTCCGGGAGATAGTGAAGGAGAGGGAAGCCTGGCATGCTGCAGTCCATGGGGTCGCAAAGAGATGGACATGATTTAGCAACTGAACAACAACAATATATGTGAAATAAAGAGACGGAAAACTAATGATTTAACCAACCACTTCAAGAAATGAGAACAGTAAAATAAACACTGAAGAAAACTTTTAAAAGAAAATAAAGGTAAAAGCAGAAATTAATGATCACAGAGATTAACAAAGTCAGTAGTTCTTTGTTTTTTTAAGAAAATTTTAAAAATCTCTGGTGAGACTGATCAGTATTTAAAAATAGAGAAAGCAATTAGGCACTCAACATCAGGAACAACAACAACAAAAAAATAAAGAGAACTGAATTAAATATGATTTGCATATTATAATGAATAATTTCATACAAAATGTGAGAATTTAGATGAAATGGACAAATTCCTAGAAAAACGTAACTTAGCAAAACTGACTCAACAAGAGAAAACCTGATCAGTCCTTGTAACTATGAACGATATTAAATTGGTAGTCAATATTTCCTAGACTAGATGACTTTGCCAGCTGATTATTTCAGTCAAGGAACAAATAATTCCCCTAATCTTATGTAAAAATTCTTCCATAGTTTAGAAAAAGGAAGTATTCCTCAACTCACACTATGAGGTTAGCACAATCTTTAACAGCAAAATGTGAAAGAACAAAAAAATCATAGGTTACTTTTACTCATAAACCTAGGCACAAAATTTGTAAAATACCAGCAAACTGAACTAAGCAATATAAAATAAAAAGGATAATAAATAACACCCAAATTGGATTTATTTTAGGAATGCAAGATTAGTGTTAACAGAAACCAATTATTATGCTTCACCACAATTACACACTGAAAGAGAAAATTATGTAATAACCCTAACAGTATAAATAAGCATTTGATCAAATTCAATACCCATTCATGATAAATATGCTCAGCAAACAAGGAATACAAGATAATTTCCTCAATATGACAGAGTATTTACTGAAAGTTGAAAGCAAAAACCATGCTTAAAGGTAAAATGTTGAAAACTTTGTCTCTGAGATCAGGAGTAAGACAAGAATATTCAACGTTATCTATCACTTCATTCAAAAACGGTGAGGTGTCTGGTGCATAGTCTGATTCAGTGCAGTAAGGCAAGAAAGAACAATCTTAAGAATTAGAAAGGAAGAAATAACACTCTCATCTGAGGATAATGATTTTGTTGTTATTTAGTTGCTAAGTTGTATCTGACTCTTTGTGACCCCCATGAACTGCAGCCTCTGTCCCATGCTCCTCCATTGAGGGGATTCTCCAGGCAAGAATACTGGAGTACGGTAGCCATTTCCTTCTCCAGGGGATCTTCCCACCCAGGGATCATACCATGGTCTCCTGCATTACAGGCAGATTCTTTACTGCCTGAGCTACAATGGAAGCTCCAAAAGAATCTACAGATAAAGAAATTTTAAATACCATATAAAAATATGAAGTACTTAGGAATAAATTTAATAAAAGTTGTGTAAGACTTCTATACAGAAACAATACAGCTTTACTGAAAAACATTTAAAATGACAAGTGAATGCAGACTTTAAGATTCATAGATTAAAAGACTTGATAACAAGATGCCAATTCTTCCTAGATTGATTTATATAGTCAGTAGAATAAAAATCTCAACAGGTTTCTTTTTTTAAGTTGACAAGATGATTCTAAAAAAGAGCTTGTACATTTTTGGAAAAGCAGCAAAAGATAGGAGATTAATAATGCATTTTATAGAACCATAATAATCAAGATTGTATGGTACTGGCATTGGAACAGACAAAATTATCAACCAGAAGGAGAGCACAGTTCAGAAAACAGACCTAGGCATAAAAGGCACTTGATATATAACACACTGAGCATGTCCAAAGGAGATCAGTCCTGGGTGTTCATTGGAAGGACTGATGCTGAAGCTGAAACTCCAATACTTTGGCCACCTATGCAAAGTGTTGACTCATTGGAAAAGACCCTGATGCTGGGAGGGATTAGGGGCAGGAGCACAAGGGGACGACAGAGGATGAGACGGCTGGATGGCATCACCAACTCAATGCATATGAGTTTAGGTGAGCTCAGGGAGTTGGTGATGGACAGGGAGGCCTGGCGTGCTGTGATTCATGGGGTCGCAAACAGTTGGACACGACTGAGCAACTGAACTGAACTGAGCTAACTGAGCATGTCAGCTATCCCAATTAATGGGACTGGAGCTAAGGGTCCATATAAAAAAGAAATTGTACTCATATGCAAATAAATCCAACACGAATCAATTAAAAACCTCAATGTGAAAGGAAAAACTATAGGATTAATTATCTTGATGACTATAGGATTTCTTAAACAAGACACAGCACACATTACTCATAAAGAAAAAGATTGGTAAACCTAACCACTTCATATAAAGAACTTTCATTAAGACACTGTTCAAAAAAAAAAGAGAAAAGCCACAAAGTCAGAGAAGATGTTTGTGACAGAGGACCAATATCTAGGCTATACAAAGAATTTCTTTTGTATTGGAACAGCACTATTTTACAATCCTAATGAACAAACAGATCTATGTACTAAGAATCAGCAGCCACTAACACCACAGAAGGGAGAGCCACAGATTATGTGCCTTCTAAAGAGGAACCTAACACCTATTACAAAGAAGTTACGGTGAAAAACAAACAAATGGAGTCTGGTTCTGACTAAGCTTCTAGATCCAACTGCTAATTTACAGCAAATGCAGGGGACAGAAGCTATACACTATACTATGGGAATACAAATTGCAAAGCTACTATTATGGTAAACACTACAGGACAAATGATACAGTTTTTTACAATGAATGAATTTCAAGGGGGAAAGAAGAGAAAGAGGAAAATCCACTAAAATTTAAGAGAAGAAGATATTAAAAAAAAAAGGATAAAACTAAACTACAGTGTTTAGGAATATAAACTTGGGTGATAAAACTTAAAAAAAAAAAGAGACCATAGATTTTATTGGGATTATGGTTTCTTTTAGAGGGAAGAGGTAAATGAATTTTCCTACGAGTTTCCTGGAAAGTTCCTATCTTCTGACATGTGGCATTTCAAGGGTATTGACCTTATAATAATTCATTAAGTTGAACATCTGTTTTATATGGCTTTCTATATTTTTGTTGTATTTAATAATAAAAAATTAAAATATGAAAAGAAGATCTAAAAATTAGATAATGATAAGTTGGTGGAGAGGAAAGGGTAGTAATATAACTATTAAATTCTCATTTTCCTAATAGGGAGGCAACAGATAAAAATCTTCAATTTACTAAAACACAGAGGCAAAAGCACAGTATTTAAATAGATATTACTATACACTACAGAAGACTGTCAATGAGATCGATATAATTTTTTTAAAAAGAGGTATTTAATATTCAGGTAAGAAATAAAGTATGACCCAAGGTTATGGTAGGGATGGANTCTTCAATTTACTAAAACACAGAGGCAAAAGCACAGTATTTAAATAGATATTACTATACACTACAGAAGACTGTCAATGAGATCGATATAATTTTTTTAAAAAGAGGTATTTAATATTCAGGTAAGAAATAAAGTATGACCCAAGGTTATGGTAGGGATGGAGACAGAAATAAGATGAATTTGAGGATTACCTAACAAAAACAATCAAATAGGCTTGATGTAACCAAATACTGAACTCTGGTTATATACGTGCTTCAAAGTGTTATGACTTAGCAATTCTGAAGGCACTTATTAATGTGTGTACTGTAAGAATGAGCAAACACTAAAAACATTACTAAGTAGGTTGTGGCTAACAAGAGCCAGCTAAAAGGCATCTTTGCTGTGAGGAGTCAGGGTGGTGGTTATTCTGAGTCAAGGAGGGAGAAGTAAGGTACCATTTGTAGCTGGAAATGGGTAAGATGAGTTTCCCAAGTCTTAGTAACGTTCTGTTTCTTGACTGGGTGGCAATTACACAGATTAAAATTTCATTTTTAATTTTGTGAAAATTTATTAACCCATACATGTATGATCTATACACTTCAAGCTAGAGAAAAAGACAGACACACACACTTCTGATTACAACAATATAAACATATATAAACAGTGTAAGCAAAGACTACAGAGAAATGTAGACAAATTAAATGGTTCCATTTGTTAATGTACTGAGACAATGTAAATGTCTAAATGTTTAAAACTGTCATCCACCAGGGAACTGTGAAAAATGCTAGATAAACATGGGTCTGGACACCACCTATAACATTTTCACATCCTTGGATAGTTGGCCCTGGTCTGGGAGAGGTAGAGATCCACTGACAACCAACAGGAAAGATACAGTCAAAATGTAAAACCTATAGAATACTCCAATTAGTTGCTTTCTCAGCATTGTTATAGGAATGATACAAATTCAGGATACAAGCATGACAGTATCATAAATCTTCTCAATGACTCCAGCCCCTATTTTTGCCACATCAAGGANCTCATTGGAAAAGACTCTGATGCTGGGAGGGATTGGGAGCAGGAGAAGGGGATGACAGAGGATGAGATGGCTGGATGGCATCACCAACTCGATGGACGTGAGTCTGAGTGAACTCTGGGAGTTGGTGATGGACAGGGAGGCCTGGTGTGCTGCGATTCCTGGGGTCGCAGAGTCACACATGACTGAGCGACTGGACTGAACTGAACTGAATGCAATACATGATCCATTAATTTTTTCTGTAAAGGATGTCACCATGACAATTGGCAAAATCTAAAGGTCATATTAAAAACACTATTACATTAATGTTAATTTCGTAATTTTGATATGTGGTTATGGATCTACCATTAGGAAATGCACACTGAAGGATAAAGAGGCAACTGATCTGTATGCTTCAGGAAAAAATGACAACACACACACACACAGATAAGGCAAATGTAGTAAAATGTTAACATATTAGGAATGTGCCAGAAGGTTTTTGTTTTATTCTAGCAACTTTTCTATAAGTCTGAAACTATGTTGATAAATTAAAAGAAAAATATAAAGGAAAACCCAACAGAATTACAATGCTACATTCACAAAGTGGGATGTTTTAACCATTTCTCTAAGTAACGAATAAAACAAGCAAACAAAAAGTAAAGCTACAGAAAATTTAAGCAACCCAATTAACAACCAGGACGTAATGGAGATACACAGAACACTTGATGCAACTGAAGAACACATCCATTCATTTCAAGTCAATATAGAACATTTATAATATTTAGCAGTATTCCCAACCATAAAGGAAAACATTACAGCTTTTTAAGACTAAATCACAAGAGTACTGATCAGTTAAAAGAAAGTGAAAGTTGCTCAGTTGTGCCCAACTCTTTATGACCCCATGGACTATATATATAGTCCATGGAACGCTCCAGGCCGCAATACTGGAGTGCGTAGCCTTTCCCTTCTCCAGGGATTCGTCCCAACCCAGGGGCTGAACCCAGGTCTCCTGCATTGCAGGCAGATTCTTTACCAGCTGAGCCACAAGGAAAATCCAAGAATACTAGAGTGGGTAGCCTACGCCTTTTCTAGTGGATCTTCCCGACCCACGAATTGAATGAGGGTCTCCTGCATTGCAAGTGGAGTCTTTAGCAACTGAGCTATGAGGGAAGCCCAATTAGGCCTCACCTAATGTTCTGTATTAGCGAGGTGGTACACTTTAGCCACCATGGACAATGCTATCAAGTGTGCTGCGAAGGGAGGAAGGCTCTCTGCATGTGGAAAAGCTCCAACCCCTCTTCTTCAGACATTGCAACAGTAACAACCAGACAACCAAGGCATATGGGCCAGTCCAACAGGTAATGCTGTGAGAAATAAATTACCTCAAGGGATGAAGTTACCTCAGCAATTACTTTCCTTCTTGTTCCCCCTAATCAAATCTATTGTTTTTCCAGGAGTTACGTATGGATGCAAGAGCTGGACCATAAAGAAGGCTGAGCGCCAAAGAACTGATGTTTTTGAACTGTGGTGATGGAAAGATTCTTGAGACACCAAAGAGATCAAACCAGTCAATCCTAAGAGAAATCAACCCAAATATTCCATTGGAAGGACTAGTGCTGCAGCTGAAGTTCCAATACTTTGGCCACCTGATGCGAAGAGCCGACTCATTGGAAAACACCCTGATGCTGGAAAAGATTGAGGACAAGAGGCAAAGAGGGTGACAGAGGATGAGATGGTTGGATGGCATCACTGACTCAAAGGACATGAGTTTGAGCAAGCTCCGGGAGATAGTGAAGGAGAGGGAAGCCTGGCATGCTGCAGTCCATGGGGTCGCAAAGAGATGGACATGATTTAGCAACTGAACAACAACAATATATGTGAAATAAAGAGACGGAAAACTAATGATTTAACCAACCACTTCAAGAAATGAGAACAGTAAAATAAACACTGAAGAAAACTTTTAAAAGAAAATAAAGGTAAAAGCAGAAATTAATGATCACAGAGATTAACAAAGTCAGTAGTTCTTTGTTTTTTTAAGAAAATTTTAAAAATCTCTGGTGAGACTGATCAGTATTTAAAAATAGAGAAAGCAATTAGGCACTCAACATCAGGAACAACAACAACAAAAAAATAAAGAGAACTGAATTAAATATGATTTGCATATTATAATGAATAATTTCATACAAAATGTGAGAATTTAGATGAAATGGACAAATTCCTAGAAAAACGTAACTTAGCAAAACTGACTCAACAAGAGAAAACCTGATCAGTCCTTGTAACTATGAACGATATTAAATTGGTAGTCAATATTTCCTAGACTAGATGACTTTGCCAGCTGATTATTTCAGTCAAGGAACAAATAATTCCCCTAATCTTATGTAAAAATTCTTCCATAGTTTAGAAAAAGGAAGTATTCCTCAACTCACACTATGAGGTTAGCACAATCTTTAACAGCAAAATGTGAAAGAACAAAAAAATCATAGGTTACTTTTACTCATAAACCTAGGCACAAAATTTGTAAAATACCAGCAAACTGAACTAAGCAATATAAAATAAAAAGGATAATAAATAACACCCAAATTGGATTTATTTTAGGAATGCAAGATTAGTGTTAACAGAAACCAATTATTATGCTTCACCACAATTACACACTGAAAGAGAAAATTATGTAATAACCCTAACAGTATAAATAAGCATTTGATCAAATTCAATACCCATTCATGATAAATATGCTCAGCAAACAAGGAATACAAGATAATTTCCTCAATATGACAGAGTATTTACTGAAAGTTGAAAGCAAAAACCATGCTTAAAGGTAAAATGTTGAAAACTTTGTCTCTGAGATCAGGAGTAAGACAAGAATATTCAACGTTATCTATCACTTCATTCAAAAACGGTGAGGTGTCTGGTGCATAGTCTGATTCAGTGCAGTAAGGCAAGAAAGAACAATCTTAAGAATTAGAAAGGAAGAAATAACACTCTCATCTGAGGATAATGATTTTGTTGTTATTTAGTTGCTAAGTTGTATCTGACTCTTTGTGACCCCCATGAACTGCAGCCTCTGTCCCATGCTCCTCCATTGAGGGGATTCTCCAGGCAAGAATACTGGAGTACGGTAGCCATTTCCTTCTCCAGGGGATCTTCCCACCCAGGGATCATACCATGGTCTCCTGCATTACAGGCAGATTCTTTACTGCCTGAGCTACAATGGAAGCTCCAAAAGAATCTACAGATAAAGAAATTTTAAATACCATATAAAAATATGAAGTACTTAGGAATAAATTTAATAAAAGTTGTGTAAGACTTCTATACAGAAACAATACAGCTTTACTGAAAAACATTTAAAATGACAAGTGAATGCAGACTTTAAGATTCATAGATTAAAAGACTTGATAACAAGATGCCAATTCTTCCTAGATTGATTTATATAGTCAGTAGAATAAAAATCTCAACAGGTTTCTTTTTTTAAGTTGACAAGATGATTCTAAAAAAGAGCTTGTACATTTTTGGAAAAGCAGCAAAAGATAGGAGATTAATAATGCATTTTATAGAACCATAATAATCAAGATTGTATGGTACTGGCATTGGAACAGACAAAATTATCAACCAGAAGGAGAGCACAGTTCAGAAAACAGACCTAGGCATAAAAGGCACTTGATATATAACACACTGAGCATGTCCAAAGGAGATCAGTCCTGGGTGTTCATTGGAAGGACTGATGCTGAAGCTGAAACTCCAATACTTTGGCCACCTATGCAAAGTGTTGACTCATTGGAAAAGACCCTGATGCTGGGAGGGATTAGGGGCAGGAGCACAAGGGGACGACAGAGGATGAGACGGCTGGATGGCATCACCAACTCAATGCATATGAGTTTAGGTGAGCTCAGGGAGTTGGTGATGGACAGGGAGGCCTGGCGTGCTGTGATTCATGGGGTCGCAAAGTTGGACACGACTGAGCAACTGAACTGAACTGAGCTAACTGAGCATGTCAGCTATCCCAATTAATGGGACTGGAGCTAAGGGTCCATATAAAAAAGAAATTGTACTCATATGCAAATAAATCCAACACGAATCAATTAAAAACCTCAATGTGAAAGGAAAAACTATAGGATTAATTATCTTGATGACTATAGGATTTCTTAAACAAGACACAGCACACATTACTCATAAAGAAAAAGATTGGTAAACCTAACCACTTCATATAAAGAACTTTCATTAAGACACTGTTCAAAAAAAAAAGAGAAAAGCCACAAAGTCAGAGAAGATGTTTGTGACAGAGGACCAATATCTAGGCTATACAAAGAATTTCTTTGGTATTGGAACAGCACTATTTTACAATCCTAATGAACAAACAGATCTATGTACTAAGAATCAGCAGCCACTAACATCACAGAAGGGAGAGCCACAGATTATGTGCCTTCTAAAGAGGAACCTAACACCTATTACAAAGAAGTTACGGTGAAAAACAAACAAATGGAGTCTGGTTCTGACTAAGCTTCTAGATCCAACTGCTAATTTACAGCAAATGCAGGGGACAGAAGCTATACACTATACTATGGGAATACAAATTGCAAAGCTACTATTATGGTAAACACTACAGGACAAATGATACAGTTTTTTACAATGAATGAATTTCAAGGGGGAAAGAAGAGAAAGAGGAAAATCCACTAAAATTTAAGAGAAGAAGATATTAAAAAAAAAAGGATAAAACTAAACTACAGTGTTTAGGAATATAAACTTGGGTGATAAAACTTAAAAAAAAAAAGAGACCATAGATTTTATTGGGATTATGGTTTCTTTTAGAGGGAAGAGGTAAATGAATTTTCCTACGAGTTTCCTGGAAAGTTCCTATCTTCTGACATGTGGCATTTCAAGGGTATTGACCTTATAATAATTCATTAAGTTGAACATCTGTTTTATATGGCTTTCTATATTTTTGTTGTATTTAATAATAAAAAATTAAAATATGAAAAGAAGATCTAAAAATTAGATAATGATAAGTTGGTGGAGAGGAAAGGGTAGTAATATAACTATTAAATTCTCATTTTCCTAATAGGGAGGCAACAGATAAAAATCTTCAATTTACTAAAACACAGAGGCAAAAGCACAGTATTTAAATAGATATTACTATACACTACAGAAGACTGTCAATGAGATCGATATAATTTTTTTAAAAAGAGGTATTTAATATTCAGGTAAGAAATAAAGTATGACCCAAGGTTATGGTAGGGATGGAGACAGAAATAAGATGAATTTGAGGATTACCTAACAAAAACAATCAAATAGGCTTGATGTAACCAAATACTGAACTCTGGTTATATACGTGCTTCAAAGTGTTATGACTTAGCAATTCTGAAGGCACTTATTAATGTGTGTACTGTAAGAATGAGCAAACACTAAAAACATTACTAAGTAGGTTGTGGCTAACAAGAGCCAGCTAAAAGGCATCTTTGCTGTGAGGAGTCAGGGTGGTGGTTATTCTGAGTCAAGGAGGGAGAAGTAAGGTACCATTTGTAGCTGGAAATGGGTAAGATGAGTTTCCCAAGTCTTAGTAACGTTCTGTTTCTTGACTGGGTGGCAATTACACAGATTAAAATTTCATTTTTAATTTTGTGAAAATTTATTAACCCATACATGTATGATCTATACACTTCAAGCTAGAGAAAAAGACAGACACACACACTTCTGATTACAACAATATAAACATATATAAACAGTGTAAGCAAAGACTACAGAGAAATGTAGACAAATTAAATGGTTCCATTTGTTAATGTACTGAGACAATGTAAATGTCTAAATGTTTAAAACTGTCATCCACCAGGGAACTGTGAAAAATGCTAGATAAACATGGGTCTGGACACCACCTATAACATTTTCACATCCTTGGATAGTTGGCCCTGGTCTGGGAGAGGTAGAGATCCACTGACAACCAACAGGAAAGATACAGTCAAAATGTAAAACCTATAGAATACTCCAATTAGTTGCTTTCTCAGCATTGTTATAGGAATGATACAAATTCAGGATACAAGCATGACAGTATCATAAATCTTCTCAATGACTCCAGCCCCTATTTTTGCCACATCAAGGACGGGAAACCTAGAACAAAGTCCTCATGTCTCAAACGAAAAATGACATCAAAAGCTAATTTCAGTTTAGAGAATTGTGTAAAATTCATGTGGGACAAACACAGAAATGGATACAGACAGCACTTCAGCAGAGAGGGAAGGAGGAGAATCTTATTTGCAAATGGATGTGCTTCTCTGCTGACAATAGCAGAAGAGACACCCTTTATCACTCAGGAGACTCCAGGAGACAGTGTGTTAATGCCAGGGCCTGTGTTTTGAGCTGCTGCAACCTCAACCTCTAGAAGATTCTTAGCACTTTGGCTAATGGGTACTACAGCCTCCAAACCCGGCACTCAGCCAACCTGGTCTCCAAGGACCAGACTTTTTGAGTGTCCTGCCAGCCCTGCCAGGAAGTCAGCTCCTGAAGCGTCCCTTCTGCAACCTGTGCTCTTGCCCAAAGCAAGGGAACAGACTGCCTGCTGTGGCTGCTGAAAGTCAGAGTCACTGACCCATTTCCAAAAGGCAAAGAACATCAGGAGTCAAGAGCTTTCATCTCATCATCTGCATCTAGGCCCGTCTCTGGGTTATCTCTGACAAGGTCATGGGGATGCTATAATCCTGAAGCTGCAGAAGAATTTTCACATGTGCCCATCCCCCCCACAGCAGCATTTTTTTCTTTCTGTAGAGCAGTCTATGAAGTATTCCTAACTAATTAAGTCTGATCAGGGAGAAAGGCTACAATGAAGTAAAAAGGAAGTGTCTGGGAGATAAAGTGATTTGGGATCACCATAGGGATGCAGCTATTACAGAGCAAGTAAATTTGGTGTCCCAAAGCTTAAAACCTCCCCTTTAATTCCCCAGAAAGAGCATGGTCCACTTTGACCATGTTCTCTGTTGAGAGCAACCTGTGAACTTTTCTGAAGACTTTGGGTAGGTAACAGACTATCATGTCAGGAGTCACAAGCCACTGTCCTAGTAAAAGTCTCCACCCCTCTCCCTCTGCAGGCTGCAGAGCACTGTGCCTTCACTTCCTCTGCCAGCACCTCTGGGGAGGCTCTGCTGTGTGAGGAAGACACGTTTGGCTCTGAACCTTCTCAGTCCCAATCTGAGGGAGCCTCCCTCACTCCTTAAGAAATGAAGTCCATACACACACTGCAAGATGAGAAAACAGACAAAGCCAGCTAGAGAGGAAACCTAGAGACACCAACAAATTGCAATGTAGGTTTTGTCTGGCTTTGGTTCAGGTGAACAAACTTAAAAAAAATACTACTTTAAGAACACTGAGTGAATATGTGTTGATTAATTAAAGAATTTTTCAGATGTGAAAATATGATTCTCTTTCTTAAAAAGTCCTTATTTTTTGATACACATTCTCAACTAAGGATATTAAATGATATGACTAATGAGAATATGCTTTAGAATAAGTGGAGTGGGGAGGAGGAGGCTGATGCAGGAACATGAAACAAGACTGGCCATGAGTTAAGTGTTTAAACGGGGTAATAGAGACAGGCATTCATACTATTCTCTTCATATGTGTGTGTGTACACACATGTGTACATATGTACCAAACATGTGTGGGGAGAGGGGTTACCTTTTCAAAAATAAGTGTTGTGTTTTTTTTAAAGTCAGAGTGTTTCTCTAGAGTCACCAGAGAATCTGATTCTCCTCAGACAAGTGAGTGAAAAGGGTATCTTTTCTTCTTAGCTGATTCTTTGACTGAGGATACCCAGCCTAAACATCTCTGCAGTAAAACCACTGAAACGCAGGCTTAAGATTCTTGATAAGCCAAAGCGGATGTACCGCCTGTCATCTCAAAACCAGCACCCTGCCATGGCTAGTTGGTGTCCAGCAGCCAGGCATCACTCTGTTCTTTGCTCAGCTGGCAGGGACTTGCAGCATCTATTGCTCAGCATGCAGGCAGCCTGCAGCAAGGTAAGTCCCTGATGAACAAGTGCTGAGTAAAGATCTGAAACCCTGCCTCAGCCTGCCTCCCTCCATCCCCCAGCCAGGCTCCTCCCTTGCAGAATTCTTTTTTTTTTTTCCTGCGTCACAAACACAAAATGGAGTTAGCTGGGAGCAAAAACAATCTGTCTAAAATGGCTGAATGCAGCAGGGAGTGCCAGGCAATAAAGCGAAGGGAAAGGGCACCCCCTGCTGTCCAATACAGGGACCCTATTTTTCTTTTATCACTATTTTTGCATGTCAAAACAATCAATCCTACAGAGTCCAAGCTAATTTTGTCATGAATCTTGATATCTATATTGAATTCTAAATTTTGGAGAGTAGAAATTGAGGCTAAGAAGGAAAAATAATTCTCAGTTTCTAAAGAAAGAGCAGAGTCAAGGCATAAGGTCAGCAGCCCAAGTCCCAGTTGTTATTTGGTTATGATTAGTAACGGTTCCTAAAAGCCCTCAGAACGGAAGGGAGGTCCGTCTCCATGCAGTATTCCCCAACTTCAGGATGAGCTAATGGCCCCCCGAGTCCAACTAGAGCCATCACTTCCCCAGGAATTCCTGCTGTGGACTTCTCTCAGTGAAGACCACAAACAGGAAACGGAGGAGTGGTGAGTTGCCTGACATCCTGGCAACTAAGTTCCTAAGAGTCGCAGGTGGGAGTGACTAAGAAGGGTAGGAAGAAGGATCTGGGGGAAATTCTGCTGAGAAAACAAGACTGGCTCTAAAGCCAGTTACCCCTAAAGGGGTGAAAGATCCAGACTGATGCAAAAAACAACTCCACCTATCCTTAATTCTCACTCACTGACATGCTCTGCCCAGGATGGAGCCTGAGGCATCTGTCCCTACTCTATAGGGAACACCCTCCATAATCTCATGCTACAGCTCCTTTGAGTAAACTGAATATGACTAAAGGACAGCACATGAGAAAGATGGAAAAAGCAAATGTTGAGAAATCCATGGATCCAAGGCACCAATGGTTTTCACTACTTAAATGAGGCAGCACAAACATGTGAGTTTATCCAATGTCCATAAAGTGAGATAACAGCAATACATACAACACACATGAGCACAGACTCATAGTAGCAAGTTTTTGTTTTTAAATGGACTCTGGTACCACTGCAGTTCTCTCTAAAAAAATTGGGTCTTTATAGAAGAGTCTCTTCAGCGTATCTGAAAGATTAGAATACTGTGTTAGATCTCTAGGAAATAATAGCAGGCTTTCTGTGAGGATAACACAGCTATGGAATCACCAAGTCTACCTGGCATACAACAAACCATGTCTCTTCAGCTTTACAAGAACTCTGATTCTGGGAAGAGGACACAGCAAGAGAAGCCTATCATGTGTAAGGCACCCATGGCCAGGATTTCTACTTTATATTCCCCTCCACTGTGATATGAGGGAAACTGAGCACCCTCAAAGTCACTCAGAGGCAGACACCACTGTGGGGAGGATAGTGAGGAGACAGATAAACAGCATGCCAGCTAACAGCTGTTTATCCCTGCCCAAAGGTAACCAGATTTCTATCACTGACCTCTTAGCCAAAACAAACACCCATCTGCGAAATCACACAGAACTGGACAGTAACAGATGTGCAAGCTATAAAGAAGAATGGAGCAAACTCGCAGAAATGGCTAAACCTGAAGGTCAAGAACAAGGCCAGACAGAATTCCAAATCTATAAGAACCTAGTGCTGAGAGTTGTTAGCAAGAAGGGGGCACCCAGAAGTGTGAAAGGGTGGCAGAAAAGCAGTGTTCAAAATCTGGGCACTTCACAAGCAATCCGCTCATTCAGACAGTAAGACAGTCAGTGAGCTTCTCACAGATACTTTCCCAGCACACCCAGGACAGTGACTCAGTAAGGGTGTGCTAACAACCAGACCAGCTTCAGAGATGTGGGTGGGCAGGGGCTAGAAGGATGGGCACTGTCCCAAGCAAGTCAGCAAAAGGGTAGGACAGGTTTATGCAAAGGAACAGGAGGGCGAGAGGCCAGGAGAAAAGGCATCAAATTAAGGTACTAGGAATAAAGACTTCTCCTTTCTTAAAAAAAAATGAATCAGGATCTAAATAAAGGGTTGACATATTTTTATAATCTCTTTTAACCTGTATGTTCCCTTCCATCTCCTTTTCTCTCTTGAGAGTCATTTGTTAAAGAAATCAAGACACTGGTCACTGACGAAAGGTGAAGAGCACTGGCACAGGGCCAGGATGGTATCCAGCAGTGGGTACCTCAGCCTTTTCTAACATTCCTGCCTTCTTGCCCCTCCTGTCAGTAATGCTAAATTTCAGAGCACAAAGGACCTGGGGTAAAATCCTGGCTTGGTATTTACTTGCTATGAGCTCTCAGTAAACAAAGGACATAGTCATATCTGTCAGTTATAAAATGAAGATGATACCTATTTGGCAGCATTGTTTCGATAATCAGAAAGAATAAGTGATAAGCCTCTGTCACAGTATCTGACATTAAATACATATTCTGGGATAAAATGGAATGAGAAGATAAAATAGCTTCATGTTTTTCTAGGTGCTGGGAGCAGTTTTAGTCTTTGCCCAGCCTTACCCCCTCTTACCGCCGCCCTCAACCTAAATACAGAGTAAACTGCAGACTTCTAAGCCATTCTCTGTAACAAAGGATCCTAGAAATATCCTCCATTTTATTTTGGGTTTTGGGAGGGGAAGTAACGGGATAAAAGCATAACAAATAGAACAGATGGAATGAACACCCAGCCCCCAGCCTGAATCTGCAGCTGCTGGTTTTCGTCACATTGCTGTTTTTTTCCTTTCTTTGTTCCTGAGGTGGAAGCCAGGATAGGGTGGGGAAGAGGGGGGAGAAGGGGTGGGGATGAGGACAGGACCGTCATCAGTTACAGAAAGTCACCTGATGGTCTCCTCCAATCCCTGGTTTCTGACCTNCCAGCCTGAATCTGCAGCTGCTGGTTTTCGTCACATTGCTGTTTTTTTCCTTTCTTTGTTCCTGAGGTGGAAGCCAGGATAGGGTGGGGAAGAGGGGGGAGAAGGGGTGGGGATGAGGACAGGACCGTCATCAGTTACAGAAAGTCACCTGATGGTCTCCTCCAATCCCTGGTTTCTGACCTCACAATATGGAACCTGAGCCAAAATGGCTCAACTGCGCACACCCCGTGGCTGAAGAGAAAAGTGCAAGCAGAGCAGGAGGAAAGCAAGCCGAATAGGAACAGGGGGATTTGGAAGGATTTGAGCAGGTTTTCTTGTAAAGAAGAAATTTAAACACACAGACAGGCAGACAGAAGAGTGTCTAATCTTCTCATCTAACAGATCCAAGAGAAAACAAATCGCGACTTTTAGAACAGAGCTGGAATCACTGTGGGATTAGGAGAGAAGAATGGCCATCCCATCTTGCAGATGAGGGGCCACCAATGCCCTTCTGTGACTGGGGTTTTAGGGTTCCCTTACCCAGGGGGGTGCACAAAAGAACAGTCTTTTAAAAGCTGTAGTCTGACTTTTCAAAGAGAAGCAGGCTAGGATTACTAGGGAGAATGAAGTAAAAGATGCTCTTACCTGCTTCACAGAACTGGATAATAGAGCTCCAGTGTCTTTGGAGGGATTCATTTATTAGGTCCAAATACTTCTAGAAACCTCATTTTCACACATCCTGGCCACTAGCAAATTTCCTTTTTAACCCTTTTGTCTGCTATTATAAAAATAAGTTGACCACAGTATAGAAAAGTTGAAGTGAAAAAAACCCAGCACCCTAACAAAATCTGTTAACAATATTCTGGTACATTTCCTTTCTGACTTTTATTTCTTCACTTTTTCCCCCGTAAAACACAATTGCAATAAGGGTTGTATATGACTACTTCCTGCTTTTTCCCACGTAACACTCTATCATGAGCATTCTTCCATGTTGCTCCAAAGGCGATGGGCCAGAGTCATACAATGGGACAGTTACAGGGTATTAAGTTCTACAGGAATTTTCTCCAGAACAAAAACTACATAGGAAGGCCATGCCCTTTCATGGGTAGTGACACAAAGCTCTGCTCCTGCTCCAGTGAAGCAGCCAGAGGTCTGGAGGGCCCTTAGCAGAAATTCTCAAGTCTCTCTTCCCCACACCATATTGGCTGTAAGGCTGTAATATCAACTGTTGTGTCTTCAGAGTTGGTGTGGATAACTAACTGTTCAGTTGTTACATGAAGTTATGCAAGAGAAGCAGGAAAAACAAAACAGCACATGTGCACACTAAGATGCAGTGAGATCAAAAGGGTTACTGCAGGGACTGTTCCAAAAACGGACAGAGTACTTCCTTACTATACGTATTTCTGTCTTATTGTAGTGTTTTATTATAAAAGTGACAACTAAAAACTTTTAAATTTACAATTTTTTTAAATGAGAAAGATCTCTACGTACTAATACGAAAAATCTCCAGGATACAGGAGCAAGGTATAGAAGAGTACAGATAGCACTTTTGGTGAAGGGAGAGAACATAAAAATCTGTATTAGTATGTGCTACAAAGGCAGTTTTCAAAACCACTGAACGAAATTAATAAAATGGCTACTTCTTGGGAGTTTCCTGGCAGTCCAGAGGTCAGGACTCAGCGCTTTCACTGCCGTGGCCCAGTTTCAATCCCTGCTCAGACAACTAGGATCCCACAAGCTGTGCATCTCAGCCAGGGACAGAGAAAGGTTGAGATGGATGAATACTAGGAAGGGAATGAGACTTTTAAAAATATCATCTTGACTTCTGAAGTACCTGTATTATTTGCATAGAAAATGAGGTAATACAAAAGCAGAAATAAAAGCCCCAGAAGAAACATTCTATAGTGAAGACACCCTTGGTACTTCCTGAAAACTAGTATGTCCTTATGTTTGGAGGGACATTTGTCTCCTACCAGCAGAAAACCAAGTTCAGACCCAATGACTCCCAAGGACTATAAGGGATCCTCAGAACAGTGCTTTTCCCTTGAGGCACCAGCGCCAGGCTCCAGTAAGGAGCCCTGGAGCACCAATCACTCTTCTGCAAAACCTGCCCAAAGCTCAGCTCTGCTCTGACACTTCCCTGAGACCCCGTTCCTCTTATTAAACACATCTCTAATCTCTACCGACTCCAGGTGTCCATGGTGAGAGAATAACCAAACGTGAGTAAGAGTTATTCCCAGTCAGATGCAACATCCTTCCATCATGACCTGGACCCCTTCCAGTCCCTCACAACTCCATCTCTGTCGTGTGGGCCTGAGAGAGCTCTCACTACCTGTCCTCCACCCACCCTCTCCAGGCCAGTCAGTTTCTCAGTACTTCCAGCTACTTCACTGACTTCAGAGAACTTCCCCTTCTAAGATGCCTGTTGAGATCTGGCTGGGAAGATGGCAAGAAAAGAAGTTTGTAAAAGCAAGTGTGGTAGCATTTAACAGAAAATGTCATATTGTTTCCTAACTGATCTGCATGACCTCCATAAAAACAAGGATAATTATACAATATTCACTCTGACAGAGACATCAAAAATGTTATTACCAGAAAAAGTAAAAGGCAGCTTTCAGACTATAGCAGAGAATGGAAGACAGTGAGTAGAAAATGGAAAAAGAAACAAACACTGAGGTAATGGATTGAGCCATATTAATGTATCTATAACAAAATTATATGAGGAGCTTGTTAAAGACATACCCTTCTACAGTTCCTGTAACTCAGAAGCTCTGGAGGTATAGAGCCCAGGTATTTACCTCCTCACGTAATCCTTATGTGCACTCAAGTTTGGGAATTACTGGGAGGAACAGATATTTAAAGATAGGGACTAACTGCACTCAGATGACAGGAGCTGAAGCAATATTCATCCCATACAGGATGGTTTAAGTCTCAGACAGTGCCATACAAAGGGACATTTTGTCAGAAATCAAATCTGGAAACTGTAGGCAATGGGAGATGGGACCTTGAGTTTAAAAGCTACAGTTGCAGTCTGTGTGTCTAGAAGAGTAACAGAGGCACACACTAAAGTCTGAATAGTTAGAGAGAAGCTCTAACACTGGGATTATTTTAAGATAATCAGAAGTTAATAAATGACAGAAGGGTTGACTATATACAAAAACCTTTTTGCACCAGCAAATTCTACCCAAGGCAGGCTAGGGGAATTCCCTGAAGGAGATTAATTCAGTACAGTATCTCTGGGAAATGATCAGTAAATAATCAGGGTAAATGTAAATTCTATTACATGCTTGAAGTACCTATTCAGTAGAAACTGAGACAAAGATGATATTATGAATGTGTGTATAACGGGATTACAAATATATACATATAATGAACAACCAAAATGGTAAAATATCAATATAAGCCTTTCTTTAAGTCTCTGAAAGGAAGGCTGTTTTCATGAAGCTATCAGACTAAAACGAAAACAAAACCAAAAACATTCTCCAGCCTCTGGGTCCCCAGAGAACAACAACATTGCTCCTCCAGGAATATAAGCGGCAATGCGACAAGATCCTTTTCTTAAAGGGCAAGCTACAGCTTCCTGTCTTCATTTTTACTTACAGTCCTCCAAATGAATTTCCTGACAGGTAGAGGGCAGCATACCAGGCAGAGCGTATTTGAATACAACAGAGGATGCCGCTCTCTAACGTGCCTGCATCACTACCAGACGTAACAATGACACAGCTGAAATAGAAGAGCTCCATGCGCCATCTGGTGGCGAAAAAAGAGAAGCGCACACTGCAGATAAAACATACCAAATTCTTCTAGTTTAGAAGGAATTAAAAGTTAATTAGCTTTATCTGATGCCATCCTTCCTCAAATCTCCACGAGTAAGTCTTCTGTGGAATCTGTATCAGGAGCCTTCATGCATAAGCGTTAAAGTTTTACACCAGTTTAGCTCTCTATCCCCAAATACCTGTTGTAAGCAAGGAGCAACTCCTAACGCCTGGCCCCACTGTATGGAATAAGAAGCATCACTCAGGACAAAACAAACCAACCAACACAAGAAACTGGAAGGCTGTCAAAACAAGAGTGAGATGTAGACAGATAGCACCAAAGAAAACTTATCCAAGAAAAAAAGAAAAGTACAGTATGAGAACCGTAAGTTTAGAACTGAAAGGTATCTCTATCTATCTCATTTTACAGGTGAGGAAAGAGTCAAGGTAGGAAGGATAACCTTTGGTTCAATCTCATTAGTGATCAGATAACAAGGTAACACTTTTGCCTTATCAGAAATTAGCCAGTTTGGAAGGAAGTATAAAGTGGTAGAATTCTACACCAAGTAATTTGGGTCCAGAAATTTTATTTTTAATAATTTACTATGCAGAAATACAAGTATGCAGGGATAAATAGAAAATGTTTCTAGCAGCACTGCCTGTTATATAAAAATTAGAAGAATTATAAAGTTATAATTATAAAGTTATAAAGAATTTTAATTTAAATTCTCAATAAAGGATCATCTTGTACTATTTTATCTGACAGAATTCAACCATCCATTAGAAATGAGGCGGAACATGAAAAAAAAATATATATATATATAACTGAATCACTTTGCTGTAGACCAGAAACACAGCACTGTAAATCAACTTATACTTAAATTTTTAAAAAGAAAAATAATGAGGTAGATCTGTATCTAATGATATCAAGAGATGCTGAAACACGTCATGCAAAATACAAAGCAGTATATAACCAAATGGGATCATACACATCTCATTAAAAATATGTATATTACCTCACATTTCTATAATGTTATCTTTTATTTCCTCTGCCCCTTAATTTTCCAGTAAGGTTCTATTTGAAAAGTTGAAATTTGAAAAGTTTGAAAAGTTCCCACATTTTCTTCTCTGAATTAAAGAAGAAAAGAATTTTGCCTATTCCTTTATTAGAATAACATATACATATGAAAGGTATCTGGGCACTGAGAGGTGAGAAGGTGAATTTATACTTTCAGTGTGTTCTATACATTTGTTGAAGTGAGGATATCATGTTAGACCAGAAACTGGCTTTAGACAGGAACACAGTCACAGAGGAAGACACAGAAAGTAGGTTAAAGGAATGGTAGGAGTCTGTGTAACTTCTTCTGATTGTTTCCATTTTTTCAGTGAAGTAGGAAGTAGGGAACTGAATGGACTAGAAATGTTTAATATCTGATGGCCTAGTAAGGCCAAGCAACACCGCAAACTGAGCAGAGGAGAGGCAGGAGAAAGAACAGCCAGTGAGGCAGGAGAGAGACTGTGCGTCCTGAGCGCCAGGCGAGTAAAGTGTACCAAGGAGAGCAGGCTGCATCTCCAGTGTTTGCTTGCACAGCTGCAGGTGCAAGACAGATAGACGGAATCAACCAGGACTGTGATCCTGCCAATCAAGCATGATGAAATGAGAGAAAGAGGGAAGAATTATTATAATTTTGATGATAATTTTACCTGAGGAGAGTGAAAACTTCCAGGAGGTGAAGGATGGTGAAAAAAAAAGGATAAACGAAGTGGCTTCCTAGTGGGTTCAGGACTTCCCTGGTGGCTCAGACGGTAAAGCATCTGCCTACAATGTGAGAGAGCAGGGTTCGATGCCTGGGTCGGAAAGATCCTCTGGAGAAGGAAATGACAACCCACTCTAGTACTCTTGCCTGGAAAAGCCCATGGAAGGAGGAGCGTGGTATAGGCTACAGTCCACGGGGTCACAAACAGTAGGACACAACTGAGTGACTTCACTTTCACTTTCTTTCCTAGTGGGATTGGAAGATTGCTGGGGTTAGGGTACCAAAGACAGTGAGGTAAAAAGACGGAAGGTGGTGCTATTACAAAACACCCTCTCATCCTTTTTCTGTTTCTAAACTTATACCCACAGAACCCTGTTTTTAATTTGGGGACCATATCTTGAGTTCTCTAAAACCAAACTACTTCAGCATTTTATTTTATGCTGTTCCTATGGTTCAATCTCTCTTCACTTAGCTTTCTATCTAGTTTTTACTACACTGATGGATACATATACATATTTTGGGACATGAATTGTATCTTACACAAGAAAAAAAAAGGGGGGTAGTTTGAAATTGAGATTGCAGAGGGGCTGCAGTTCTGGTGACGACGGTGTAATTCAGATGGGTGAGATGGGGTGGAGTACAGATCACTGGAAAAGAAGAATGTAAGGAAATGTGAGGCCAGAATATTGACAGGGTCATGACCCTTCTGTATAGAAACTGCTAAGAATTAAGACACAAGGAGTCCTGGAGTACTGCAGAGGAGGAATAACTTGGGGTGTTAGTAGATGACAGCAAAGAGAAAAACTGGGTGATTATGATTCCATGTAATGAGATTTAAAAGTATGGGTTTTTAGGAAAGAAAAAGATGGACTGATCTGAAAGTGGCAATGAAGAACAAAGGGGACATCGATCCTATACACTGGGGTGAGGAGTATGAGAGGAACAAAACAACACATGAGAGGGCGAGAGGGAAAGCAGTGTTGAGGGAAAGCCAAGTTGCTGTTAGAGCAACAGAGTAAAGTTGATGACACAGGAGATTCTGTTAGCAATGGGCCATGAATTCCAGAGGGCACAGTGGACGCGTGTCAAGAGCTCAGATGAGATGGGAGGAGGAGGCAGAATAGGAGACACACAGAACCTGATAGGGATTTGAGTATGAGAGATGAGGATTCTGGGACTTCCTGTGGTAAGTGACAAAACCAACATAGATGACACAATAATAGATTCAGTGGGTTCACGGCAAACAGTGATGGCAAGGTTTGGAGTACAGTGGGTATGCGTTGTGGTTCTTTTACACTACTGCTGATGGACGATCACAACCCAGAGAAGGTGTAGTACTTATTCCACAGGCAGGAGTCCTTATAACCCTAGGTGATACAGGTAGATTTATGTCTTTAAATCACAGGGGAGTATTATCTGATATTACAGAACTTCCCAACTGCTCTGTGCTAACAGTCTGACCCTGCTCAAAATGCAAGACAAATTTGTAATTAAAAGACAAATGTTCACTTGAACAGCACTTCTGGTCCTAATCCTATACTCCTGAGAGGGTAGAAGTGAAACAAGGTATCTTTCTGCCGAAAGACTCACTGAGTAAGGTAGAGCATGATGAGCTTTTAGAAAACCTTATATCTGGAGGTTAAAGTTCCAGAGCCTGTAAAGATTCACTAGGATGTTTTCTGATAAAGATCCGACTGGGTGGCTGCCACCTAGTGGACAGAAGAGGCTCACAGGGAAAAGACCCTGAGGTCCCTTTAGGGAAAGATGGGGCTGTTTCTCTAACACAGGCACCTGATACAGTCTGAAGCTAAGCAAGCAGGCTCTGGAAGAGCAAGAGACAGATAAACCCACCACTTGCTGTTAATAGTTCTAACTTGGACTACAGCACAAACCTAGGAATCCAGACTCACATAGTCAAATCCTAATTAGAATACTGTTATTTATGAAATCCTCAGCTTTCTGTTAGGATCTTAATTTCAAAATTAAGAGCTTTTTCAAAATTACCATCACTAACCATTTGTAGAACTGCTCTGATGCTCACTATTTTGGAAATGCACCTCACACTTTAACAGGGCGAGGGCTGATGCCACATATTGTCCACCGCACACCTACTAAGGATGATGAGCCTGCGGATCTTATAAGTCCAGAAGTTTTTTTGGAAGGAAGAAATAAACCTAAAAAGAAAAACATCACTGTACTCAGAACATCAGTTTTCACTTACCAACCTACATTTTAAGAGGCTATACTTTTAATGGGAACATGATTATCCACAAGAGTCAGAGTTAGAAGAAAGGCAGAATAAAAAACTAAAACTAGTTACCTTGTTTATACAAATGACCTGAGGCTACCAGGGTGATGAAAATGTTCCCGAAGAAAAGATGAAAAAGAATAAAATTTAACTGCTGAACATCTTCTCAGGAATTCAAGAAGTAGATTCAATAAAGAAACTATGATAAAAGATTCCTTGCTGATCACCCTGAGGAAAGTGAGAGAGTGAAAAAGGACTAGATGTTTTACAGCACTGCCTATCAAATCAAAATTCAAAATATTCTCTGTCAAGGAATAAATCAACTAAGTAAATCCCTGATTTACAGAAAGTCAGGAGATCAGAAACAAAAGAATAATCCTTAAGAGAAAAATGCATAAAGGATTCTGTAGTATCAATTTGGGGACCACTTTCTCTTTCTTCTCTGGTGACTCAGAGGTTAAAGCGTCTGCCTCCAATGTGGGAGACCTGGGTTCGATCCCTGGGTCGGGAAGATCCCCTGGAGAAGGAAATGGCAACCCACTCCAGTATTCTTGCCTGGAGAATCCCATGGACGGAGGAGCCTGGTGGGCTGCAGTCCATGGGGTCGCAAAGAGTCAGACGACTGAGCGACTTTACTCACTCACTCACTCCTCTCTCTTAGCTCTTCTCTTAGTGAACAGCACGTATCTTCCCAAACCTTACTGAAGCAATGGCTGGAGACCTCTGACTACAAGAGGCAGATGTCAAAAGTAAGGTGGATGTTGTCTTTAATGGTCTTTCCTGGAGGAGCCAGTCACTATATGGGAGGTTTCCGGTATCACTAAAATGTAAGAGGAATACAGCCACACTTAACAAACAGCAGAGAGTAGTATTTAGCAAGTGAGAGAGGAAACAATGTAATATTATGAAAACCTTGTGTCCAAATGACTTCCTCAACAAGACTGGCAACTGCTGGGCTGAAATCATCTAAGCAAGATGTCTACTGTACTAGACACCCATGCTGTACTTCTCCAGTTGGATTAGTTTGACTAGAGTTGAATATACTGTAATCAGAAAATGGCTTCTCTTCTTCAGCCCTAAACATCTGCTATCTTACTTTCCCTAATCGAACGTTGCTCCTTTTTTGTACTTGTAAGAGTCACTTCCAATTCAAGGATCCTGGTGCCATGATGAACGAGGTAGTAGCAGAAGCCAGCATATCCCCCTCTTCAAAGCTTTCATGTGGATCTCAGCCTTCAGAAGCTCTTAAGAGCAGAAGCATACACATCTGGAAAGCAGGGGGTTAGGGCAGGACTTTGGAGTCACAGTCTGGAGTCTGAATCCTGCCTCTGGCACTTACCATAGAGCCTTGAAAAAATTATTTAACCAGTACCTCTACTTCTTCATCTGGAAGTGGTAATGGTGACTGAGATGGTAAAGAATCTGCCTGCAATGCAGGAGACTTGGATTTGATACCTGAATCAGGAAGATCCCCTGGAGCAAGGAATGGTTACCCACTCCAGTATTCTTGCCTGGAGAATGCCTTGGACAGAGAGGAACCTGGCAGGCTACAATGGGGTCGCCAAGAATCAGCCACAACTGAGTGACTAACACTACTACTACTATTTACCTATCATTTAATTATAGCATCAAAATTAATGGTTACTGAAACTGGTTACCTATTTGAAAAAAGGATTAAGAATGAAGGTATTCTGCAGTGTCATGCTAGAGATGCTCAAAGAACCAGAAACCTTGCCTTCACACTGAGGACTCTAGGTCCTCTGAGTCCTCACCTCTGAAGTTTCTATAGCTTGAAATTCTTTAACTGATGAAAACCTAAACTCTAAGAATCCTAGTCTTTTTCACTAAAATGTTTTTTGGGGGCCAGGTTGAAAGAAAGGGGCTCCCTGGGAAGAATCTGTATTAAGTTTGCCAACCAGAACACCAAGAAAGGGAGGCTCAAAACTGCTCAGGAAAGGCAGAGAGCAGGTGAGGTCCCAGGATCACAGTGCATGCTGAGGCACTGGGTCCACATACAGCACCTCCACCTGCTACTTGGATGTCAAAGCAACTATCCTGTCCCCGAGAAACACACACTAGAACCAGCCCTGACACTCAAATACTGCTTACATCACCACAGATTTGTAGAGTAAGTCAAAGGGAAGGAAAGCAAGCAAATGTAGAAGGAAAAAAAAAATTAAAGTCAGTAAAACACTGAAAATCCAAAGAAGAAATAATTTTTAAAGGAAGGAGTGTTTGCTTTGGGTTGGAAGATAACTGGAAACATAGAGATCTAGTGTGGTTGATGACAAGTAGGAAATTTTCATTGCATGGGAGTGTTGCAGATAACTGTTAAGAGTTGGGTAAACTATAAGTACTTGTTTGGCAGGAAAAAAAAATCTCTCCCAGGAATTTCTTAAAGTGATTAAAATTTAGACTGTTTAGAAAACTGCTCATGTTTTAATAATTTTCAAGACTACCCTCGCTAGTGCTTCCTAATAAAAAAGACTGGGAAATTAAGACAGGGTGACAATTTAACACCTGAAAGTCCTAACTATAAAGATATTTAAAGACTAGCTAGAACTGTCCTTAGTCAACATAACAACAAACTATTACTGATGATTATTACTGCATGAAAACAAAAACTGACACTAAATTGACTAATTCATACTTATTCTTTTCAGATTAAGATATAGCTATTTCTAAGAATAATTTAAGGGGGTGTGGAAGCCAAAGCTGTCAGGAAGTTAGAATCATCAGTGACTAGAAAGTAGTTTCCAGGGCAGAAACTGAGACTAAAGGAACATTGAAAAGTTTGGTTACACTATTGAAAAATAATAAAAGATGAGATAAGATCTTGCTTAGGTATTTTAAAAACATTATATACCAATTCATAGTGGGAATGTAACACCGAGGAAAACCACTAAACTGAAGAAAACTCTGCTGCAATCAACAGCAATACAAATGTACAGAATAAAAGAAGGATGGTGACAGAGCAGGGAGGAAAAGGGACCCTGTCATTTGCACTGGCACTCAGGGACGCTACCAGGAAGAAAGTGACACCGGAAGCCAGTACAGGGACAGATTCTCTGAACTTACAAATTAGCAAATTTGATGTTGATTTTCATTGTCAACCAGTCTTTGTTGATATTCCAGAGTAGCATAAGTCCTTATCACAGCGTTTTTAACTAAGAGAGTGGAAGTAATTTTCTGGGCTGAACTTTAGTTCAGAAGGTGATAAATCTCTTAGAGGAAAAGGCAACTTTTCCCTGAATGCTAGGGCAGCAAGACACGCCTGAGCACTGTGATCTTTGACTCCCAGATACACACATGTACCTAACGGCTGCCAGCAGCATGGGTTGTTTTGGGGTTATGTTTTTATTTTGGCCCTGCCATGCTTCCCTGGTGGCTCAGATGGTAAAGAATCTGCCTGCAAGGAAGGAGACCTGGGTTCAATCTCTGGATCAGAAATTTCCCCCAGAGAAGTGAATGGCTAACCACTCCAGCATTCTTGCCTGGAGAATCCCATGGACAGAGGAGCCTGGCAGGCTACAGGCCATGGGGTAGCAAAGAGTTGGACAAGACTGAACAATTAATAGAGGTATGCCATGTAGCATGTGGGATGATGCCCCAACCAGGGACCAAACCTGGGCCTCTGCAGTGAAAGCACCGAATCCTAATCACTAGGCACCAGGGTACTCTCTCCATTAGGTTTCTTATTAGAACAAAGTGCAGCCTAGTCTCATCAGATCACTTAAGGAAAAAGGTAGTAAATTGTCTTTAAAAATGCTTATTTACTGGTGAAGGGGAGTGCTCTAAAGTTCCACTCAATTGTTATCACTAGGATCAAAATAAACCTCTAAATAAACAAAAAAGCTGGTAGAAGTTGGAAATACAAAATTATTAGGTTCTAACTCAGCAACGGCCACAGGACTGGAAAAGGTCAGTTTTCATTCCAATCCCAAAGAAAGGCAATGCCAANAGGACCTCCAGGCAAAGGGGGAGGAGGAGGTGGGAGGATGCCACCACCTCTAGGTAAAGGGGGAGGAGGGGGGATGCTAGGACCCCCAGGTGGGGAGATGAAAGCACACCCAGGTAGAGGAGGAGCAGGAGGTGGTGGAGGAGGACTGACACTGGCCTCAGGAAGAGGGGGTGTGGGGACTGATAAGGGGGGTATAATGGGCCCAGAGTCACCAGCTGGAGGAGGGGCAGGGGTAACAGTAGCACTGCTAGGAGGGGCTACAGCAGTAACTGCAGCAGAGAGAGAAGCCACTTCTTTCTTGGCATCTTCCAGTTCCTTGGACAGCTTGGCAACCTGCAGAAATACCACCAAGAGGAATACGTCTCACTCCACTTCAGGGACCACTGGAAAGAACCTAAGAAATTACTTGATCCAAACTTCTCATTTTACACCTGAAGGGAGTGAAAACAGTTAGTTGATAGGCTCCACCTAAAGTCACAGAGCTACTTAGCAACAAAGACAAAACTAGAATTCAGGTATTCATGTTCTTAGTTCAGTATGCTTTGCATTAAGAAGGCAACTTCAAAGTTTATGTTAAACTCTCCCTTTGATTAGAAATTGCAAAGATCAAGCAAACTATTCTAGTTGTATAATTAACATATGTGTTATAAATGTAGTAATATAACCACATAAAGTGATCAAGTTATCAGGTATCACAGATCATATAAATATCTATAACTGCAGAGAGAGTATGTAGGCATAGATCTGTCCAGAGATGACTAAAGTAAGAGAAAATTAGTAAACAGAACAGTTTATTTAGTATCTACTCCTAAATTTACTAGAATATTTCTAAATTACTAGAAATATTATCTTTATCTCTGGGTAGTTCTGTGACTCATTTTATTCTTTGTGTTGTTATGTATTCTCCAAATTATCTTATGTATTACTTATTCCCAAAACAGTTCATGATTTAAAGAATATGCGCCACCTAACTAGATTACCTATTAGTAACTGAACTCTTCCAAGTTGTAAGGTGACAGAGTCCTGCTCCAACACAGGCTCACCCCGAAGCTGCTGATGGCAGTCACAGGTCACTCTGCCTTCCCTGTGAGCTGAGACACTTACCTCTCCTGTGAGCTGAGACACTTCTGCTTCCAGGTCCTGTTTCTCTGTGGCAATTTTTTGCTTTTCAGAATCCAATGCCTCCTTTTCTCCCTGAATATCCTGGAGCTTCTGCTCAAAGTCACTTTCCATCTTTTTCATTTCCACCTGGAGCTCATGTCGAGCTGTTAACTCGGAGTCCAGCTAGAAGAGAAAGAAGTCAGGTTCTCCCTCTCAGCAAAAGCCCAGTGTTATTCCCCATAATTTACTGTTTTGTGTTAATCCTTGATCTGTTGAGCTCACTGACCCAAGGAATGCCTGGGAAAACAGGCCCCCATGATTTTCACCTTAAAATCAAGGTTAAAGGAGAGGGAAGCCAGGGATTATTTCTATAGACTATCTATAACTGGGAGTGATTTTTTAAAAAAGCCACCACCACCAAGATTTTAAGGACATTTAACCAGGACAGCTAAGGTGCACAATGCCAACAGTCTCAAGGATCAAAGTTATCAACAATAGGAGTCCTTAATCAAAGGGAAAAAGAATTCAGACATATTCCAGTTCCTATTATTCTATGGCTAAGAGGCCTGAGACATCAAGCAAACCCAAGTGCTGACAACATTATATGAGAGTGCCACCTGTCTTCTTCTTGGTCGGGGGCCCATGGACTGTGCAAACTCACAACTGACCAGCTCTTTATGATCACATCTATACCATGATCACACTTTCTCCACTGAATAACCTATACCAGAAAGGTTTCCCCAAGGACCTGCTATTGTGTGCTGAATGCTTCCAAAATATCATGGGTAACTGTGTCCCATGTTGGAAAAATCACAACCCTTAAACAAAGAAAGATATAGCTCAATTATTTTTGATCTTTCATACATACCTTTTTTTCCAGCTCTGTAGCTTTGGCTTCTGATTTCTCCACCTTTGTTTTATCAATCATTTGGTCTAAAAAGAAGGCAAAGAGTCAGGAAGTCAAGTTCCCAATTCTCCTCTGCCCCTCTCACTAAGCCCTTCCATATAAACAAAAGGAGCAAAGATTTCCCTTTGGTTATTTTTCTTATCCTTCTTAATGTTCTGTATGAGACAAAGAAATGGAACTTTCAGCTGAGTTCAACATATAATTTCTGAGTGCCTGTTATACAGTATGGCCACCATGCTGGGTGGCACAGAGAATACCTACAAATAGTACTTATGAATCTCTGGGGCCAGCAGGAGTTAGAGACAATACCTGAAGTCCCTTCAAAAGGTGGGGCGGTGTATGAGAAGGGAAAAATTTTTAGAATTTTTTAGAAATAAACTAAAGGCCTATATATTCCAAGCATAGATATTGTTATATCACCAAAGAAAGAGTGAAAATGGAAATGCCCATGGGCCAGAAAAGTACCTTCTCTGAAATCTTCACTGAAAGAAAGATGGAAAATGAAAGGTAGAAGCAATGTTTCACGGAACCAAACAGATGAATACACCTACCAATCAGTCCCTCAATGTCAATCTGGAGGTGCCGGCACTTGAAGTCAGGATCAGCCCCGTTCTTATGCAGAACTATCTGAGAAATACATTCTTCAATCAACTTATAGTACTGCGGTCTACAGAAAAAACAAAACAAGGTTACTAACGGAAAACCAAAATATAATTTTGGTATTCAGGATCAAGAAAGGTAAATTGCTTTGACAATAGAAGGATCTGAGGATAAATTTCCTGGAAAAGACTTTTTCATAAAATTGACAGAGTGCTGCTGCCATGCTAAGAAATCCCCTTCTTCCGCATCAGCTATGCGCATTTACTTCACAAAGTCAAAACTTCTTGCCATCTGTCTCCCAGTGCAAACCCTTTTCCATCTAAAATTCAAACTAGACCCTGCCTGTGACAGACAGTACTATTGCCGAATCTCTAGTCTATGGCTTGAATCTCATGTTCCAACATGAAAGAACTTTATACTGCTGCCTTCCTTGGCTATCGCCTTTCACCCCACTGTGAAAGAGGGCAGTTCACTTGGATTTTGCTCTCTCCATTTAGGTTCAGATTAATCTTCCCAAAGGTTTACCGTCTCACCTGGCCTCATAGTCATTTCGGACTAAGAGTAAGTGCTGCAGGATGGACAGGAAGTGCTGCTCTGCCTTTGAATCCTTCACTGTGTTTAAGAGAATCTGGAAGACTTCACTGAAGTCAGTGGAAAAGGAGAAGAGGCTAAGGAAAGCATATACTTAGAAAATATGTCTGACAGGTAGCTTGACAACTCTTGTGAAAAGGAACAAGATGCCACTTCTATTCTAACAGCTGTTCCTCCTGTACACCCTGCCCTGAATTTTAAGCTGTGTAAACTTCCTTTGGCCAGAGGACCAGTGAGTCAGTGGTACTATACACAGAGATAAAATGCCCAGTACTTGGCTTGAAAATCAAGCAATAGACAGAAAGAAAAAGGTAAGTGCCTCAAAGTCACTTGTGGAAAATATCAATAGGTAACCAAATTATCTCCCATGTCAGTCTCAGGGGCACATACAAGTTACAGCCCTATTCCCTGACTTGCCTATGTCCTTCCAAAACCAGTTCCACATCTTAACAAGCTAAGCTATTGTGTTCTAGGAGATCTATACTAACTATGAGGGCTGCTTCCATGCTAAGCAACCCTCAGATGACCTTCCCAACTTCTCTAGTCCATGCTGAGGTAAATAAATCCACAGCAATCAAAAGACAGCTTATCTACTAAGAAGACAGGCCCTCTTCTGATCACCATCAACACACCATTCCATACAGGGATCTATAACTGAATGACTTGTCTGTTTTCAACCCAGTCAGTAAAAGGATATTCCATCTCCATTCGAATGTCATCTAGCCGTCCCTTCAGGTCATAGGAATCTTCTTCTCCTTGTTCATCAAATACATTAAGCTGCACTCTCATATCTTCATTTTCAATCTCTCGAAGGTCCTGTCAACACCAGAAACATAGGTCAGGTAACCCAGAAGTGCCTGATACTGGCTAGAAACTCAAACCTTTCACCCTGTTTTTTTTGGTTTGTCTGGCCACGCTGCATGACCTGCTGTGGTTCCCCAACCAGGAACTGAATCCAGGCCACAGCAGTGAAAGTGCTGAATCCTAACCAGTAGACCACCAGGGAACTCCCTTGACCTGGTTTTTAAACTGAAAATGGAAGTTATCCCAGGGTTGGTGGGGCTATAGGAACAGGAGGAACCAGCCCAGCCTTTCTAATGAAGAGCTGCCTCTCACCTGCAACACTTGGTGCAGCCCCAAGCGCATCAGTTCACTTCGGATGTGAACTCGGAAATCAAGTTCTTCAGCTGGTGTGATGAGAGCATTGATGAGCTGTAGGCATCCCACCTAAGATAAGAAAATTCAGCAGCTTTGTCAATGTTAACTCCTAGAGATCAAGATCGATTCTCTTTACATGCATTCTGAGGCCCCCAAATATAACCTAGAAGATGCAGTACAAAAATAACAAAAATGATTTTCTGTTACAGCAAAATAACCTGGTTTAAACACAGGTCCAGAGAGCTCAGAGGTCTAAAGAATTCCGGGGATTTAAAAGTGTAATTTGTTCTAGGTCTTGGTTTTCCTAGCTTGTAAATAAATACCATGCCTTTTTTCCATCTCGTAATGAGGAAAACAGTTTTTTCTCTGCTTTTTAGAGAGAAGAGTAATCATTTTCCCTTCAGAAAGAACTCTGAAATATAAAATACATTGTTGGTAACCACTCCATGTGTTCTTTTAAAAGGTCAAATGAACTTCAGTCTTGCTATCTTGAATTCTACTTGTAGGCCATTTCACAGGTATACATGCCTTGAGAGCAATGGAGGTCCCACTTTTTAATCCATCCAGCAGCGGCTGAAAACGTTCCACCTCATCCATTTCAGCTCTTTCTGTCATCGCCTCCAAAACCCTTTCATTCCTGCCCAAGGGTGAGGAAAGGGAGAGAACTAGTCAGGTGCTCTGGTCAGGGAGATTACACAGGGGCACAGATCAGTTAGGAAACAGACAATATCAACACTCTGGATTTCTTATATTCTTCTTCTGATCATATAGAGCAGAGGCCTGATCACCAGGAAACTAAGGACCATCTCTTCAGAAAAATGCACTCCCTAAAAATCCAGCCCTAGACTCCTATCCATATTTACCATATACACCCTATTCTAGGGTGTATAAATAGAACAACTCTTGGAAAGGCATTTAACAGTAACAGTTTTTAATGCCAGTAACATTGGCCTACTCCTAGAAAATCTACCCAACATAAATAATTACATAAATATGAAATAATATATATATATATAGTACAAAAACTACATGTATGTGTGCCCAGTCATGTCCAACTCTTTGCAGTCCCATGGACTGTAGACCACCAGGCTCCTCCATCCATGGAATTTTCCAGGCAAGAATACTGGAGCAGGTTGCCATTTTCTACTCCAGGGGATCTTCCCGACCCAGGGAGAAGTGTCTCTAGCATCTCCTCATTGGCAGGTGGATTCTTTACCACTCAGCGTCACCTTTCCTTAATTCTAAGATACCATCTTTTGGAGTGGCAGGTATGTTATAACTTAGTATATTTGTCTATGCTAGAAAATGATCCGTGAGACTGCACCACACCATTAACAGTGGTCAACTCTGCAGAACAGGGTTTGCCAAAGGGATGACATTGTTGAATTGTACTTCATATATTTCTGTGTTTTTTCGGATTTTTAAAATAACCTTGTGTTACTTCTGAATTTTAAAAAATGTAAAAAGAAACCCTTGTCCTAGACAATACAGACATTATTAGAGATCTAGGAGGCATTCTGCTCTACCTTTGATAACCAGCAGTACATCCTGATCTCTTAAAAAATGTTCTTAAGATTCACAGTGTTCATGTAAGAAATATAGTCTTACCTAATATTTAAGAGTAAGTGGACACCCAAGCAACTCAATATTTCTTAAGACTAAGGAAGATGATAAAAAAGCAAACAGAAAAGAGAAACCACTCCAGTCACATACATGTCCTCTGGCTGCGGCAGGATGCAGAGGGCAGACAGCAGCTTAGCAGCGTCAATCATCATGCTGGGAACCGCAGGATCCATGGCTCTGACCAGCAGCAGAATTCCTTCTTCTGTCTCCAGCATGGTCTTGATTCCAAACTGGGAGGACAAAAACAGAAAAGGGAGGCTTAAAGATGAGAGCACCTAACGAGGGACAAGTTTACGAGTTGTTATGGGTTGAATGGCGTTCCTCCCAAAATCCGTATGTTGAAGCCCTAACGCCTAGTACCTGAGATTGTAACCTTATTTGGAAATCGGGTCACAGGCAGATGTAGTCAGTTAGATTACCATTAGGTCAGACTAGAGTAGGGTAGGTCCTTAACCCAGTATAACTATTGTCTTTATAAAAAGATGAAACATAGGCAAACAGTGAGAACACCATGTGAACTCAGACAGAGATTGGGTGATGCATATACAAGTCAAGGAATCTCAAAGCTTGCCAGATAGACACCAGAAGCTAGGAGAGAAGCATGGGACACACCCTCCCTTGCAGCCTTCAGAAGGAACCAATCCTGTTGACATCTTGATCTTGGACTTAGAGCCTTTAGAGTTGTGACGTAAATGAACTTCTGTTGTTTAAGACACCTGGTTGGTAGTACTGTGTTTTAGCAACCCTAGCAAACTAATAACAGGATAGAACACGTTTGCCAAAATAGCTAAACAGATATGAGCATAGAAAAAATAATTTTCTAGCAGACACAAGTAATGTTCAAAATTCGCCAAGCCAGGCTTCAACAATATGTGAATTGTGAACTTCCAGATGTTCAAGCTGGATTTAGAAAAGGCAGAGGACCCAGAGATCAAATTGCTAACATCCACTGGATCACTGAAAAATCAAGAGAGTTCCAGAAAAACATCTATTTCTGCTTTATTGACTATGCCAAACCCTTTGACCGTGTGGATCACAATAAACTGTAGAAAATTCTGAAAGAGATGGGAATAACAAACCACCTGATCTGCCTCTTAAGAAACCTACATGCAGGTCAGGAAGCAACAGTTAGAACTGGACATGGAACAACAGACTGGTTCCAAATAGGAAAAGGAGTATGTCAAGGCTGTATATTGTCACCCTGCTTATTTAACTTATATGCAGAATGCATCATGAGAAACACTGGGCTGGGCTGGATGAACCACAAACTGGAATCAAGATTGCTGGGAGAAATATCAATAACCTCAGATATGCAGATGACACCACCCTTATGGCAGAAAGTGAAGAAGAACTAAAGAGCCTCTTGATGAAAGTGGAAGAGGAGAGTGAAAAAGTTGGCTTCAAGCTCAACATTCAGAAAACGAAGATCATGGCATCCAGGCCCATCACTTCATGGCAAATAGATGGAGAAACAGTGGAAACAGTGGCAGACTATTCTTTGGGGCTCCAAAATCACTGCAGATGGTGACTGCAGCCATGAAATAAAAAGACGCTTACTCCTTGGAACCTAGACAGCATATTAAAAAGCAGAGACATTACTTTGCCAACAAAAGTCCATCTAGTCAAGGCTATGGTTTTTTCTAGTAGCCATGTATGGATGTGAGAGTTGGGACTATAAAGAAAGCTGAGTGCTGAAGAATTGATGCTTTTGAATTGTGTGTGTTGGAGAAGACTCTTGAGAGTCCCTTGGACTGCAAGGAGATCCAACCAGTTAATCCTAAAGGAAATCAGTCCTGAAAGTTCATTGGAAGGACTGATGTTGAAGCTGAAACTCCAGTACTTTGGCCACCTGATGCAAAGAGCTGACTCATTTGAAAAGACCCTGACAGTGGGAAAGATTGAAGGCAGGAGAAAGGGATGACAGAGGATGAGATGGTTGGATGGCATCACTGACTCAATAGACATGAGTTTGAGTAAAACTCTGGGAGTTGGTGATGGACAGTGAAGTGCTGCAGTTCATGGGGTCGCAGTCAGACACGACTAAGCAACTGAACTGAACTGAGCAGACCCAACAAAAATTCTATGTCTTCCAAGAATAAAAACTGACTCTTATGTTTCTTTTTCAATGCCCCACAAGCCAATGGAGTAATTATAATAAAATTAAACAGTCAGGAAGACAGATTTGCACTCAGGAACAAATCACTGAAGGCTCCCTAGGTTTAAATACTAAACAGACAGGGGAAAAAAAGGAAATATTCTACAGTAGGAACACACAGGGGACAAAACAATAAAGCAGAGAAGACAGTAAACCTTCCAAAAATTAATAACTGCGGGTCAGGAAATCTAATAATTAACAAAAGTATAAACAGAAGAAGAAAATTAACCTTTTCCTCTGAAACAGACATTACAACTGAGGAAAAAGATACATAACAGTATGTGTACGTGGTAATCAAAAGTTATGATACTAAAAGGGAAAGCTAGAAGCCTTGAATCTTGTATTTCTAGGTCCTTCTTTTTTGAGTTTGCCAACAGAAGAGCAAGAACAGGGGTCATGATGGAGTCAGAATGAGAATGGGAACAATCTTACCTTGTTATTCATAAAAGCTTTCAAGCAGCGAATGATCTCATGCTTGTTACGGCTGTCGTAGCCTCTGTGTGTAGGAGACATAATTAGTGAAGTCCCTTATTCTACACCTCTCTCCCATTGACTTCTCAATTATAAACAACGGTCTTATAAATACTCCCAAATAATAGCTAAGTAAATTCTAGCACATAGCACTTTGTCCTCAAACAATGGCAAAAAGAGATAGCTGAAGGAAAGAACGACTGGCTAATCCTCTCATTAACTAAGAATTTAGTATTATATTAAAATCTCCCCTTTAACTTCTAGTAGGCCCCTAAGGGCTAAATTCTATCTCAATAGCATCCTATCTATTACTGCTTGCCTCATCTACACCAAAGGTTTCAAGTCTGTACTTTCAGGAGGCCCAGGACCTGTGTTTTGTTTTGGAAAGATCCCAGGAAGTAAAGAAACCATACTGGGTCAGGTTGGGTTCAAGAAAGCCTAACCTAAGTCAGTGCAAGAATTATCTCAACCCTGAAGGCTACCATAAAGTTAGTCTCAAACTGATCACACGTATTTCCAAATGAGATATGACCCAGACCAGATCATGGGAGAGCTTTGGTCTAATCAGATCCTATTTCTAGACTGGATAAGAACCTTTGTTGGGAGACTCACAATCATATGTGGTATATACTGAGAAATTTAAGTTCCTCTTCCTTTTCCTGTACCTATAATCATTATTCATCCTCCAGTCACCCCCATGATAAACCCCATTCTCAGCTAACATATAATGTCCTAGTCCTAACTTATTTCCTCCTTTACAGCAAACAGCCAATCCCTCTACAACCCTCCACCTAAAAGACGACAAGACTTGGAAGTCCTTACCCAGCAGTCTCCTCCTTCTCATCATGAAGTCGTTTAAGGATGTCCAATAAGGAGGCCAGGCCCTCAGCACCAAATGTTTGGACCCAACTGTTAGGAACAAAGACAATGCAATATCAAATCAATATATTCTTATCCACAAAAATAAAGAGTATCCTGGCAACTTCTTACTCCTGATCCAGAACATTCTCATACTTCCCTGATTCCTCAGATCTCTAATCCCTGCCAGTGAATTCTACAGTGGGCTCTTACTCCTGTTTCCACCAGAGAATCCTCACCTGACAGGGTTGTTGTTGAGGGAGACACGAAGGGACTCCAGGCAGCTGAGCAGAGGCATATCCCGCAAGCCTGACCTCAACTCCTGAATGTACATCATGGCTGACCTAGAGCTCTCCTTCTGGCTCATGCCCTGGAAAGAAGCAAATAGAGGTCAGTAAACACTGGACTCAGTCATAAATTGGACTAGTATTAGTTAATACCATTTAAACAATATGAGGGCAGACACCCATCATACATAGCACAGAACCATGAGATTCAGAATTTCCTTCCTATTATTCATACGTACTTTACGATGATTGAATTAGGCAAAAGTATATAAGAAAAGTAACTCAAGTGAGGGTAAAAAATAAGAAAGTTTACATAAAAGAATGAAATAGAACTGACGACATAAAATGTTCTAAGAAAGTGGCAAAACAAACATGGCCAAGATAAGGGCACAGTCTCCCATGTCATGGATTCCTGCCCCAGGACTCACAGCCTTGGAGGTGTGCAAGTACTGGGACACCATCTCTCTCTTGATGACAATGTCCTTCTCCCTCAAAGGTTGCTGTTTCTCCTCGTTCAGGTTCATATCCAGCTAGTAGCAGGAGAAAAAAGGGGGAAAATTGCTTTGAACTCCTTACAAGTTTGAGTGTTTAATATTTAGTATACTTAGTGAAGAGATGAACACACTAAATGCTTACTGAATAAAGAAATTTTCCTGACCCCCAGAGACTTAAGTTATTATAGATGATGGGAATTCCTCAGGGATAAATATGCTTAACATTTTAGTATAAATCCCAACAGACAATTTTATATACATACACTTAAATTTTCTCCTATCAAAAATGGACTCTCAATACAGAGGGAAAACTTACTTTGTATTATTGAAAAAAAAACAAACAAAGCATTAATATTTTCTATACTTGGGATGGACTTTAGTAATTTCTTCAGGCTAAAGCACTGGACCACTGGCACCATTCAAACACCAGCAAAATCTGTGCCACTACTCCTGGTTAACTAAGTCCCTGGACAAACTCCTCCATGAAGAACAAACTGGAAGCTGACAAATTCCCTCAACAGACATAATCTGGAGTGTGTTATCAGGAGAAAGGCTCTGCTTGAGCCCGTTACATATGAAACCATCTGTCTGACCCTCCTATCTCTGTGAGCAGAAGTTCAACGCTAACAAGTCCAGAATATTATTTAAAATGGGAACATATAGGAGGAAAAAGTGGAAATATTCAATTTCTTCTCCATGTGTATGTGTGTGATGTGTGAAAGAATCACCACCACCAAACCATAATAGCAATCTGACTTTTTTCTGACTCAATTTCTGGTGCTTTCTTCCTCCTTTTACAGATAAACTGAACAGAAAGTTGCAAAATAGTGGCCCTGAGGCTGAATCAGACCCAAAGATGAAGTATGCTTTGTCTTCTAAAATTTCTAAGTATGCTTTGTCTTCTAAAAATTTCAACATTTTAAATTTCAGAGACTTCATAAAAAAATATGAATTTCTAGCACCAAGGGACACAATCAGCAAATTTTAGATTACAGAAAACTGTAAAAGTCAAACAGCTTCTTCAAGAAACTTTTTATAGCAATAGAAAGGATAAAAAAGAGGGAGGAAAATCTACAGTTCAAACAAAACAGGAGAATATTACAATGGACCCTATCTGGAATCATGACTTGAATAAATAAAAAAAAAATTTTAATGACTTTATTAGGGAAATCTGAATGTTGGCTATTTGTTTTTAAAAAACAATTTTTGTTGTTTTTTAAAATGTACAGATTTCTGGCTTCTTGAAAAATAGAAACATCTGGCACTACTGGGCTAGCATTCCCAAGAGGAATGCTACAAAACCTGGAAGTGAATTGTGGCTGGTTTTTAACAAAAACGCCAAATGTTCTTCATTTTACTGCAGTCTCTTTTCCTTTTTATCATCTCTTATGTAGCCCTTGGGGGATTCCCTAGTGGCTCAGATGGTAAAGTGACCACAATGTGGGAGACTCGGGTTCGATCCCTGGGTCGGGAAGATCCCCTGGAGAAGGAAATAGCAACCCACTCCAGTATTCTTGCCTAGAAAATCAAATGGATGGAGGAGTCTGGTGGGCTACAGTCCATGGGGTCACAAAGAGTCAGACACGACTGAGCAACTTCACTTTCACTTTTATTGTGTAGCCCTTAACTTAATTAGGGCTTCCCTGGTGGCTCAGAGGTTAAAGCGCCTGCCTCCAATGCGGGAGACCTGGGTTTGTTGGGAAGATCCCCTGGAGAAGGAAATGGTAACCCACTCCAGTATTTTTGCCTGGAAAATCCCATGGACAGAGAAGCCTGGTAGGCTACAGTCCATGGGGTCGCAAAGAGTCGGACACGACTGAACGACTTCATGATGATGATGATGATAATTTAATTATGCTACCTCCTCTTGCCCTGAAGACATCTACATTTGCAATCCAAAGCCCCTAAGAAACTGTCTTGAAAGATCATACTCTTAGACTGCTAACACACTTGGATTATTATGAGACAAACTGAAAGCTTCAGTGAAAAGCAATAATAGTAGTACTGGTTGAGGGTTTACTACCACAGGTTACCAGGCCCTGTATTAAAGGTTTTAAACCCATGCTTTTAACTTAGTTAGACTTGCCACTAGCCTCTAATTGAAGCTAAGATTGTAAACGCAAGTTAATCCAGAGGCATCAAGAAACTGTATAAGCAATGTACTCTAAACTTTGCAACACTTAGCACTAGTGGATATTACTGAGTGTCCTCACTCAGTAGTCCTCACTGAGGGCAGCAAAGTCAGTATCACCCATGCAGTTTATTACTGAACTGACCTCAGCCCCAATCTTCAAAGGTCTTCTAGTGATTATAACATCAGAATTATCTTTCCAGATTTACCACTAAACAGAAGACCTTGGGCAAATGATGCCTTCCCACGTCTCCAAAGTTTCTTCTTTGCAGAGATTTTGTTGTGAATGTTTTAAACCTTTATCTACTCTGGCTGTCATCACACTACCACATGAGTTGGCCCACTCACTCTATTATCTTTGTGGCTTAAGTGCTGCTGGGCTAAAGGAGACTAACAAAGTGGTCAGTGATCAGATATTTCTAAGCCTAATTCACAGATTCCAGTCTACAGATTGGTGCCTGTATATTTAGTCCCTTCATTAATGGAGCTGCTATTAAGTTCTCTATTAAACCTAGAGGGTTTTCTTCGTAATTAAGGGCTAGTTAAGGAGGACTGTGCATGAAAAAGGGCCCAAACACGCCTATCTATGGAGAAAGAAATGGCAACCCACTCCAGTATTCTTGTCTGGGCAATCCCATAGACAGAGAGAAGCCTGGCAGGTACAGTTCAGGAGGTCTCAAAGAGTCGGACACGACTTAGTGACTAAACAACAAACATGCCCATAAAAGCATTTTCAAGAAGAAGCAATGTTTTGAGGTGGGGAACTTACCAGCATCTGTTCAAAGAGTACTAGAACTTGCTCATCTGAAACATCTTGCAATGACTGTGCTGTGGGATCATCCCCATAAAATGCAGAAGAATTTCTATGAGCAGAATTGGGCTTTTCTTTCTCCTTCTTACTTCTCATGCTGGTAAATCTCTCCAGCTTAGAAAGAGAAAAAAGTATTAGCAGTGACCCATTTTTATTATTTACACAACAAACCATACCTCAAATAGCCTCTAGCCTCTTATACACCCATGGTTCCTTTGGTTTGTGGGCAGTTTCAAGGCTCTTCTGACATGAAAAAGAGAACCAGTCTTTCCTATATCTAATTTACTACACTGACTCTGTACTCTCACCATCATCCAAAGATAAGAGGAATGAAATACTATAATCTGGAACCTGTCTGAAAAAGAGAACTTTGCTCTTTAGCTCCTCTGCCATTTCTAAGCCCTCGAGCAACACAGAACTGAAAGCACCTCATATGCGGAGTGCTCAGTAAAATGGCCTCAGTTTCCCTCTAGTTATCCAATAATAACTGTGGCCAGATCCTCAGAGGACCTCTCCCTTCGAGAGCTAAGTCTGATCATGATTTTGATATAAGTTATATACAAGAAACAAGGAAATGCCTTAAAACCAGGAACCATTGTTATTTCTTTCTTCTGTACACTCCATAGCACTTGTGTTATGCAAGCAGCAAAAGTTCAAAATATATTCTCCAAAATCCTCTTCACAAAGAATATAATCTATTGTACTTCAGGCTTCAGGGCTATATATACCATCTCTCTGTCAACCAACCTCAATCATTCCTCAAATCACAAGGACAGGTGTTCAATTAAAAAAGAGCTACCGATAAACTGCAGCTTATCGGCACTACCTGTTTGAAAATAAGTTAGTATCTGCAAGCATTCTGGGGCTTCCAATGATATGAGTGGCATCCAGACAGCAAGTCAGCTCGGAGTTTAAAGAACATGCCTAACCTTGGAAGTCAGTGAATATTTCAGGGAAATGCATGCAATAAATCAAACAGAGCAAAGAGTTAGAGAAAAGCTTTGGGAGGACCTGAGAGTAGAACCCATATCACATTTTTAAGTTATAGAAAGTCAAAGTTATTGCAACTGGCAAATACCATAGTGTAGGAAATGAGCCATGCACATGCTGAACAAAATTTCCTTACCTCATCTGCCATGAGTCTCTTCAGAGTCTAGGAACAGGAAAAAGGAAGGAGAAGAGAGGGAGGAGAGATCAGTGAAATGCCAGGAAATTTCCTAAACACCAGATGGACTGGGAAAAAAAAAAGAGGAGAAAACAAACTGAAAGGATCTAGGCTCCTTTCTACAAGCTAGATTTCTGCCATATTCCTTAGCACATTCCCTTAAGTAAGGGGCAGGAGGAGTTTTAAGGTCACTAACATATAATAACCCTTTTGGGGAAAAGAGGTGGAGAACTAAAAAAACTCTAAATCAGATGACCAATAAACCTATGAAATGTGTTCAACTTCATTAGTAATCAAGGAAATGCAGACCAAAACCACAGCAAGATTATCATTTTACACTCTAGACTGGCAAAAATTTTAATGTGTGTCTAGTCACAGAGCAGCAGCAGATCGCACACACTGTTGGTGTAATGTAAATTGTTGCAGCCACTTTGGAAAACACAACGGAAAACAGAATCTAGTAAAGTGAAAATATGCAGCTATATCACAACTCAACTCAACAGTTTCTATAAATCTACCTTTCCTTCAGAAAGTTGCACTTACATAGCAGGCTGAGTATAACAAGAATGTTCACAGTAACACTGTAATATCTAAAACAGAGGACAATCCAAACAGCCATCTGGAGTAGAATGGGTAAACTGGTATAATGGTACACTGGAAAATAACTACGTGCAGAAAGTGAATGAACATATAGCTACTCACAAATATAAAAGTGAATGTATTATTTCTTTTACAGTGAGATTAAAAACATGCAAAATTAAATTATATTACCTAGGATGTACAATCATAAAGAGAATGATTACCACAAATGGCAAAACAGTGGTTACCTGGGGTGGGTGGAAGAGTAATGATTGTAGAAAGGGATGGGGGCTTCAGGGGTGCTTACAATAATATTCTATTTCTTGATATGGATGATGGATACATGGATGTTCTGTTTATAACTTTTCTATATGTTTTATATTCTCTTCTCTTCTGTATGTGTGCTGTACTTTACCCAAAAAAGTCTGATTCAAGCAGATACAGGAAAGCAGGAATTCTTCATTCTAATACTTAGTTTTAAACCAGGGATTTCCCTGGAGGTCCAGTGGTTAAGACTCTGCCTTCCAATGCAGGGGACATGGGTTCAATTCCTGGTTGGGGACTAAGATGCCACATGCCACTGAGTGCGGCTAAAAAAATAAGATTTTTTTAATCTTATTTTTGCTGTTCTTAGAAGAGTATAGTAAATGCCTCTTGAGTAACATTCTTCAACTAATGAAAAACTATTTGACACTGCCACAAAATTATTCTATTAATCTTTTTACAGACAAGAAAAATCTATGTCATTATGCTCATGTGCCCAAAGTCAAGAGTTCGGTTAAATCCCATGTAAACTGTGAATTTTAACTTTGCCCTCTACAGTCCAGAGGAGACCAATGCTGCTGATGGAATGCTAATCACGCACCCAAAACTCTAAGAACTTTGCTCAGTGTCCATGGAATCGGAAGCTATGTTGTGTGTGCGCTGCTCACTGGGCAGCCAAGGCAGAAGGATCACGAGGCAGAGACGCAACCCCAGGGAGAATCACAGTTCCTTTTGTCATCGCTCTGGGTCACCTGACATAGAGGTGAAACAAGCCACACAAAGGGTGAGTGTTTATAGTCAGGTTGCCACTACCAAGGTTACACTTACCTGCTCCTAGAGCAAGTGTTTCCAGTCCAGAACCTTGTCCTCCAAATTCAAAATGTTCCATCAGAACCAAACCACAACCAAAACAATTCTGGGATGGATATAACATAGATAACAGAGCCTGGGTCTAATGAATCAGTGCCAGCTGGACTCTTCATAGCTACAGGCTAAGTTAAAGAACAGGAAACCAGCAACTTATTTTTTCTGTCTGCAGACTTTCTCTTCCCTCCATCCTAGTGGTATGATTTGTCATTTGATTTACTGTAATAGCCTCCTAACTCATGTCCCTTCCTTCACTCTCATTTGCCCAACACAAAATCTACGCTCTATACTAAATCTAAGAGTAGTTGTTCTAAAATGTCGAGCTGTCTGGGTTATTTCTCATTCAAAACTGTGCAATAGTTCCCTACTGCCCTTGGGTTAAGACCCAAATTCCTTAGCATGGCATAGGACACTTCTGACTTCTTTGTCTTGACTCATCTCTCAACAAGCCCTCTACCTCAAACCCTATCTTCTGGGCATCCTGAACTCACTGCAAGTCCACAGACAGATCACGCTGTCTCACCACTGCAGACCTTCTCTGGGCTGCTGCTTCCCTCAGTCGAGACTGTGCTTTCAAGGCAGCTCCAACAGGCCCTACAGGATGACACCTCCTCTGATCGGAAAGGTACCTCTCCTTGTGTTTCTGCAGAAATAGGTACTTGCCCGCCTCACAGCACTACAAGTGGATTACAACTGTATTTTGATTGTCTGTCTCCTCTAGCTATTCCCAGACTCAGCTCCTTCAGGGCAGAGCCTTAGATTCAGTCATTGTATCGCCTATGAACAAAGACCATAATTTGGGGCTGCTCTCCTAAAATACCAATCCCTGAAGATTTGTTCCACCTTTTCATTGCATCGGTGAAGAAACTGAAGCCCAGACAGATGGAGTAAATCACTGAGGTCATATAAGGGCAAGCTGGGTATGGAACTCTGGTCTCCAGATAGCCCTAAACATTTGCATTTCCCAAATTCTTGTCTTGTTCCCATTTAATGCCCACTAACTGTTGCTTTTAGACACACAAAAGTAAACATCTGTTTTCTTTAAAAGGAAGAAACCAGTCTCCTTAGATTTCCTTGGTGCATCATTAGAAACAGATTAATTCCTTTAAAAAAAGTATCCATGTTTTAGTGTGCGATTTGAGTAAGGACAGCAAAACTGATTCATGTATTTTCTCAACCACTCCCAACAGAGGGCAGCATCTACCAGCAAAGTGAATCACAGTACAGGCAAAATTCTGTTTCAGAACCCAACAGAACACCCAAACTGTAAGCTCAGCTCTATTACTGAAATGGAACCTGCTGCTACAGTATATTGAGCATGTATTAATTTACTTATTTAATGTTACATGTGTTTTCCTTGAGAATCTTACAGTTTACAAATGGTAAGCTTTGTGAGGTTTTTTCCTAATTGTATCATTAACTGTTTTCTGAATTTTCTAAGATACATAACATGCTTTGTGAATTCTCTGAGGTAGTTAACAAGAGGTTCCTAGCTCATGAAAAGAATGACTAAAAATAGTAGAGTCCTAGAAGATAAATGCTGCTGCTGCTAAGTCGCTTCAGTCGTGTCCGACTCTGTGCGACTTCATAAACGGTAGCCCACCAGGCTCCCCCGTCCCTGGGATTCTTCAGGCAAGAACACTGGAGTGGGTTGCCATTTCCTTCTCCAGAAGATAAATGCTACTGGACCTGTATTTATGTGTTATGCCCCAGAAGTTCAAGCTTTTTGATAATCTCTAATGATCCCACCTATTTCTATATGCCTCTATGTTCATCTTTTCCCTTGTTTGCTATCAATTATTTTCTGCCTTCAAACTACAAACCCTTACTGCACTAAATATTTCATCTTCCTGTCCCTCCTACCAAGTCTTCTACTGAGCTATATACTAAAACCTTTAACTACAAATACAGATACTGAAGGGAAGCATAAATACAGAATGAAAAAATTTTAACATAGCAAAATCTGCTTGTGAATACGAATTAATACATCCAGGTAATAGACAGTAAACTGAATTAAATTTCCCCCCTTTCTGAAATCTTTCTACATCTACAGAAAAGGTATTTTTAGGGAAAAAAAGGAAGGAGCCTACAAGGTTGGGAAGAACAAGAAAAGTGTAATTATAACCAAACATTTGAAGCTGGGACTAAGACTCAACAGATCTAAGAAAAATGAGCCCTAAATCTGATGAAGGAAAAGCTAATAACTATCCAGACTGTACTTAAGAATCCTCAACAGGCTCAGGAATTAGCAGCACCAAGTATAATACTTACAGAAATGAGCAGCTGGAGGAGAGGGAGGCCAAATATAAGATTGGTTTGAAGGCTGTTTAAGAAGCAGTTACATAGCTCAGTTGGTAAAGAATCCGCCTGCCACACAGGAACACCTGATTTGATTCCTGGGTCAGGAAGATCCCCTGGAGAAGGGATAAGCTACCCACTCCAGTATTCTTGGGCTTCCCTTCTGGCTCAGCTGGCAAAGAATCCGCCTGAAATGAGGGAGACCTGGGTTTGATCCCTGGGTTGGGAAGATCTCCTGGAGAAGGGAAAGGCTACCCACTCCAGTATTCTGGCCTGGAGAATTCCATGGACAGTCCATGGGGTCACAGAGAGTCAGACACAACTGAGTGACTTTCACTTTTCACTTAAAGAAGCAGTTGGACCTGTAGATCCTCCCATTATCCCCAAAGCCCCTCCCCTCATGCCATCAGGAGACTACCCTCCCTTACTCCAGCATAAATCTGGANTGGGGTCACAGAGAGTCAGACACAACTGAGTGACTTTCACTTTTCACTTAAAGAAGCAGTTGGACCTGTAGATCCTCCCATTATCCCCAAAGCCCCTCCCCTCATGCCATCAGGAGACTACCCTCCCTTACTCCAGCATAAATCTGGAAATTTACTGTTAGAAGAGGGTAAAACACAGATCTCTGGCTCGGGGGATGCCAGGCACAGCTGTGGACAGAAATCGTATACCAAAAAGACAAGTAGTTAACCTATACGTACTGTATATGCTGAGACATCCAGCACCTTCCCCTTTCTAGTTTCTCAGGACTCCAACACCCCACAATCCTTACCCCTGAGGCAGAAGGTTGGAAGAGCCTTCTCTGAGGAACTGAAAAACCACCTTAAACTACTAACATAGTCCAAGCAGGTCACCATAGAGCTATGTAGTCCAATATGGTAGCTACCAGCCACAAGTAACTGCTAAGTATTTATTTTAAATTGAAGGATAATTACAATATTGTGATGGTTTTTGTATACATAAACATGAATCAAACATAGGTATACATATGTCTTCTCCCTCTTGAACCTTCTTCCCACCTCCCTCCCCATCCCACTAGGTTGTCACAGAGCACTAGCTTTGGGTTCCCTGCTTCATCCAGCAAACTCCCACTGGCTATTTATTTTATACATGGTGCTGTATGTTTCAATGCTTCCCTGGTGGCTCAGATAGTAAAGAATCTCTCTGCAATGTGGCAGATCTGGGTTTGATCCCTGGTTTGCAAGGATCTCCTGGAGAAGGGAATACTCTGGAGAAGTCCATGGGGTCACAAAGAGTAAGACAAGACTGAGAGACTAACACACACACATAGTGGTTGTATCAATGAACATCCCCACCAACAGTGCAAGAGCGTTCCCCTTTCTCCACACCCTCTCCAGCATTTATTGCTTGTAGAGTTTTTGATGATGGCTATTCTGACGCTCCAGTACTCTTGCTTGGAAAAACCCATGGGCGGAGGAGCCAGTCCATGGGGTCGCGAAGAGTTGGACACAACTGAGCAACTTCACTTTCCCTTTTCACTTTCATACGTTGGAGAAGGAAATGGCAACCCACTCCAGTGTTCTTGCCTGGAGAATCCCAGGGACAGGGGGAGCCTGGTGGGCTGCCATCTATGGGGTTGCACAGAGTCAGACATAACTGAAGTGACTTAGCAGCAGCAGCATTCCGACTGGTGTAAAGTGATACCTCATTGTAGTTTTGATTTGCTTGTCTCTAATAATGAGCAATGTTGAGCATCTTTTCATGCGTTCATTAGCCATCTGTATGTCTTCTTTGGAGAAATGTTTGTTTAGGTCTTCTGCCCGTTTTTTGATTGGGTTGTTTTCCTGATGTTGAGCTATATGAGCTGTTTATATATGCTGGAGATTAATCCTTTGTCAGTTGTTTCGTTTGCAACTATTTTCTCCCATTCTGAGGGTTGTCTTTTAATCTCGCTTATTGTTTCCTTTGCTGTGCAAAAGCTTTTAAGTTTAATTAAGTCCCATTTGTTTATTTTTATTTCCATTACTCTAGGAGGTGGGTCATAGAGGATCTTGCTGCATGTCAAAGAGTGTACTGTCTCTGTTTTCCTCTAAAAGCTTTATAGTTTCTGGCCTTCATTTAAGTCTTTAATCCATTTTGAGTTTATTTTTTTGTGTATATAGTGTTAGCAAGTATTCTAGTTTCACTCTTTTACATATAGTTGTCCAGTTTTCCCAGCACCACTTATTGAAGAGGCTGCTTTTTCTCCGATGTATATTCTTGCCTCCTTTGTTAAAGATAAGGTGCCCACAGGTGCATGGGTTTATCTCTGGGTTTTCTATCTTGTTCACCACTGAGCATTTCTAATGTGCCTAGGGCAACTGAAACAGGAATTTTAAATTTTATTTAATTAAAAAAAATTTAAAATTAAAAACTAGTATGTTATTGTTAAACTTAAGTATGTTTGGAATATGCTAGGTATGTGAATCTACCTTTCACTTTTAAATTTCATGAACTCGAAATACATATCAAATATATCCACAAAAATTTAGCATTCAAATTGAGATGTGCTGTAAGATATAAAATAAACTGCAGTTCAATAACTTCATATAAAAAACAAGGCAAAAACATCATTAACAATCAATATGTATCTATCACACATTAAAACAATATTTTAGATATACAAGGTTAAAAAATATTATTAAAGTTAATTTCACATGATTCTTTTCACTTTTCTTTTTGTCTTTTTCTGTGGCTACTGGAAAACCTACAATTACATATGTGACTCACATTATATTTATATTGAACAGGGCAAGCCTACAATAAACTGCACAGCTAACAAGCTCTACCCATGGATCCAGTTTCCAGTGAATTTTTTAGTCCTTCATTTTTAAACACGGACAACCAAGGATTATTAAACACATAAGGAAAAATACAAATTTGAGAGAGGGAAAAAGCAACTCCTTATATAGAGACTATGCAAGAAAAAAGAATAGAAAAAAATTAATATCTATAAGGGAGAACATAATGCTAGGGTTTTTTTGTGGTTTTTTTTTTTTTTTGGCTATTCCATGCAGCTTGTGAGATCTCAGTTCCCTGATCAGGGATCGAACTGTGCCCCATTGTGGAAGCATGGAGTCTTAACCACTGGGGCCTAAGTGAAAGTGAAAGTTGCTCATTTGTGTCTGACTCTTTGTGGAATATACAGTCCATGGAATTCTCCAGGCCAGAATACTGGAGTGGGTTGCCTTTCCCTTCTCTAGGGATCTTCCCAACCCACGGATTGAACCCAAGTGGATTCTTTACCAGCTGAGCCACCAGGGAACCCCAAGAATATTGGAGTGGGTAGCCTATCTCTTCACCAGTGGATATTCCCGACCCAGGAATTGAACAGAGGTTTCCTGCATTGCAGGTGGATTCTTTACCAGCTGAGCTACCAGGGAAGCCCACTGGAGCCTAGAAGTCCTCATAATGCCTTTTTAAAAAGAAATATTCAGAGAAAAAAGAACCCTTAGAAAGTGAACACATGAAAACAGAAACTTAACAGAAAACTCAAGAAAGGCTGAAAGAAAAGAACTTGAGGAAATCTCCCTAAAGCAGAGCAAAAAGACAGAGATGGGAAACTGAGAGTAAAGATAAGAAAATAAGATCAGTTTGGCAAGTACAATACCCAAGTAACAGGAGAAAACAGAGGAGCAAACTATCAAGGAAATAACTCAAGAATATTTCCTAGCACTGAATGTAAGTTGGTAGAGCCACTATGGAAAACAGTATGAATGGAGGTTCCTCAAAAGACTAAAAACAGAGTTGCCATATGATCCAGCAATCCCACCCCTGAGCATATATGCAGAAAACGGTAATTTAAAAAAATACATGCATCCCTATGTTCATAAACAGCACTGTTCACAATAACAAAGACAAAGCAACAACCCAAATGTCCATCATCAGACGAATAAAGAAGATACGGTTCATATATACAATGCAATATTACATGGCAATAAAAAAAGAATGAAATAATGCTATTTGCAGTAACATGCATAAATCATCATTGAAAAAAATATAAAAAAAGAATGCACACGTGTATATCTGAATCACTTTGCTGTACAGCAGAAACTTAACACAACGTTGTAAATCAACTATTCATTAATGTAAAAAAATATTTCCCAGTACTGAAGGATATCTCCATCACAAAAGACAGATCACCACACAAAGGCATATCATGGTGAAATTCCAGAGCACTAAGAAAACAAAGAAAATTTTACAATTTGAAAGAAAGGGACTTCCTTGCCATCCAGTGGTTGACACTTCCTGCTTTCACTGCAGAGTAGTGTAAGTTTGATCCCTGGTTGGGGAACTAAGATCCCAAATGCCACACAGTGGAGGGCGGGGGGAGGTGTGAGACAAAAAGAAGGGAGAAAATTGGTCAAAGGAATCAGAGAAGCTTTGAATTTCTTAAACTACTAATATATACAAAAAGCTAAATAACAAAAAAGGCAGTTTAAAATATAAAAAAGCTTTTCTAACTTAGAATTCTATACCCAAATTATTGATCAAATGAGAGTTCAAAATAGATATTTTTCAGACATTAAAGTCTTCAGGAAATGTATCCAAGTGCACCTTAGGAAGCAACTGTAGGATACACTCCACCAAAATAAGCGAGCAAACCAAGAGAGTGACAGACCTAAAATACAGGAAACAGGAGATCTAACATCTGAAAGAGGTAAAGAAAATCCCTAGGGCAAAGATTTCAGGATCTTTATGGTGACCCCCTACATTCCCCACGGCTTGACCCACTGACACCCTCAGAAAGAGCCCTTGTAAACACTTGGAGAATCTAAGGTCAGATTGTGCCTCCAAGATAGTACTGTTTCTTCTCTCTTGGGAGCCTCGATCTCACAGTGGCAATACTGTCATTTGAACATAGTCTAGACTTCTGGTAACTCAATTTCTATAATAATCTTTCATTTATATGCAAGCAATTATTGATAGAAGCACAAAATGTTTTTAAAGGGGCAGAAAAACAATTTATTCGATAGGAATTTTTTGTTCAATAGAATTAAATGAGCAATAAATTTCTGAAGGTCATTAGTTGGTACAGGAAAAGAGCTTAAGCTGCATTTAATAAAAATTCAATTTCTCTAAAAGATTCTCAGTATTATCAAATCTTAAATTAACACAAATTGCTCAAAGGTGCACTGCATCAAAGTAATAGCATCAAAACAAATATATATGGCTGGGTACTGCTCTGCATTAAGACTATCAATCAAAATAAAAATGAAAAGCTGTCCCCTCACTTTCCTTCCAGAGTGTAATTCAAAGCTCTGATTCAGTCACCACATCCTAATGTAATATGTGGTAAGATAAATCTTTTAGTTACCATCTACAGGAAACAAGAAACTTCCTAGACACTTTACAGTTTGGTTTCTCAAAGAAACCAAAAATTAAAGTCAAGATCCCAAAGTATGCCCAGTGAGGCCAAACTAATTTATGACCAAATGAATTTGAAACATACCCTGCTCAATTAGTATCATAATAAATGCAAGTGAAATCTAAAACTCCTTTTCTGTAACTGGATTTGTTGTTGTGGTGGTGGTAGCTGAATCTATTAATACTTCAGTTTTTTAAGAGTGGGTCGATTGGAGTAAATTGCCAGTCTTTTGGACAGAGGTTCCCTCTGTTTGCCTAGTAACAGAATTGGACTTATATAAGATAAAGGATATAAGAAAATTCATCCAAGGCACTGATTCACTTCTACCCACATCCCTGAACCTTTAACTTTTCCCTCCAGTCAGAAAAAGGGCTTAGAATTCTCAATTAAGGATAGTCTCTCATGTAGCCAAACAAAAGGTAATCATTACACAGCAATTGCTGTACAAACCAATGTGCTTCACAAGAACAGTCAATCATGGACAATTACCTCACGAACCATGTGGCTAGCACAGGGGTGATATAAGCCTACAAGAGCAAGCCCATATTTTAGTATTTTCTAAAGATTTTGTTCAGCCTACCTTATCAGGAACAACTATACCTGAGCTCTTGGCTAAGGGAAAACACCACAGCTGAATGCCCCTTGGCCCCTACTCTGTGATGATTCTTTGGAGGCCCAGGATTCCTGAGAACTACAGGTTTTTCTCATAAAACGCACAATCACAATGCAGTTCACTGCCTCAATATACTTAATTCCCAGCTCTCCCCCTTCTGACATCCACACCTGCTCATGGGCTAATTCAGAGTGAGGGAAATGTTTAGAGTGGAAGGAAGAATTCTAGGACTTCCCTCAAGATTTCTAGCCTGAGGTACATAACCTGTATAATTATCAGAACTCTAAATATGATAGGCTATCACTCTTGTGATTAGGTTATATTATTTTCCACAACCGACTTTTAAGAGGGCTTCCCTGGTGGGTCAGTCGGTAAAGAATCTGCCGGCAATGTGGGACACCTGGGTTCCATCCCTGGGTTGGGAAGATCCCCTGGAGGAGGGCATGGCAACCCACTCCAGTAGTCTTGCCAGGAGAATCCCCAAGAACAGACTTTTAAGAAGGAGACATTATCTGTGTGGGTATGACCCAATTACACAAGTCCTTTAACTCTAGGGTGAGGAGTGAGAAACACAAGGTTCAACAGGCCATTTCTGGTCTGAGCGTAAGAGGCCAAACGGCAGGGATTACAGGCAGCCTCTAGAACTAAGAGACAGCGAAGAAACAAGGAAATCAGTCCCACCACTGCAAGAGACTGAATTCTTCCAACCTGAATGCGCTTGGAAGGTTTGCCTCCAGCAACTACAGATGAGGAATGGCCCAGCTGACACCTTGATTTCAGCCCTGTGACACTGAGAACACAGCCACATGATCCATGCTGGATTTCTGACCAACAGAACTGTGAGCTAACAAGTGGGTTTTATTTTAAGCTATTGAGTTTGTCATGTTAAAGCAGGCAACCAATACATTAAGCAAACTGACAAAATTTATCTAGAACTTCAGCTAAAGGAAAAAGATCATGAGTCCTAATTTTTACTTCTGGCATCCTAAATCACTGCAAATATGATTCTGAGTGAATCGCATTAGTTCTTCATGCTTCAGTTCCCCTATTTATTAAAAACAAAACAAAACCAGACACACTTCTAGGAACCCTTCAGTTCAGTTCAGTCGCTAGGTCTTGTCCGACTCTTCACGATCCCATGGACTGCAGCACGCCAGGCCTCCTTAGGAACCATTAAGGTCATAAAATGGAGTAGTGAGAACATTCTATCAAAATAATCGTGCTGTTATTACTACAGAAAAACTTCTAGAAAAATATACATGTGAAGACTGTACTAGTTGACACAGCACTCCTACAAATGTCAAAAGGAAATCGTTATTCCTCATCTATAAATAGTATACTTAGCCATAGTCAGTCATACCACAAAAAGATCTAAAGGACTCAGTCAAGCCAGGCTCTGAATACTTTTATATCAGGTCCTTCTTCAGACCATTTATTGCAGCTGTTTTTGTGGACCAAACTATAAGTTGCTTGGGGGTAGAAATCCATGTTTGGTTCATTTGACATGTCTCAGTTCAGTTCAGTCACTGAGTCATGTCCGACTCTTTGCTACCCCATGGACAGCAGCACACCAGGCCTCCCTGTCCATCACCAACTCCTGGAGTTTACTCAAACCCATGTCCATTGAGTAGGNCAGAGGATGAGATGGCTGGATGGCATCATGGACTCGATGGATGCGAGTCTGAGTGAACTCCGAGAGATAGTGATGAACAGGGAGGCCTGGCGTGCTGCACTTCATGGGGTCGCAAAGAGTCGGACACGACTGAGTGACTGAACTGAACTGAACTGAAGGGACCATATGGATATTATCTATTTCTATAAGAATGTACATATTTTCTTGTCTTCTGTTGACAGGATTATTTTACAACTTTAAAGATGTAGAAGTTGTAGAAAACTGATAACTTACAAATGATTTTTCTCAACCGTGAAGGTATTTTGTCCTACAAATAAACATTTGATAACTGCACAATGAAAAACATAACCCAAAAAGTATTATTTTCCTTTATAATAGATTAACCAGTTTGTCACTTATTAGTAAATTAATTGCCCATTGCCTGATTGACCATTGCTATGTGTATATATGTATATCACTGTTTTTTCATTAACAAGCAAGTTGAATATGATGAAATCTTTACCATATATATTCTATATGTACAGCAGAGTCATGTTTTTCAAATTAAAATGAAAAATTACACTAACATCCTTATTATTAATATCTCTACTGTGTAAGCACTTGGTATCACTGAGCTTTCTTATTACCTGGCTCTCCCTTATAAAATCATTTGCTAAGTTAAATATACTTTACTTCAATTGTCATTCTCACTATCAGTAAGCCAGTTAAAGTCCCAACTATTTTGTGCTTAGGCTGATCCAAACTGACCATTCATATTTGTCTAAACAATCTAAACACAAAAAAAGCCAAATCTTTTCATCAGTCTCAGGTCTTTGGGACAGTCTCAGCTTACAAAACTTGTTTGACTTTCTGTTGACTATAAAATCATATCCCCAAACTTCATCTCCTTGACAAAAGAGATCCAAGGTATCATCTTAGCCCTATAATCAGTGGCCCCTTATATTAGTCTGCTTGGACTGCCATAACAAAGCAACAAAGATTGGATGGCTTATTGTTTTTCAGTCACTCGGTCATGTCTGACTCTTTGTGACCCCATGGACTGCAGCACACCAGGATTTCCTGTCCTTNGTGGCTCCTTATATTAGTCTGCTTGGACTGCCATAACAAAGCAACAAAGATTGGATGGCTTATTGTTTTTCAGTCACTCAGTCATGTCTGACTCTTTGTGACCCCATGGACTGCAGCACACCAGGATTTCCTGTCCTTCACCATCTCCTGGAGCTTGCTCAAACTAATGTCCATTGAGTCAGTGATGCCATCCAATCATCTCGTCCTCTGTCGTTTCCTTCTCCTCCTGCCTTCAAGCTTTCCCAGCATTAGGGCCTTTTCTAATGAGTCAGCTCTTTACATCAGATGGGCAAAGTAACAGAGCTTCAGCTTTAGCATCAGTCCTTCCAGTGAATATTCAGGATTGATTTCCTTTAGGATTGGCTGGTTTGATATCTTTGCAGTTCAAGGGACTCTCAAGAGTCTCCAACACCACAGTTCAAAAGTATAAATTCTTCAGTGCTCAGCCTTCTTTATGGTCCAACACTCACATCTATACACAACTACTGGTAAAACCATAACTTTGACTATATGGACCTTTGCCAGTAAAGTAATGTCTCTGCTTTTTAATATACTGTCTAGGTCTATATCAATAACCTCAGATNATTTTTGTAAATAGAAGTATTTTAGGGGCTCTGCAAAGAATCAACTCTAGGGGGGACCAGAGTGGAAGAAAAAACAAAACAAAACAGAAGTTTCCTGTGACAGTACAGGTGATATATGATGAAGCTTGAGACCAGAGTAGAGGCAGAGAGCCAAGATTTGAGATATATTTGGGAAGCAAGCACTTGGTACTGATGGGAAAAAGTGAGACAAGTGAGAGGATGCCCAGTTTCTCTCTTAGGTTTCTGATTTTGACATTGGGATAAACAATGATGACCTGTGTTGAGGCAAAGAGGATTGAGACAGAACCATGCTCTGTTTTGTATTTTTTATTTCAAGTTTGAAGTCCTACAGGTAGTAAGTTACCAATATTTACTTATTGGGATGACCATTTATTCAGCATTGGAATTTTGTGAATGCATGAATAGATATTCTGGCCGAATCAAACCACATTGAACACTTGCCAAGGCAGCCTATATGTTTTACGCCCCAGATAGAGACAGGACTATTTTTCAATTGCTGTACTTAAAGACTGGCATTTGTTTTTGTAGAAATATAAGTACTGTGTATGAATATCTATGGAGTGTAGAAATAACTTACATTTTAAAACTGAATCTTATTTGGGGACAGACCAAGTTAAAAAATCATGCACTATTAGTACAGTAATAGGAGTTGGCCCTTAGTTCCCACAGATATAAATTAAACGAACCATTTTTATATGCCTGTAGTGCTGGCACATACTTTTCACATTTTAATGTCAGCTAAAAAGAATATACCGTCTAATATTAATTTATATAATAAAATCAGTTTATTATCTCTTAAGGCAGGTTTATTTGGAGAAGTTGGAAATAACCGAGTTCATAAACTAGAATTACTATTGCTTTGTCACATTATTTATAACCTTAGTAGACGTAGACTGAAGTGATTGTATAAGGTTTAAGTTTCAAAAGATTTAATTTTATTCAGTAAAATTCTTATATGAGATTTGAAGTTTTCCAACATTTAAAGAAATAATAAGCCTCTGTCTGAATTGAAGGGAAGAACAGAAACACATCTGTATAATTTGTACAGTGGAAAACCCATCAGACATTAGTGGTTCCTTATGCTAGCTTGGAAGATGTAGAAACTCTTGCATAATTTGAAGGTCTGAGGCTTGCTTCTTTTGTTTTTATAGGGAACACTTGTGTGTGCTTCTAGGTTCCTGTTGATTATTTCAATAAGATTTCTTTAAAACTTTCTTTTTTATTTTAGTGGTTAGTGATCTCCCTAAAAGAAATTAATCTGTATAGCTGCGTAGGATATTTCAAAAAATAAAAGTTCTATTTATTTTTTCTAGGAAAAGTACTTTTCAGGCAATTACAAAATAAACCCTGTAAAGTCAGAATGCTTTTTCCTTTGAAAAATTACTGAATCTACTAAATATGTAGTCAAAGTTTTTATGAACAGTATTAAGGGATTTATAGGTTTGGCCTCATTTTTCATTTTATACCAAAATATTCTTTCTCTGATTTATCTACCAGGAAAAAAGCGGTTTCTATGGATGTTTTTTTGGACAGGGAGGCCTGGCGTGCTGCGATTCATGGGGTCACAAAGAGTCGGACACGACTGAGCGACTGAACTGGACTGAACTGATGGATGTTTTTTACCACACTGTAGTAAGAGTAGAAATGTAGTACATTTTTTAAATATAATGCAGTTTGAAGTGTTGTAAATTGAACTCTTCAGTATATAAACTTCTTGTCATATAATTCATTTTAGTTGCTTTTCGTTTGGATCAGATATCCTTTAATAAGGCAGTGATACCTGTTTTCATCTCAGGATAACAGTATTTTGTGTGCTGTGCCCAGCTGTGTCCGACTCTTTTGCGACCCTGTGGACTGTAGCCTGCCAGGTTCCTCTGTCCGTGGGATTTTCCAGGCCCGAATACTGGAATGGGTTGTCATTTCCTTTTCTAAGGGATCTTCCCAACCCAGGGATCAAACCCTTGTCTCCAGAGTCTCCTGCCTTGCAGATGGATTCTTTACTGCTAAGCCACTGGGAAAGCCCCAGTTTACACAGTAGGGTATACCAAAAAATAACAGGATAAATTAAAAGACAGTGACATAGAAATGTATCAATAAAATATTTTAATGGAAAAATATAAGAGGCAAAACAACACATATAGTGTGATCTTATTTTGATTAAATTAATGGACCGCCACTCTGAATTTGTCTATGAATAATTCTAAAAGAACAGACTACTAATGTATCAATGGTTATCTCTTTTAATTTTGTTTTTCTGCATCTTTAATGTTTCTTACAATGAGTATATCAATTGTTATATAGATATAATATTAATTAATCTGTTATGTTGGGTTGTCGATTTGGATAGCTAATATAAATCTGCATAAGCTTATATACTGTATCCCCTTTTATATACCATATTCATCATAACAATATACAGAATTGCCTTTTACACAAAGAGAAATTAAGGTGAATTTAGACATAAAGTGAAAAACTCAGAAACTCTAAATAAAGAAAATTTTCCCAACCTCCTATAATGTGTTAGCTGTAGTTTTTTTATACAGGGTCTTCATCAGGTGGAGGACATTCCCTTGTATTTCTGGCTTACTGAGATTTAAAAAAATCTGTTAGTGATCATGAATGAGTGTTGAACTTTGCTGTTGCTTTTTTCACATCCAAGAGATATTCATGTGTTGTCTCTTCCGTAATCTGTTTGATGAACTGATTTATGTTTGAATGTGGAAACCTTAAATTCCTGGAATAAAGATTTTACTTAGTCATGATATATTAACTTTTTATATATTGCTAACGGTTTTTATACTTTATATATTGCTAAAGTTGACTGGCTAATAATTTTTGTATTCTCTTCCCCAAAAGATGTTATTCTTCTTGTTTTCCTCCTTATATCAATTCCTCCTTACATCAGTTCTTTGTCTGGCTTTGGCTTCAGGGTGATGCCAACGCAGTGAAATGTGTTGGGTGGTGTCCTCTCTTCTCTTTTGTGTGACTTTGTGTATGTTTCTTCCTTAAATGTTTGAAAAAATTTAACAGCAAAGCCATCTAGACCTGAAATTTTCTTTGGGCAAAGATTTTAAACTAAGACTTAAGTTACTTTAATAGATATGTCTTTTCGGATTATATGTTTGTTTTCCTGAGGTGATGAAGAGTTAGTGGATGCTGAATATTCATCACCAGGAGAATCGACAGATTGAGAAAGCAGCCTTGACAGATATACATGATCGTGTGTGAAACAGCTAGTGGGCAGCTGCTGTGTAACACAGGGAGCTCAGCTTGGTGCTCGGAAGCAACCTAGGGGGATGGGGTGAAGTGGGGGAGGCGAGTAGGGAGGGAGGCTCAAGCGGCTCAAACAACATTGTAAAGCAATTATGTTCCAATTAAAAATAAAAGGAAGTCTTCTGCAGCAAATCAAAGCAAGGGATTCGTTGTCCACAAAACAATATGGATGGATTTTAGAAACAAAATTCTAAAAGTCAAAACCAAGAGACAAAATGAGATCTTTAACACATACCATTTACCTAAATTAAAGTACATGCATACAAAGGGGTCCTGACTCCCCTCACACCATTCCTTTGAGAACAAGTGGATTCCTGCTATACATTAAAAAAATACACATGTGTGGATAAATATTCTGAAAATTAGTGATACCTATATCGAAAATACTTTCTTCTTACAGATGTTGATGAATGCCAGGCTATTCCTGGGATATGCCAGGGAGGAAACTGTATCAATACAGTGGGCTCTTTTGAATGCAAATGTCCTGCTGGTCACAAGCAGAGTGAAACTACTCAGAAATGTGAAGGTGAGTGTCTCCCTTTCAAGGGACATGTCTGACTCTAAATCTGAGAAAGTTTTGGAGAATTTAATCACAATTACAATGATTTATTTTAATATGAAAGTGAAGGAATAACCTTAGAGTAGTTTGTGTTGGTTTGTATATTTAATGGGTTTCATTTGGAAAAAAGAACCAGTATCGTTTTCCATTTGGTTTATCTCAGTTTCTATATTGTACTGAGAATGGTAGCAATGAAACAATTTTTATTTTTCCTTATTAGTTTTCTATTTCACTTATGAAATTATATCAAACATTAAAATTAGGTGAAGATAAGTTCAAGTGGAATATATTAAAGCAATGCATTAGAGGTACTCTGTCATATTTTATAAAATAAAGACTTTAAGTTTTGTATTGGATATTGTGCGTAACTGACCATCTAATAAAAGACAAGCATAATTGACTCAAGTAGGGTTTGGAAATTACCACAGCAGGTAATCTCCCAGAAAATAGCTTAGTCAAGTAAAGATCTAAAAAAAAAAAAAAAATTAATACTTTTCTGGAATATAGTTTGGGACTATAATATTGAAATGTAAATTTTATCAGCATTCCCAAATAGAATAAATTCACTTTTTTATATGTATCTTTGAATACTTTATCAAAATTATGAAATTCAGGAAGCTTCTAAGTGTGTCTAGTTTTAATTAATATAGAGGTTTAGGAAATTATGGTGCTTCTGGTAGTATTAAAGTATAATGTTTATCTTTTCCGTTATTACTTAAATCGATTTATTGTTAACTGAACTCATTTTCTGAAAGCTTTAATAGAGTATATGTTTTCTCATTTTGTTACATAAGTGTTTTTGTCTATTCACCGTTTTAAAAAATTATTTTGGAGTTTTTGCCAGTCTAACTTTTCTGAGGTTGAAAAATATATATGGAAAATTCAATAATCTGAACTTATTCCTTATGCCTACTAGGATATTAACTGAGAGCATTTTTTTTTTATTCAGTAGTGCCAAACATATATAATAATTACTTCTGGTGAAAATGTTATCACAAGTTCATTTAGACCTTTTACCTTCAATACCTGGTATATATAATTAAGTCTCTCGTTTTTTTCCCCTTTCCAAAAAGCAGTATTTGGGATTGTTTTTGTTCAGTTCAGTCCAGTCACTCAGTCGTGTCCAACTCTTTGTGACCCCATGAACCACAGCACGCCAGGCCTCCCTGTCCATCACCAACCCCTGGACTTGACCCAGACTCATATCCATTGAGTCAGTGATACCACCCAACCATCTCATCCTCTGTCATCCCCTTCTCCTCCTGCCCTCAATCTTTCCCAGCATCAGGGTCTTTTCAAATGAGTCAGCTCTTCGCATCAGGTGGCTTAAGTATTGGAGTTTCAGCTTCAGCATCAGTCCTTCCAGTGAATATTCAGGACTGACCCTCCTTGAGGATGGACTGGTTGGATCTCCTTGCAGTCCAAGGGATTCACAAGAGTCTTCTTCAACATCACAGTTCAAAAGCATCAGTTCTTCGACGCTCAGCTTTCATTATAGTCCAACTCTCACATCTATACATGACCACGGGAAAAACCATAGCCTTGACTAAA